>JARKHS020029903.1:0-149205 GCA_030143305.2 Amblyomma americanum | reverse complement strand
TCATGCACATCACTGTAGGTCACGGTGGAGCTGCCGTCGCCTATCGAGAAGAGCAGGACGAGTGCGTCGAAGTACCTTTTCCAGGCTTCTTCGCTCGACACCTGTAACTCCGCCCTGAGAACGAGCGCCAAGCTCCTTGCGGGGTCGATGACCACGGTAGTTGAGGACGAGTCGCGCTCTAACTTGAAGTCCAGGACCGCTGGCCAGCCCAACTCGAAAGCAAGAAACATGCTCGTTTCCAGCACGTCCGGCTGAGCGGGCACCCACGGCCACGTCACGCCAGCTTGCGTGAGGTACTCCCTTACCAATAAGGACTCTTCTGCGTCCAAACGATCTTGGGGCGTGTAGCAGGACCGGAAGAGTGCCGCAGTCTGCTCTCCGGCGTTCTGGCTCGTCTCGGGAATGGCGACCTTGGCTATGGACTTCACGATGGCCTCGAGCGCCGTCTGATAGATGACCTCCTGCACCGAGACGACGTTCCCGATGCGCCAGCCATCGCAGACGTATCTGCCGAAGCTGTCGCACGGGTTGGCGGATGCATTGACGGACTCGCCGAGCAGCTTGGCGAACGACTCGCAGGCTGCCGTGGTGCACACTTGCCGCTTGAAGGTAGACTGGACGACGTAGAAAACGACGAGGACTGCGGCAGTGGCGGCGAGAGCGATCGCGACCAGTGACCACAGCTCGGCCTCCTCCTTGGCGTGTGTAGTGCCCGGAGCGCCTTCTCGATTTACCTGCGATAACGCGCGAACTTTTATGATCATGCTCATCGGTATACGCTCTTGGCCATCGCTCGCTGGAAATAAAGGGAAGATATGGTTTAATGCCGCCAATCTGTGTCGACTTGCGGACTAGGACAGGAGAGGCCCAAAAAAGGCAGGCATGCGTTCTTGGCTTAGAATGTATGTACCAAGAGACAAAACCAAGAGCCAAAACCGAAAAGGTATATACCTATGCGAATGACGCATATAAGTCCTCCGTTGATTTAAGGCCTTGCGGAAGCGTGAACGCCGGCGTTCGGGACCGTCGGCTTCCGGAACGGAGGAAAGCCATGTCTTCTTATTGCACTCGCCGAGCGCGTATGAAGCGGGAACTATACCCAAACATTTCACTTTTATCAAGGAAAGCCCACTATACTCGGAAACAGCTGGCTATGGAGTGGAAGCTACGAGGGCGCGCCGCGATCTTACAGACGACTTACGTCTCTCGCTAGTGAGCGCTTGAGAACGGCGCGCCTGCTGAAGTCTCGATGTTCGTCGCTTGCACTGAATAGCCACAGAAAGCCTTCCTCGAGTATAGTGCATATAGGAACAGAACTTCAGTGATGCAGGGCCTTGGGAGTAACGGTCACATTTCCACCAAAGCCTAACCCTAAATGCTATGCATGCTCCGCGCTGCCGCTTCAGGCGTCGATTGGTTCGACAGATGCCACATAGTACGGTACACGCGTCTAATGTGCAAGAAATAAGGCTGGATATATTTTTCATATCTAGCAAGGTTGGCTTAAATATGAAGCATTTATTAGGCCTCCGCGACAGCAGCACCTACGATTTCTTCTATCGAATGGCAATAATGCACAACAGTATTTTATACCTGTTCCACCTTGCCGCTGCACGTGTAGTGCAATAGAGGCCTGGAATGCCATAACCGTGGAGCAGTCGACCATTCTCTGTTTCAAGCAATGTGACATCACGAGGAGCACATGGGCAAGTAGACGCGCCGAAGGTGAAAACCGGCTTGGTTGG
Source organism: Amblyomma americanum (assembly GCA_030143305.2). NCBI lineage: Eukaryota > Metazoa > Arthropoda > Arachnida > Ixodida > Ixodidae > Amblyomma > Amblyomma americanum. Next base: position 147,460 of record JARKHS020029903.1, on the reverse strand, counting down.
CAACCCGCCGCGCTGGCCAAGTGGTTAAGGGCGACCGGCTACTGATCCGGATCGAGTACCCGGGTTCGAACCCAAACGCGGTGGCCGCGTTTCGATGGAGGCGAAACTCAAAGGCGCCCGTGTGCTGTGCGACGTCAGTGCGCGTTAAAGATCCCCAGGAGGTCGACATTTTCGGAGCCATTCACTACGGCGTTCATCATGGCCTTAGTCGCTTTGGGACGTAAAAAGCCATAAACCATATACCTTCCCTTACGGCGTGTTTGCAGTCGGCGCCAGGTAACTTCCTGCCCTTTTGTTAAAGATTTGTGGGGAGGGGGATATGCTAGCTTCTCCAGCCTAAACTGATACCCGTCCCTCGTGAAATTCGGGTCGGAGGGCGCGCTCACTGCCCGGTCGAGGAAACCTCGGGTTTGCGCGTGAGCCGCCTCGTTCGCCGGGTTATACGAGTGGGCCGGAACCCAGAGATCAATTCAACTTCTCTAATCGGAAGAGGGGTGTTTTGAAGGATGCGGAGTGAGGTAGATGTGATACGGCCCCTCGCGAAATTGAGAAAAGCTGTTTTGGAGTCGCTGAATGCAATATCAGCACGCGTGTTCGCTAAAGGTAAGGCTATTGCCGCTTCCTCCGCCGTCTCGGAGGAGGTGGTTTCCATCGACGCGGCCGCCAAAGGGGCGCCGTTACCATTCACCGCGACGAGTTGAACATTGGTTTTTAGGGAAAAGAAATGGCGCAGTATCTTTCTCACATACCGCGTCCAGTGCAAACGCTTTTCTCGGGGTTTGTCGGTATTCCGCTGCGTCCACGTACGCCACATTGTCGTGTCGGCCATGTTTGGTGTGTAGGGCGAGAGCCCTCGCTGTGCGTCGGCCTTCGTGGTACGCGGGGTGCATGTTCTTGGGTAGGGGTTGAATCAAAAGAGCTTTCCTGATGTGCGTGGGTAACTACGGTTTCTCGTTCCTCTCTGGGAGCTGTTCGCACATCTTTAGTCTGTACAGGATGGCCCTTTCCGCGCTCGTACTAGTGAGTCGTCCGAGCTGGGAAACGAGGTGTGCCTCGCACAGCTCCGAGAGTGTGTTGTGAACCCCAAGGGCCAGCAACCTTTCCGTGGACGTACTGTGCGGGAGGTCAAGGGCCGCCTTGCAGGCCTTCCGGATTTTAGCTTCGACCTTGTTCCTTTCCGCGAGCTGCAGTTGCAGATAAGGGAGGGAGTAGACAATCCTGCTCAGCACGAAAGCCTGCACAAATCGACATAGATCTCTCTTTCATGCCTCGTCTTTTGCTGGAGATCCGTCTGATTAGCCACACAGTCTGATTGACCATGGCCGTGAGTCTGTTAATTGTTTTGGTGTTTTTGAGATTGTTCTGTATGTACATGCCCAGTATGCGTATGGTTTGGACCTCCTTAACCGGAAGTCCTTGCACATATACATTCAGAAGGGTCGACAGGGTCAGGTTTGCCTTTCTACCGCGTGGCTTGGCCCGAAGATCCAGCAGTTCATATTCCGAGTGCGAGCATTCAAGGCCCGCTCTCGAAGCGTAAGTTTCAATTATGTCAACTGCCTGCGGAAGGGTATCCTCTATTTGGCTGACATTCCCAGTGGTTATTTACAGGGTGATGTCGTCCGAGTATAAGGTGTGCTGCAGCCGCGGCAAGGCGGCGAGTTTGGGGGTAGTGTAATGAGTGCAAGGTTAAAAAGAAAAGGCGAGAGCACCGAGCCTTGTGACGTGCCTCGGCGTCCTAGAGAAATGGGCTCCGATTTGAGGCCACCTAATGCAAGCTCTGCGGTCCGCTCGAATAGGAATGATCGGACGTAATTGAATGTCTATTCTCTCGGGTCAATTTTAGAGAGGCTCGTGAGGATGGCCTCATGCGAGACGTTGTCGAAGGCCTTCGTCAACGGTTCAGGTCTACCACGAGCACTGCCTTCGTCCCGGTTCCGCGTGGAGGGTCCAGCACGTCCTTCTTAAGCTGGAGCATCACGTCCTGCGTGGAAAACCTAGCCCTAAAGCCAATCATTGTGGGAGGAAGTAGGTCGCTGTCTTCCGCCTAATTTTGCAATCGGCTAAGGATGACATGCTCCATGAGTTCTCCGATGCAAGACGTGAGGGAGATGGGCCGCAGATTCTCGGTCGAGAGTTTCTTTCCCTGTTTGGGAGTGAAGGTCACCCATTCCTGGGGGACCTCGCCTTTCCTCCAGTAGGTGTTCATTAGGTCTGTCAGAGACGCGACAGACTTGGGGTCTAGGTTTCTGAACGTCTTGTGCGACACTCCGTCCGGTCTCGCCACGGAGATGGTACGGAGCTGACACTGAACAAGCCAGACCTCGGCATCTGCTGCATCTGCGTCCAGCGTCTCATTGGGGAGGCCCTCATATGCGGGTATGGGGTCTGTATGCGACGTTTTCAGGTAGCGTTTTTGCAGTTCGGCGAGTAGCTCAGCGCCTGTACCCTGATACTGGTGAATTTGTCTCGTGAGTTGGTCGCGTTGTGTGGATTTTGTGTGTGTTGGGTCGAACAGGTGGCGGAGCAAGAGCCATATCTTTTTGCATCCCATTTTCCCATTCATATTATCACAAATTTGGACCCACTGTTTTTCTTGCAGTTCTTGTGTGTATGTTTCTATTTGGCGCTCGAGTTGCGCCATACGCTTGCGTAAGTTTCTGTTGTGCCTGTTTCTTCCAGCGATTTAGCAGGCTGGCGTGCGCTTCCCACATGTGGAGGAGCTTAGAGTCAGTCGTTTGATGCGGCTCTTCAGTAGTCGTCTCGACCGTGGTGGTCTTGACGCCGTCTTTGAGTGCAGCGATCCACTCCGTTAGGTTGTTGATCTGACCGGGGCCAGTCTGCTATCGTAAGCGTCTGAACCTATCCCAGTCGGTAATGCGAGTGCGCATGGGGTGCAGTTTGTGCAATTTCGTGTCAAATTTCGTGGCTAGTATGTAATGGTCGCTTTCCAGCGTGTGTTTCGAGTTGGACCAGCGGGCGTCGCCAATGTTTTGGGAGAGTGTGGGATCAGGTGAGGTATATATGCTAACGCTATTTCCGACCCGTGTGTTTTCTTGGGCATCGTTAAGAATCCGGCAGTGCTTGCCCTCATGTACCCTGGTCAGTACGACCCAAACTGCCATAAATGTGGTGAAAGGGCCACATACTACCACATTCTCTGGAACTGCGCAAATGATCCGCCTCCGGCGGAATTGATACAGCTCCCTTCTCCCGAGTGGTGGGAGGCCGTGCTGGTCAGCCCGGACCCCAAGATTCAAGTACGGGCAATCGAGCGGGCACATGAGGTCGCCGCGAGCCAGGGGCTAGCGGCCATCTAGTATGTGTCTTCTGCAACCTGCTCTCGGCGCAGAAAATGTTTTACAATTCTAATCCAATCCCTTACGGCGCGGTTCAGGTGCACACCAAGATGTGAGATACTACGTCATTTCCTTCCCTCAAAACCAATTTTTAATTTTCAACAATTTTCAACCGGGGAACGACGGGAGCGTCACGGAATCGCGACGAGTGATGTGTGTAACGGATGCGTTGCAGTGGAAAACTAGAGCACCTGCTCCTTCACTGGGCCACGTTCGCCGATGCTCGTCGCGATATGCTTGCGGCCTATAGGGCGCTGGGCATACTAACAGACTCCCTCAGGACGCTATTGTGCTCGCAGGGCAGTGCGCGCACCCATGAGCAAACCTTGGTGACCCTCTGTGCATTCCTCGAACGCACGGGCTTGACGTCCCATCTGTTCTCCGTCAGGTAGCTACACGCAGTGACCGAACGCTCCGCGACTTCTACCTTGAACGATTAATAACTGTACGCCCCACTCCAGTTGTAACCAACACAGTGCTGTGCGCGTGTGTTTTAATTCCTCCAACATGAACTAATCACGCGCACAACCTGGACAAATTTCTTATTGTGTAAATAGTTTGTATATATTACTTCTCCCCCTATCCTCTCTTCCTGTCCTCTCACCTCTTTCATTTCATTTCTCCATTCTGCCTGCTATCCTTTATTTCCGCTGCCCCAGCTCAGATGCTTCAGTATCGATGGCAGATGCCGGGCTAGCAAAAGTCTTTTCCTTCCTTTTTACTATTATTTTAATAAAAACCACTACCACTACCACCACCACTACAGTAGTCAATAACGCTAATAAATTAATTAAGCAAAATCACTTTCCTCTTGGACACGACAGCGCACAAAAGCGATATTGGTTAAGATTTCGTGTGAGCGGCCATTCCGCTCGCATGTCATTGAGACCCGTCTCGTGACGGAAGCTAGCTCCTTGAACATATGCTGCACTAGAATAAACTGAATGCCGAGCATCAAATTCTCCCAGCAATCGCACGAGGTCCAGGCCTCTGAGCGCCAGATCTGTCATGATTCCAGTACAATTCGTTCGAGAGGAGGATAAAGCAAAGTGCTTGCTTGCTTGTTGGCCCCAAAATCCGTAAGCACACGAGTATGTCCGGAAGATCTGCTTACAATAATGGGCCTGCCTCCAGTGTTACGGAAGGTTGACTGAGACTGCGACATTGCTGTTCGCACGGAAAAAATTTAAAATTTAAAATTGGTTTTTGGGGAAGAAAACGGCGCGGGATCTGTCTGACATGTCGGCGGACACCTGAACCGCGCTTGAAGGGAAGAGATAAAGGAGGGAGTGAAAGAAGAAAGGAAGAAAGAGGTGCCATAGTGGAGGGCTCCGGAATAATTTCGACCACCTGGGGATCTTTAACGTGCACTGACATCACACAGCACACGGGCGCCTTAGCATTTCGCCTCCATCGAAACGCAGCCGCCTAGGTCGGGGTCGAACCAGGAAACTCCGGATCAGCAGCCGAGCGCCTAACCACTGAGCCACCGCGGCGGGTAAATGGCGCAGTACCTGGCTCACACATCGGCGGACACCTGAACCGCGCTGTAAAGGAAGGAATAAAGGAGGGACTAAGAGAAGAAAGGAATAAAGAGGTGCCGTAGTGGAGGGCTCCGGAATAATTTAGACCACCTGGGGATCTTCAACGTGCACTGTTATCGCACAGCACACGGGTGCCTTTTTGCGTTTCGCCTCCATCGAAACGCGGCCACCACAGTCGGGTTCGAATTGGGGTACTCCGGATCAGTAACTGAGCGCTCTAACCACTGAGAAATTGCGGCGGCAGCAGTATAAATATACGCGCCGCTAAAACCATCGTCTCAGGGAAGTGTTTTCTAAACCCCGCGACCAACTTTGGGTATGGAATCCCGTGCGACAGAAAGGCTTGTCTGAAAAGCTATTTCTCTAGTATTTTCGTGCTTACAATGTCCTTAGAAGGATCAGTGACATTAAGAAGTGCTCCCAGATTGTCCAGAGCAGCCGTGCCGTCGGCCACCCTACTTCGAAGTCGCCAACGATTTACGTATGAAAGCATGTTTTTAAGGGGAATAGACAAATGCTTCTTCCGCTTTTTGTTATTTTTGTGTGCCTTTGCTTCAGCGCCTGTCTCTCTCGTGTGTGTTGTGTTTTGTTTGTTTTAAGGGTATGTGAGGTGTCGCTTCAGGAGAAGACGTTGAAGTTTCGCTGCCGCGCTTCTGGCGATCCTGCACTGGAACTACTCAGTGTTCGTGCTGCTTCAGATTTTGTCCATTACCGTGACAATATGCCGCTGGCCTCCTTCGATCGATGAGCGCATTCCACCCGGCAACAACTCGACGGCATGGAGAAAAACACAGGAAACTCACTACACGTGACTAGTTAATTCTCTGCACCACATGGCACCACAAAATGTTTTGCCAACCGTGCCAAGCCATGACCTTCGCCCCTCCTCCGATATGTCATCCGTGACATAGGTAGAAAGAGGTCTATAGCTTGTACCTATTCTTCCTCATTCGATTAACGCCAATCGACGAGCTTCGTAGGGATTCTCCGCAATTGGCCTTCGTTTCTTTTTCTGTGCCCTCTGTCGAGGCTACATGGCGGACGTGTGGTAGATTGTAGCATTTATCAGGGAAGCGCTCAGGGGTGGCTCCATACACAGGGAATGTAGAAATCCGTGTACTATGTGATGTCAGTGCACGTTAAAAAACCCAAAATGCTCCACATTATCTGGAGCCCTCAACTACCGTGTCCCTCATAGCCTGATGCACTTTGGGACACTAAACCCATTATGAAACAACCTTAAAACCACACACCCCGAGCATCTGAAACGAAATGCGCGTTCACAGTCAGTTCTGGGCGTTGAGTATAAATTCTCAATGCATTCAGTTCGTCAGAGATCCCGAAGTCTATCGTACCGCAGTGTTTTCGGAAGCCATCCTGACGTCCTCTTGGGCGACACCGCGTCCTGTCATCTCAGGCTCTTCGGCCACCACTGGTGCTGTCAAGGTAGGGATCTCCACGAGAGCCGTCGACTTTGACTCCAGGACCTGGCCCGGAATCTGTGAATGCGCAGACTCGGCTTGCGGCAGTTTTTGAAGTTTCGTCGCTGTTGCTTCGCCAGGGATATGTGGTGCAATTCCCATTGCCTGTGGGAGGTTTTGAAAATTCGTCCTCATTATTATCGAAAATGTGAATGGTTCACAGTGTCGGGTTATCACGTGGCGTGGAATGGCATGCTGTGCTATACTATAACGAGACAAATGTCTCCAAAATGCGCTAATGACGGTTCAGGCGCACAGTTGCGTGTGCGAACGATAGTGTCACTTGACCGCCAAACATGGGAGCAGGTGAGTCGAGCTTTAACCTCTACAGGGCCAGTCTCGAATCATCGGCTATTAAGAAAGCTGTCGGCTTCCCCTTCTGCTCACGCGTCCCGGAGATTAATCCCTGATAGTAGGATACGACATGGTGCAGTACGGCTGCTATGGTATTATATCGCAGGACATTTCGTGGCATGCCATACTAACGCCGCTCTTACTCGCTCTCATGGGTGGTCCTTCATCAAGTTTGTCGTCAGGGCTGGCCAACGTTGGTGCGATGGACAATCAGCATATTTTTAACTTAGAAATAGCGCAAATGTTACCCCAGTCTTTCTAACTATTCTTATTATTCCGTTATTCGCACAGCCGAAGAAATGGTTAACATTAGTAAAAAGAACTGAAGAGAAAAACGAAAAGACAAACGAAGAGAAAAGTTTGTTTCCAATGAGGCAGGTAGCGCCGTATACAGGAAGCTTAATTAAGAGTGTTAGCGCTTTCCTTATACCAACGTTGGTAAACTCAACTCAGCTGCGGACCTGACTTTGTGCTGAAATACTTATTAGCGCAAAACAACACGCAAATTGAGCACTTGCCCAGTCAAGCCTGTTTTGAGTCGTGATTTGCGATAAGGTCATTTAGCACATAATACAAACCATAGGCTAGGAGCAAGTTTTTGCAAGTTGGCAAAGTCGCTGTGGCATCCGGCTGCCCAGACTGGTTCGCGGTTTCGATCCCTGCTTCGGCGGCAGCATTTAGACGACTAATTACCAATTTGGATTTTACAAGACCCAAAATGACGCAACACAGCAACGGGCTTGCGTCGTGTCGTCTGTCCGTGGGTCCCATGACGACGTGCTGTTTTCTCATGCTTTTCGCCTAGACGGAGGTATGGAGTATATTGCCGGATGTCTGGGTTAGGGTTCGTCTACTTCATATGCATCGGCGGATGCGGCTGATAAAGGCCACCTATACATATCTCTGCCCTCTGGACTGAGAGCCTTCTTGTGTCGAGGCTGCCTAATATGCACTCTTGTAATAAAGGTTATATTTCCTGTCTGCCTGTCTGTTGTTTCCAGAAAGAAAGAAAAGGAAAGAGCACAGGCCTGCCCACTGGCTCAAGCCGAGCCACAATCGCTACCACGTGCAGATAGTAGGAGAGTTCAAAGATGGGATAGAAAAACAGGATAGAAAAGACGCGCGGTATAATGACCCAGGCCGATCCCGGAGGCAGTGCAATACCGGGCCAACCGGTGGCGGAAGTGAAGAAACCTTCAAACACTCCGCCACATTTCCAAAAATAAGTCCAATTGGGACCCGTATCAGATATTCTACAGGGTCTCCAACGTTTCCTGCAACGCGTCCCGGCGAGTGATATAGCTTTCTCTAATATGCACCAACTAGCCCAGTTACATATTTCAAGGATCAATTAGATACCCAAATGCTTGTCAGACCTGTGTTTCGCTTTTAGCGAGAGGCGTTCTGCTATTGTGCAGCACCAAGTGAATTAAATTTGGTGGTTTGTCGTACCAGACGAACTCAAGGTGAAAGGGCATAAGAAGAGCCATGTACACTCGGTGTTCCCAGGTAGTCTTTCATTCAGATAATGATACGAACCAATGCTCCTTAACTTCGGTTATCGAATCATAACCTGCGATTTCATCATGATATCGCCGGGTACAAGTACCGATTGGCTAAATAAAATAATAATTTTCGAGGAAAAGAAAAGACGTAGCAATTGTCTCGCAGCTCGGTGGACACCCGAACCATGCCGTAAGGGAAGGGTGGAAGGTAGGAGTGAAAGAAGAAAGAGGTGCTGTAGTGGAGGGCTCCAGAATAATTTTGACTACCTGGGAATCTTTAACGTGCACTGACATCGCACAGCACACGGCCGCCTTTGCGTTTCGCCTCCATCGAAACGCTGCCGCCGCGGCCAGTTCGAGCACGCGGACTCCGGCTCAGTAGCAGAGCGCCCTAACCACTGAGCCACCGCGGTGCGTCCCCTTTCTTGTACTTCGTAAGCTAGAACTCCAAGAGGCCGAAATTAAATGGCAGACCTCAAGTTTTCCTCCACCACACGCCATGCCTCATGTATAAGGTGGTGTTGCTGCCTTCGAACGTACGAGTACTCATTAATCGGTTCGGTACCTGCTGAGTGGTAGCCGTGGATGCCTCATTGGCCTTCGCCTGGGATGCCTCCCCGGTCGTGGCCTGCGTCCGCTCCGCCTGACCCCTCTCGGCTTCGTCGGCGCTCCTGCGCTGCGACCGGTGGCGGAGAGGCTTCTTGCGGCGGTCGCTCCCCCGAGACCACTTGCTGCTGCCGGTCAGCTCACTGCCCTTCTCTTCCTTGTGCATGCCGGAAGACACAGGTGACGATGGCCGAATCGTAGCTTCTTCTGATCGGCGAACGCGGAATCGGGCGCGTGGTCAGCCTCTTCTTCTTCACCCCAGGTATATGGCGAGCATACTCCTCGTCTTCTTCCGCCTTTGCGCGCAGAGTGGCAAGTTATGGAGATAACCGAAATCTACCCCGCCCCAAACAAAGCACTTAGCAAGGCAGAGGAACACACAGACTGACGTCTACAGACAGACACTTTCCCCGCACCACCTAAACTATACCAGTGGTACCCGACGCCACACAGACCGCATTGCCCACACTGTGGAGAGGTAGCTAATCTGTACCACATGGTCTGGGCATGCCAGTTCAGTCTCTAACTAGACCCCATTCCAACCCCTCCAAATAACCATAGGAGGCCGTTCTGCTCAGCGATGACCCTGAACACCAACAAGGATTGGTAGCGAGGGCCTACGCGCCGGCCGCGACCAACGAACGGCCGGGCTAGGAGGTCCGCCCAACAACCTCTTCTGCCATCTTTCGCTTTTAGTAAAGGTCAATCAATCATAACGACAATTTTCGTACGGTGAGCGCAAACATACGTTCAATCATCCCTCCATTCACGGACCCAATCTCGAGGAACTGCTAAATGCCCTCATTGTGGCGCACTATCCAGGCGTACGAAACAACTGCTTGACCTCACCACATGCTCACAGTCCTCCACGCCTCCCTATTGCCTTCTCGTCATGGCAAGTGTGGATACTCGCCGAAGTAATCTTGGACTAAGAGAATGTGAGAGAGAGGACTTTATTTCCAGCTTTTGAGTCTCAAGGAATGCCCTGTACAGATGGCTTAAATATTTTTAATAAAGAGATTCCTCTCTCTGAGCTCGCAAAGGGGTCAGTGATTAATTTCCAAACACCAAACTGTGTAAAGATCTGTTACCTACTGACCACTCGCCATAAATTCATCATGCTGTAAGCTCTCTTGGAGAAACCGGATTTCTGGGCAGTGGGTAGAGAAGTTGGATCTTAGTCGCCAGCTCTCTGCCGTTCTACGAGCATATCCCAGTTTCCAATATGGCGGCGCCCTTCGGCCTCTATATGAAGACGGCTATAGTGGAGGGCATCCATCGCACCAATGGCATAGTCTAGCGTTAGCGGGAGGGCTGCATTACCTGAGCTGATACTGAATAGAAAAATCGATTGAATTTTGAGAACAAATGAACATAATCTTTGTATTATCATGTCCAACATTCTTGGACAAAGATTTTGAATATTGAAATATTGCAAGGGACTGCTATAGAAATATTGAAGGTATATAGTCCATTCTTCCGATGCGTAGCAAAATCTTTCTTGCAAAAATTTTCCATCGCTCGCATTAAGCAGTTGAGACTGCCACAGAAAAAAAATGGGAACGTATTTGATATCAACAAAAACATTAATAGCGAAAAATGCAAGCCTGCCGACGGGAGACCTGCGGACCTGTTGGTTGCAGTAGTGAAATCTAAATATATATGACAAAATTCTATTCATGAACTTTCTCCCGCTGAAAAATGTTTTTGTTCAGAATTGTTGAGTATGTCAGGCCCAGAGCTGTGCGTCGTGTGGTCGTAATAGGGGGAATAAATATGTTCTCCCCGCGTAACCGCGGCTGACACAGTTTAAAACCGTCCGCACCCCACCCCGTGTTCGCGAACGGTGGGGCTTGCTCTGAAGGAAACAAAGGAACGACCACACCCTGGCTGAGACAAACAGGCATTTATTGCTACAACAATAACGCCGGCTGGCAGCAAAATATGCGAAGGAATCGAGGTCGTCCGACTCACCAGCACGGTTACAAGAGAATGTTCGCTCGCACTAGGGCAAGCGAGAAACTCCTTAGGGCAGACAGGACGAGCTGGTGGGAGAATAGAGAGTTTTAGTTTCACGTACGTGCAGAGTTCACGTACGCAAACGTGAGAAGTCTACGTAGCATACGCGCATGTAGTTTCAAACCCTTTTAGTTGCACGTACGCGACATACGCCGCGCGTTCTTCCTCTGACAGATGAAGACACTGCTGTAGCCACTCTAAGACAAGACGAGTCAAAGCCAAGCCAGTCGAACTGCGTCGGAGCGCTGCTTCATCAGGCTTAACAGCTGAAAAATCGCCCTTCTGTCTGAAAAACAAAAGCTCTTTGCCGCTTGAAACCTTATGCGAGGGTAAGAATAGGCAAACTGAAGGCGAATACAACAGTTTAGAACACGATATCGCGTCGAGAGATTAGCGACGAAGCTGTTATCGCTGTGAAGCGGCGGGCAGGGCGCCGCCATGTTTGTCAACGCTACGTACGCAAGCAACGCAAGGACCGCAACGTAAAAATCCGAATCTCACGTACGTACGTGAGACTCGCGTATACCCTTTGCGTTCTGCGCATGCGCACTGGTCACCCGTAAGAGCTATACGTACGTGAAGCCTCTACGTACGTGAAACTAAAACTCTCTAGTGATCCCACCACGAGGCCTCGCACCACTGGCGGAGGGCGGAGCGCCGCGCTAGAACATCCGCGCACGTCGAGTTCCCCTGCCGTTCTTTTCCACCCGCGCGCGCGCAGCTATCACGCCGTCCGTGGCGATAATGTCGCTGCGACGCAGGCTCCCTCTCTTGTTAGTTAAGGTAACTAGGTAGGGGGTATCGCGGGAAAACAAACCAAAGGGGGCGAGTTCCCACAGTGTAAGAATGAAATGTGAATGGCCGTGGATAGCTGAAGTGGCTGCGTCTGAGACGCAATCTGATCATGCTGATATTAGCCTCAGAGGCGACGTGTGTTATCATTACGAGGGCGGTTTGTTTGCACAGAGGCGCAGAGGTCGGCACGAGCCACAACTCTGTTGCTTGCTACTCTGCACTGGATGGAAAGGGAGGTGTAGAGGGATGGTTTTCTGGGTGATGCTTTGAACAGAAGACCGTCTTGAATGATCCGCCGCGGGTGTGTTTCGATGGAGGCGAAACGCAAAAAGCGCCCATGTGTTGCGCAATGTCAGCGCACGTTAGAGAACCTAACGCGGCCTAAATTAATCCAAAGCCCTTAATTACAGCTGAAGTGAACTTCTAGTTCACTGTAATTACGGCGTCTCTCGTAGCCCATGAGCAGCTTCGGGAGATTAAACCCTGGAATTGACAAATTACAATTTGAATATGCGTAAACTAAACCAAGCCTGGTTCTTGGTAGTCCCCTCTAGCAGCGGATGGTGCCAGTCTCCTTTGGAGCATATGTCCTCTTTTAGGGCTCCATGCTGTGAAAATTTGCTCGGATTTTATTAAAGAAGACTTCGGTGTTCCTGTCCGCTTTTCCTGGTGCTGATATGTTTATCTTCGAGGTGGCACCTCAGGCACAAGCTTTGCGAGCCCATAACATTAAACACAACTCAGGAGCCACGCAACGGAGTTAAGACAAAGAAGAGATGCATCAGTGTACAATCATTAATTTGCCGGTTTTGTCTCCGTTCGAAGAACAGGACAGTTTAAAGGAAAATGAACCTGTCGAGAGTAAAACGCATAAACCGATAAGACAAAAAAAAAAGATCCAACTGGCAGATTGTGCAAAGTATGACCCTTCGTTTTCATCGCCTTCTTAAAGGGGCTGTGATGGGGGCTCTAATAAATGTGTGGCATGCATGGGATATTGAAGCACGCCGCTTCACGGATTGTGTCCACCAAGGATTTTTTAAATGCGCTTTGTAGAAGCTGAGTTAGCTGTAGTTAAAATTTGAATTTCAGCGTCTTCGCGCCTTTCCCTCTCCTCTCGTCACTTTTTGCACGCTGGAAGGTAGGCGCTCCTTCGCCGACCCCCCTCTGGGAGCGGAGCTTCCCGACCGCCGAGCTAAGCGCCTTATGTCTGAAAGAATCTAACCAATGGCCACCTCTCACCTTGTCTACGCAGATGCCAGGGAAGGAGGAGGGTGCGAGCATGAAAATGTCGCCGGGAAGGGCTCGCCAACTTTGATGCGTGATTGTGGGTCGTCTGCTGCGTGTAGAAGTGAATTGTTTGGCTCATGTTTTCATGGCAACACAGTGCAGTGATTAAGAGAAATAATGTGCTCTCCTCGGAAGGCGTTTCAGAGCCCCTTTCAAGAGGTGCGCCGCGGGCGTGTGTCACCACCCGAGGAAACGGTGCCAGGCTGCAGCGTAGCCTTTTCACTGCATTACGGAGTTGTGATTAGTTTTACCGGTTCTTCCAGCATTTCTGCACTTTTCGCCTGCGCGAATGGCTCTTGCGAATTGCTTTCAGCGCACCGATGTAAGCCTGACTGAACACACTGTTATCAGTCACATCAACGCTACATGGTGAAAGGCGTTAGTTTTTCCTCGTTGGCGAAACGCGCGATGTCGTTTATTTTATGCACACCGTAACCGGCTCTGATACCACTGCATACATGTTTTGAGCCACCGCGGTGGCTAAGTGGTTACGGCGCGCGGCTGCTGACCCGAAATACGTGGGTTCTATCCCGGCCGCGGCGGTGGAATTTCGATGGAGGCGAAATACTAGAGGCCCGTGTACTGTGCGATTTCAGTGCACCTTAAAGAACCCCAGGTGGTCGAAATTTCTGGGGACCTTCACTGAGGCGTCCTTCATAGCCCGAGTGGTTTTGGGACGTTAAACCTCTATAAACTAAACTTAACATCCATGTTTTGTTTTCTTCCTAAAGAGATAATAGGATGTCGAAAAAGCGTTCGATATCTTGTATTCGAATAGCACGAGTTGGGATAAAAAAAAAGAACCAGACGAGTTTGTCTTGGCCAACAACGTGGTGAGATCTAAACACTCCATTACGTCTGACACGTGCGCCGTGCTTCCTTCGTTGAGAAAGACTCACGCAGGGGCAGCTCCTGGGAAACGCCATTAGTGCAACGGCCGCTTGCAGTGCTCAGAAAAGAGCAAATTAAAAAGCCTCCGGAGGCTCCAAGTCAGTTTACGTAGCGGAGGACGGCTCGCTCCGTTTGCAGCGAGCCACACTCTTAGGAAGAAAACATGGCCTTAGAGATCTGACCGTCAGCTGAGCAGACATTGGTTATATTTTGTATTTTCTGCTGGCGTAGCAGTTGGATGTGGCAAGGAGACACTAACTGCGAAAATAACTAAGCTCAGAAGATGCAGAAGACACAGCGAGGAGTCATTATCTTTTCCAAATAGCATTACGTTCGTTTCCTGGCTTGTGAGATAAGATAACAGACATGCATTGTGGAGAAAGCGATGAAATGCGTCGAGCATTTATAAGACCCAATGGGCCTCGAGCGTAGCTTTACAACACCTTTGTTCGTCATCCTATAGAAGATATAATTACCTCCAAGAGTAGAAGAAGTGGAGGTAATGGTGCAAGTGACTGACGGGCTCGTTGGAGACGGCAGGAACGGTGCAGTGTTAGGTTTACGAGGTCGCTTAATTTTGTGTTATTTGGTGCTTAGGCATGCTGTGCTGTTTGCGTGTTCCGAAGAAAACATGCCGGCCCACCTGTCAGCTATACTCAGTTTGCCCGTCGATAGAGCATGAAACAGATGCGGTTATCACTGGACATAACATTCCCTCATTCTTTAATTATTTTCTAAAAATACCGACCTCTACTTGGGATGCCGCGTGGTTAAATAAATCATTTTTAAACTATCTTGACGGTTATTCTACAAATTATGAGAACTGCTTTGCTGAAATTCTTCAGTCGAGATGAGCGGTTTGTTTCAACTGACATTTTGCCGGAGAATCCGCGTGACATTTGATCCGTCCATTTTGCCGGTTACGTATGAGCACGTCGACAAAGAGATACACTCTTCTCATGAGTCGTTTCTTGCACTCCTTTCTTCAAACCACCGTCGTCGGTACAAGTTAAGGCGCAGTGGAATGGTAAATAAGATTTTGGCATTGCACTTTCTGTTTGCCTTCGGGAATAAATGTTTTGCGGAAAAAGCACTCAAGCATCAACTAAATACACGCAATACTACGTAAGGTGTTGCAGCAAACACTTTCAAAAATTCTGAAAAATGAGCTTTTCGAAAAAAAAGAAGCTGTACAGAAGGAAGTTCTCAGCTGCGGCGGACGTAGTTGCGAAAATCGTGCTAACAACTAGCTATGGTAATGAAAAGTTACTAATGAACTTTTTATATAACGAAGTTTGGTGGTTACTGTCGATGACGAGTTTGCAGCCACGGAGAAGACGATGCCCTATGAGTTGTTAATGAGAAGAAAAAGTATTCCTTTTGAAAGCTCTGAAGCTCGAGAAAATGTAGTTTTTTTTGGGGGGCACCAAACCATGACTTCCTGCATGAGGAGCACCGGAAGTGAGGAGCACCGGCGCAACAAAGCATAAAAATGAGCTATTGCTTCAGTTTTTTTTACTGATATCGTGGTGTAGAAAGAGGTGTCTGGCGAGGCATCGTTGGAGTTTAACGTTTACTAAGAAATATTCTTGTTACAGTATTGCGGGTACGAAAAAAGATGTCCATGACACAAGCCAGAAACGTGAAGTGGATAGGGAAGCAACGGGAACAAACCACATGGCAAAGTACACCGCATTGCGTAGCATGCATACTGAGGAAAAGCAAGAAAAGAAGTAGGTTTGCTTTCTTTTCACTTTATTTTTTCCAAACAACCTAAGAAGTCAACAATGGCGTTATCACGGTCTTGTGGCTACCACTTCGGAGGCGCGCCTTGTGACGCGGGGCTTCTTCGGTCACTTGGACGCCTCTGCGAGGTAAGGAAAGATATTTTCATTAGTCGAAACATTTTTAACTGCAGCACTGTATTGATAAAGCAGAGAAGCCTGAAAGAACTTGCACAATAGCGACAAGGATACTGAAAGTTTCTGAATATTTCGTTCTTAAATGATCTCTTAGTGAGAAAATGTACTTATTTGTCCATTATTCATGAGAATAAAGTACATGGTATTATATATTTACAATGTAATCCTAAGCATCTCAAAGAAGCGTGTTGCGCCACAGTGAACGCAATTGTCTTCCATCGCAGCTCATGGATACCACGGCGCTTCCAAAAATAACAAGCATAATTCGGTTTTACGCTACTACTGGGGGGGGGGGGGGGGATAACACCATCCCTGTTATCCTTATCACTTTCACGCCAGGAACCACGCTGCATTTCGATAAACTGCATTAGCTTGTGACTTATGTGTCACTTTTAGAACTATGCGTTAAGGGTGAAAAAGACATCACGCCTTCAGCTAAGCACAAAAGTAACATTTCTTCTTGCATTTCACCCTAAACAAGAAAACAGAAACAAAAGAAACAGTAAGAAATGAGCTTGCGTCTACCACCCGTGGACACTTCTCCTGTAGCCCCCCCCCCCTTCCCCCCCACCCCATTCACCCCTTTTGCTTAAGCTCGTTCTACTGTATCTACGCTCCCATTTAAAACGGTATCATTACAATTCAGAACCCTGCGTGTATCACCACTATTAATAGGAAAGTCTTTCTTTCCACAGATAGATTCAAAGATTGCTTTCTTTCGAGTTGGTGACTTCATCTGCGCTCATCTCTGTAGAAGCATACACATCATCAACTAGCCCAGTTTCGTGGTGCTTACCACGTCTTCAGGATTGGGGTGTATCCGTAAGCGCCCAGTCCGTAGCCGTACTTCAGGCCGTACGGGGTGAGGCCGTACCCGTAGGCGACGCGCAATGGCTGGGGCTCGACCCGGTGGCTGTAGCTGACGCCCGTGGTGCGGTAGCCGTACGGGGTTTCCACGTTGTGCACGGTGGGGGTCACCGGCACCGCGCGGTGGACACCGGCCTGCCACAGGGGTTGCGTGCACCGTCGAGATAGCGGGAATGGTTGGGTAGCCCGCCACCGGCACAGTGGGGTAGCCCGCCACCGGCACAGTGGGGTAGCCGGCCACTGGCACGCCGTACGAGGGCACGTACACGGCGAGGGCGTTGCCCAGCAGAGCGAAGAGACACAGGACCTGTGAGGCATATTGCGGTATGTTGAGTGGGCACAAGGTGGTTAAAATGAGATTATACGGTAACGGAATGACAGAATGAACAAAATGAATTGTACAGAAGAGAAGAACAAATAATTACAAGTTGAGTGTGCATTCAATATAGAAAGTCGGGGCCCCAGAACTGCTCGTGGTTGCTGATGCCCACTACGACTTTACATGGCGCTGAACATTGTGTTTTAATGGTAAAGTATGCACACACAACTTAGATTGTTAGTCTGCAAGCTATTTGCGTTGAGCATCGATAAAGCCACTGAGAACCTCTGTACTTTACAATTATGAGCTCAGCCTTGGCAGGGATGCGAACCTCTGTGATGGTTAGCCAGTGTTGCGTAAATATACGAACCTAAAACCTTAACATTCAGAGAAATGCATTAGAGGACAATGGCTAAGGAAAACGTTTTAAGTTAAAACACAGAGCAGAAATCGAAAAACACCCAGTGTTTAGAAGGCGTGAGCTATGACGTGTCATAGCCTTACGGCTCCTTCACCACAAAACAATTCACAAGTAATTAGAGAACGACAAATACACCGCTGCATGAGCTGCTCAGAGTAAGAAAATTGGGATACTCACGGCAATCATGGTTGACTTGATTTCTCGCGGCTTAGAGTAGCTGGAAGAAATGATACTTGGAGAGCGGTGTTCGATCCGCTTTTATACTCTCGTCAGCAGAACCCCAGACCTGATGTGTTTTCTTCTTGGTGCTTGTCAAGCGGTGCCAATCAGGTTTTTTGGATTTCGAGAATATGTCAGGATTAAACCTGTGCCTGTAGCAACTGGTCTTGCTCACTGAAAGTCATGAACTGTGCTGAAAAATAAGGGCCTGTACGTGCCCCTCGCCTCTGACTCTAATCTGAACGGCATTAAACTTTGGGTGTGGGTTATCTTACGTGCATCAAGGCAAGGCAGGAGATCGAGCTCGCAAAAATATTCAGATTAGAATCAGGGAATTAAACAGCTAAACCCTCTCCATTCGATCTCATCCTCCTTTCATATACAGGAGGACACCACGCGTTCTATAGCCTTGAACTCTCGTGCTTCGAAGCGTTAAAGGGGGGACACGTGACTTGAAACTATTTTGGTTGTTTGTGCATAAAATGCAACACAATTTCGCAAAAAAAAACGTGTAACTTTTTAGGACAATTTTATAACGGCATTTTGTTTGAAGCCACATGTTGTAGTTGCTGACTAATACAAATAACACCTTCGTAAAGTCATCTCCGGGGCGGTAAAAGATGAAAGAGAAAGTGAACAAGCTGTTTTATGTCAGCAAATTCACAAAATCTGCTTTTGTACAACAGAGATATTAGGTCTTTGTTTGCAGGCTCAGTACTTATGATAATACAAGTTAAACTTCAGATGAAATATTTACATGACAGCGTTCCTTACAAAAAATAGCTTTCAGAAACAAGTCCACTTGTGCATAGAAAAAAAGGACAACTTCATTGCATGCCTCGACGTCTTTTAATTCATTAGCTAAGTACAGAATTGTTCCGCTATCTTTATACTGTCGCTTACGCCGAAAGGATGAGTGTTAGCAATCGCAGAGCAGCGAAGTTCTGATTTCTCCTCTTCACAGTCATGCTATGCTGGGGCGCTCCGCTGTTTGAAAGCAGCAGATCCCGCGATGCGTTGACACCATAAGTAGCGCCAATCACTCGCAATTTTAGACGGCTACAATAAAAAAAACGCTACTTTCTAAACTTTTACTGCTGTAATTTTTGCTACGAGAGAGACGAAGGCCCGAGAATCGCAAACAAAATTAGAAAATTGAAGAATTATAACCAGATTGGCCCGCTGTACTTTATATCATGTATAGCATTTGTCATTGAATTTATTCTGTCCTGGTTACTGCCGTGTCCTTGTTATCCTCCGTGGCGCTGACGTCACTAATGACGAGTGCCTCACCAGGTCGCGTGTTAGGCATGTCCACGGGGACATTTGTTTTCATATCCGCAGCTACAAGAGGGTCTTCTTCTGAGACAAAGAACGTCCATGTTGGAGGCTGACGTAACTTTCGTGCGTCATAAGTGTCCTATCTGTCATATGGTGTTTAGAAATTCTGGGGTGTCTACTTAAGAATGGTGTGGCCATTTACAGTCCCTGCGCGCAATTCAGAATCGATTGTGTGGAGAACGTATGATACCGCTTGTATGACCACATATTACATAACCCTGGATAGGAGAAATTCATCAAAAATATAAAAATGACACTAGAGCTAGGGTCGCCTACGCATTTGCCAGTATACAGGGTGTTTAACCTGATATTTTACAAAATTAAAAAAAATAGGCTCTTTTAGTAAGAAGGGTGCTTTTTTAGACATAGCATTGTCCGCGGTGTAGTGTGTCAGACTACAGCTAAGACTTGCCAACTAGCAGGATGGTTGGTTAACTAACATTGAAAAGTAAACTTTTTAATTATTGCCGTTAGGCTCCCTAATTACTGAGAGGCATGTAGCCCACCTATAGCAATATCCATATCAATTTTTAGAATTTAGAAAACGCGGTTACCCTCAACGCTGTGACCAAACAAATTTCGTCTATTTCGACGAGTTACGTGGATTGGAGAGGTTCCTTTGCCAGCAAGCTTCTCGAAAACACATGTATTTTGGCGCGATGCAGCCTAACTTTATTGGGCCACAGCGCCGAGGGTAACCATTTTTCGAAATTCTAAAAACTGATATGGGTATTATTAAGGTAGACTACACCCCTCTCAATAATTAAGGAGCCTTGCAGTAATGGTTAAAAGTTAACTATCCAATATTAGTTAACCAGCCTGCTAGTTAACACGTCTTAGCTGTATTCTGATGTAATGCACTGCTGACAATGCTATGCCGCAAAACCAACATTCTAATTAAAAAAGCCTATTTTTAAAAATTGTGTAAAATATTACGTGAAACACCGAGTATAATACACACTGCCAACGTCCGGGGGCAGCACATTTATATTGTACTTTATCTCTGCCAATTACGCCTAATATCTGTCACCCGAATTCTACCAGATAAGCGACATTAAGAATTATTTCAGAGCTTTTTCTGCCATGAACGTGAAATCACAGATTTTAAGTCGTAAAAAGGAAATGTTCTTACGCCACCTCATGCTTGATAGTGCTGTAATGAGCTATGTCTTTGAACGTCTCTTCATGATTTACTTTTTTAACTGTTGGGCGTGCTGCGATATTGTTTACACTTAATGTGCAAGTACAATGTGACCTTATCGGTTCGTTGCGCTCCTCAGTTGCCTATCCCGGTGGTTCAGTGGTGAAGTCGTTCGGCATCCCAGTGCGAGGAGGCGGCATCGAATCCCGGCCGCGGCGGCCGCATTTCGATGGAGGCGAAACGCAAAGGAAGCCCATGAGCTGTGCGAAGCCAGTGCACTATTAAGATCCTCAGGTGGTAGAACTTAACTCGTAGCCATCCTTTATACAACATCATTTCCCCGTTCCTTCATTCATTCGCTCCTTAATTCTTTTCCTCATGGTGCGTTTGATGTGTCCATCGTGACGTGAGGCACTTAGTTCGCCTTTGTTTTCTTCATATACACATATTTTATTAACGCAATAAGTGTTGAAAGCCTATCAAAGAGAAAACCTGGCGGCGTCCGGCGGCGTCCAGCGTCATCTGCCATAACATTCGGTGGCTGGGCGGCGGGGTATGGGACGCCCCTTGCGATTGGAGATGTGCAGTTTGGTTGGAGATGTGCAGTTTATTATAAGTCTTCAAACCCAACCAGACAGGCAAATCTGTCAAAATGTTTAGTTTTCAAGGCCCTTGAGGTGAGCCGAAAACGGAAGTACGCCGCTGCTGACGGAGTGTAGGCGTCTGCACAGGCTGGCGTATGCGTATGCGGCGTGCAGCCATAAGAGAGGAGGAAAACCTGGCCGGGCAGACCTTAGACTTCGATGCAATCGCATTCTGAACATGCAATGTAATTAAGACTCCTGTAAATTTTCTAGCGATAGCTACACTACGCCACCTCTTCGAGCCTTCAGCGTGGCCACCCCTGGTCGCGTGGTTGGTCACGTGACCAGCCACGTGGGTGGTCACGTGGTGCGGAGTAGCTGCTGCTGCCGGCGGCGCGGCTCGCAATAGTTGCAACAGCTGTGCGCATGCGCCGTGTCAAGTGAGACGAACATGAAGAAGGAACGCCCAGCGAAACAGAGCGGCGAAAGACAGACTTTGCAATTCGACTGAGCTAGTTCCACTCGGCCAGATGTAGCTATATATCGCGTCACTCCAGGTTTAACCAGAGCTAAACCACAGCCATATTTTAATTAATGTCCTATGCGAGAAGAATTTGCTCGCATGCGGAAGATTTGCACACCTTGAAAGTTATTTATGCTAACGTTTCCTGCTACCGCGGCACCAGGCAGTCCATGTTGTGAGCCGTTCGTGTGCTTCCCAGAATGCCTTTTATTTCGTGTGCAGTGTTCATTTGCCCTCTCCGTGGTAGTTATCGTGTTCAGTGTGTTGTCTTTTCCATACCTGCCTTCGTGGCATTGATGCTCTGCCCCGTGCAGCTTGCTCTGACTTTTATCCTTAAATACAAGGCCTTTGTTCACGCTTATGGTGCGTCGTTCCGTTCCAATCCCTTCTTTCAAGTCAGAAAAACGCTGAGTTACTGGGTTCAGCACAACTGTATTCCTAACTTTGGACTTACTTTGTCATTACTTTTTACTTACATTATTTTAATTCGCGTTTAGCTACTCCCCTTACTGGTACTGATCGTTCTCCGGTGTTAAGCTCTCTCCTTGTACTTCTGCGTCTTTTGTTACTTTAGTTTTTAGCTTCCTTAATGTAGTTGAGTTTCTTTATTTTTCATACTTTCGATTGTACGTTCTTGTGCATTTGCGTCGCATGTATCCTCGCTATTTTCTTTGTTGTCGCGTAGTCTTACCTATTTCCCCCGTGTTTCCAATTGTAGCGCATATTCCTCCTGGCTCATTGTTCCCAATGGCGCATTTCTGAGTCTTTTTTGATTTATGATTCTACTTGAGCATTGAAGGAAAGAGCGACGTATTAGCCGCAATGGGTGAGGTGCGTCTCCGGATTCAGCGGAGTGGATCATGGGAAAGTCGTCTGCTACCGCTACTTCCGGTTCCAAATTTCTCCCCCTGCTCGCTTGCTTCACTGCAGTCGCTGTGTTAATATCGCTTCTTACACTAATTTATTTGGACTGGAACACCGCTTAGTGCATTGAATCATCGCAAGACCAACACGACGTCGACTCTGCTCTGCGTCGTGATGTGCTTTCACACGAATGCAACCAAAATGATGCAAATGGCAGGAGTCTTTCTACATGTATGCGTATGCATTGCGATGTGTTGAGACGCACTGTGCGCACAGTGTCGTGTATGGATAGTTTGCTAGCCCACTGGAAGCTTTTACATGCTGTGAGGAAAATACATCTATCGTCTGCTAAACTGTGCACATTTCAGCCCTTTGTTGCCTTCGTAGAGCGGCGAAAAAAAGAAACTAGTTCAACACGCGCGTGAAACCGATCACCGTGAATACACAGAACATCCAGCCCACGCTGGCATATTAATTGCAACGACGACACACTCTTACCTTTGGGTATTGTCAATTACCGCGCTCAGGACGCGTTCATACGCACCACGCGCAGATCTTACGGTGATACTGTGCAATAAGCGACGGCGCAGCACAGATAAATGACTGAGTAAACGATGCACGCATGCAGGGCAATTGATATGCAAAAGGCAGTGTGTGGGAGAAAGTAGCAACCGGAAGTAGCTGGCAGAGGATTTTCTCATGGCTCTTTGAGTTCACTTCGGAAACGCACCTCACCTATTGTCCACCGCAGCCTTCGATACCAACAGTCGCACTGACTGAAAATGTGCACGTGCCCCGTCTGTAAGCGCTCGACGCTTCGGAGGGCTCAGATAGTGCTCTACATTGCGATGTGTAAAAGTGTGTTTTATTATGCCGTTATGTTCTTCAGGTGGGGTCGAGCCTCATAAGTGTTCTCCTGTGTTTAGTACTCGCAGCCGGACACGCGTAGCCCATTCTGGGTAGAGAACTGGTCACGGAAATAGTCTAAAATATGTGTGCGGTCATGGAGATGAAGTTCTTCATAACGTTAAGCTCTAGTCCCCAGAACAGGATGCTATCAGGCGGCGACTGGTATCTGATTTGACTGCAGGGGAAAAATGGCGTTTAAGCCTTGAAGAAATGTGGGCTCGGGAGCAATACGTCTCCATAATGTGCCCTTTAGTTCCATTGAAAACTTTTATCGGACCGGCCACATTATTGAACACTGCTATAAGTACGCATATTTTTCATACACTCAAGGATAATAACTGTGCTGTCTCCATGCATCAGACATACCGGCGCTGTCGCATAACAGTGGTACCTCATTTTCATCCATGTTGATAGACGATTGAGTAGAATCAGGGCACCTGCGTGGCTTTCCACAATTTCCTCTGCCCTGTCGCGTTCAGTCTTCTGGTGAGTGTTACTGATCATCAGTTATTGCTAGTTTTGTTTCTTACCAGATATCAGTTTTAATGCCGCAATATTAACATACTGTGTTTAATTTATTCCATCTCTTGGCAGTCTTTCTGCCGTGCACTGGAGCGTCTAGATCCACGCCCACTGACAGAAATGAAGATTCTCGGCCACTGTCCGCGGCGATCGTCGGCGGTGAAGGCCTCCAAGGCACTGCTCCGCTTCTTGAGGACTTCTTGCCGGCACGATAGGCTGTGACTTTACTGAACGCTCTGACTTTGCATAGTGACTTCAATTTCCTGCAACTCTCTTTTCTCCTTCATCTTTTTCTCCCCTCACCCCTTCCCACCGCGCAGGGTTGCAAACCGGTTATTCTTCTGACTAGCCTCCCCGCCTTTCTTCTTCTTCCTCCTCCTCCTCCTCCTCCTCCTCCTCCTCCTCCTCATGGTTTAGTGTGTTTTCGTCCCCTCACCTCATTATTATAACCTATTAATTTAGCTCATCTGCAATTTAATGAGATCTTTACCAAGAAGCTGCTGGTGCCACTATCGGGGAGAAAACATTTCTTGTATATCCATGTAAATATAGGAAAATGTGCTCTTTGTTTTTGCACGGCGTACAGCGAATTCATTTTGGTGTAACACGCGCGATTAATTTGACATCGAATAAAAGACGCTGGAAAATAAGAGGTAGGTGATGCACGAAGAAATCAGGACTGGTTCGGAATGGGCCGGAAAAATGTTTGGCTCAGCGATAGTTGAAGACAGCATCTTCATAAGGAATACAGCACCATTCTACTATTTCTTTGTTTATATTCCTGCAGCGTTCACATGCTCATGCTTCAGATGACTCAGAGTTGGATGTTACATTTTTGTTCATGGTAAATAGGCATTGATTTTTTTTATGAGACAAATATTTGTATTGGGAAGAAAACGACCCTCTCGCTGTTGCTCATGCATGTTGCTCCTCTTGTGCTGTTGCGTCCCCTCAATTGTGTGCGTATGGATCCTCATGTTGCTCCTCTTGCCTTTAAAGGAATGTGCCTTTTTTATACTTTCAACTTACAAACTTCATTAACTGCAATGAAACCCGAAAGGTATCTTGCATGATTTCGCCGCATTGTCACGAGTATTCTAAGGAAATAACCACCAAGAAGAGATTAACAACACGTGAGTTTCGATGCAACTGTGAGAGTTCTCTCTTTTTTTTTGGCACTTTGAGCTTGGTGGTCTGGTAGCTACGTTGAAACCTTTGTTAGGAGCAGTTTCTGACAGCGAACCAGAGTCAGCTCACTTTTTTTCTCGTCTCATTCATACTAGAGAATAGTAACAGTAGAACCTACTGGCTCCTTCGGGCTGCGCACCGTTATTGGGTAGTGTGCATTCTATCTGGAGTACTGCGGATTTGGAGCTGGCCGTCGCACAAGAGACGTGGTCGCGTAAATGTATTCACCATTTTTGTTTCTCTAAATCTGCAGTCACACTTCGCAGTCGTGGGAATGATTTCACCTTTACTATGTATTATAATCTGCTGGAAAAAGATTGCTAGCATCGTGTTAATATTTACCAGGCAGCAAATCTTAGCTCAAATTTCTGACGCATCTCACGCCCTAGAATCTCTTGTGACTGGCCTGCCCTTGTGACTACGGCTGTCATGATATACCTCCTGAGGATACCCAAAGCGTCGACACAAAGACGTGGGGCCTTCAATATAGTGCGTACAGTTTTGATCGAATGAGGGGGGATTGGTAGGCGCCAAGTGTAGCTTTCATGTCGGTGCAGACAAATTGCAAAATAGAGTATAATTTCTCCGAAGTCTCGTGAGTTGCCGCATTAAAAATCTCGCTGCTTTATACGACACAGCTTCGAAGGACTTTCCCTCGATATCCTTATTTCCTAATAGTATTTAAAAAGATTACATATCGCTGCACATAGTTAACTAAAAACAACATGTGACGTGTATAATTATATGTGCAAATGTTTCCTGGGGCTCATCCCATATAATCGAATATAATATATTTTAGCCCTGTTACGTAAATCTCGGAGTTGTTTCATTCAGCTTCAACAGTGTCCTAGCGCCGACGTTCAGACCCAGCAGTGAGCGATCTGAATTACCACTTGCTTAGCAGTGAGTTAACGCTTGCGCGGCACCGTTATCGGATTATCGCCTCGTTCTGTACTCGATGCGATAACTGACGCTTTCTTTTGCTTGCATATGAGAATATTGCAAAACAAATTCAGGGCCATTACGACTACGTAGGCTGGGGAGAACGCACTCTCGGGAACGTGCCGTGTGTGGTCTAGAAGTCATTTCGCTTGGGGATGGGTACACTAATAAAGCACAGGGGGAGAGCTTGTGCAGCTTTAGTAGTCGCTTCTTCATTGCAGTGGAACGCAGAGTAACGTGCCCACCGCAGTGATCTCAACAGAAAAAAAATTCATTTTTGTTTTTCAGTTTTATTTATCGTTCCCGAGAAGACGGAACAAGTGCATCATCAAAAACAGCATCTTCTTGAAGTATCTTCGTCCGTGCTATTCATTCTGGAGAGCTTGGGCGTCGTTGTTCCGTCAGTAGGCCGGCGTTCTGTAACGGTAAGGGCAGATAGGTATAAAAATCAATTTCGGAATATCATAGCGGTTATTAGGTATTGAAGTTTTTGAGGCCATAAAGAGAAAATGGTACGGGTCTATATGGCGTCTCATGATGTAGATAAGAGCTGCACACTGTGGTGTAATTATTTTTTTCCGTAGATTTACAAATAGCCAAAAGACAAGTTTGTAAAGTTTCATGAGTGCTTATGTCAAAACATGCAGGTAGATTAGGTGGGACATATGCTCAATCATGGTTTTATCCTGAAGCCTATGACTTCTTGGTAACACCGGTAACATAATTTACCACCTCCCTAGTTGCTGTAAATAATGACGCGCACAGGGCATGCTCGCAGAAACTGATCGAGGCCGCGACATCCATTCACTTTTCGGAGATTAGTTGGAACATTGTTTTGGCCGGAATTCTCAAGAGACTCTCCACTCATCGATATCGAAGAAAATGTGCGCCTGCCTGTGACAACTGAAATGACTTGCAGCAGCTGGAAATTCGAAATTCTTCTGGTGCTTTGATTAATCTGAGTAAGTTTTCTCACGGCATTTCGATATACGCGTTATCTGATTGTAAAAAAAGCCGGGAATTCATTCACTAACGGGATCATTGAGCAGTTTCGTGCATTAAATAATTGCGTTTAATTCGGACCGAATTAGAATATCTGAACTGTGGTAAGTGCTGCGTGACAGTACACAAATCTACCCTCGATCAAGACAGCTTCAACAAAAAACAGTTGTCAGCTGAGTGGACTTCGAGCCATGGCTATTTCTATACTGGGTGCACGAAACCAAAGGCGCACGGCATGGTCTCCGACAAGAAGTACTTGTTGATATGCGAAAGGATCTGAAAGCATGTAGAGAGCTTATATGACACTGATGTCTGAAGCTTTTCAGACGGTGAACATGAGGCACTCATACTGAAGGCCTTTACCATTGCTTTAACTCTTTGCAGAGACCCGGTACACTGCAAGCCCCTTATTGGTCGGTGAAAGACATTTTAGGCTTACCTATTTCCCGAATGATTTTTGCACAAATGTATAACATGGGCTTGGAGAATCTAGGCGAAATTGAGACGATTTCTCGAATCTTACCACTTCTTCAAGATGGGGTAGCCGAAAGCGCCCAATCCGTAGCCGTAGTTGAGGCCGTACGGGCTGAGGCCGTACACGTAGCGGACGCGCACAGGGTGGGCGTCCACCCGGTGGCTGTAGCTGACGCCCGTGGTGCGGTAGCCGAACGGGGTGGCCACGTTGTGCACGGTGGGCTTTACAGGCACCACGTGGTGGACAGCGGTGGCGACAGGGGCGGCGTGCACCGTCGAGACACTGTGCACGGTGGGGTAGCCGGCCACCGGAACGCCGTACGTGGGAACGTACACGGCGAGGGCGTTGCCCAGCAGAGCGAACAGGCACAGGACCTGCATGAGTGGAGTTGAATAATGCCAAGTCAGCCGCTTTTATAATATTATCTAGGAATTAGTCACCGAAAAATTATATTTATTGAAGTTTTATTTGCCAATGTTCACTGTTGAACATACATTTACAGTGCACGCAGAATGGGTATAAGCCTTGGAGGTCTCAAACTAAAGCTGCCTGGTGAGCAACTTAGGTACATAGAGAGGCGGTAGAAGAGGGAGCACTCAGTCGTAATATCTGCGTAGTAGATGAATTTACATAGTAGAAATTAAACTGTATTGA
Source organism: Amblyomma americanum (assembly GCA_030143305.2). Classification (NCBI taxonomy): domain Eukaryota; kingdom Metazoa; phylum Arthropoda; class Arachnida; order Ixodida; family Ixodidae; genus Amblyomma; species Amblyomma americanum. The sequence goes on along the minus strand of JARKHS020029903.1, from coordinate 119,723 downwards.
AGAGCAATTCTGTACGAAGAGTATAAGAAGTTGATAGGGAATCGGTTAGTTTACTCGCGGAATACTCGTTCACATGACGCTAAAACATATATGACTCACGTGATGGAAGCACAGAAAATATGAATGTCATGCATAAATATTTTCTCACTGCAGCTAGGGAGATTAGTTTCAGGAGCACGTTTATACATGTTAGCCGCATTGCAGGAACGCCTGAAGTTAGTTGAACTGTGATATTTACTCGGGGCTGGTGGAATAGATGATTTCGTTGGAATACATGGACGTGAGGGCACACGACAACAAGAAAACTCTTTCGAGCACTAGGCATGGACGCGTAACAAATGTCCGAGAATATTTTATGACGACCTTATCTACATAATTTTTGCATTTTTCGTCGACGAAAATGAAGCACAGTGGTGGTACTCACGGCAATCATGGTTGACTTTGTTTTACGAAGCTCGTAGGGGCTCGAAGAAACGATGGCTGAGCAGTGGTGTTCAGCCTCCTTTTATACGCGATGACTGGCGAGACCGAAACTTTTTTTTTTCAATTTTTCGCGCACTTTACTCACGGGCTGTCATTGTACGCCACGTGCTGTGAAAAGGCGGAGCTATGCTGCGCTCCCGGTCGTGTTTCACATCGTCAGGATGTGTTTTTGCTGCGGTCGCAACCATTGCCTTTTTCTGTTTTTTTTCTTAAGCGAGTGGCCTCATAATCCATGGTGGCTAATAGGAACTCACGCTTCAACTCTCGCCTCAAAATAGGCGTATACTCGGCCTCTCTCCTCTCATTCAGCGTGTTTCCCATTCTCAGAAAGAGGAATGATATTCAAACAGGTAAAAGTATTTAGAAAGTAGCAGCTTAAGCACCGAAACAGGTAACATACATGAGGTCTCTCAGGAAAGCAAAGCCCTCGCCCACGAGATTATTTCTTCCTTTTTTAGCAGACCGGGGGGTCACTCTACTTGTTGCCTTGAACTTTCCCTGCAGATATTATCGAGCGCTTGTCTGGTCATTGCTCGGCGGAATCTGCGGGTCGGCGGCTGCCTTACTGCCATATCTCTCTTCTCCGGCTTTCAGAGGCCGCCGGGGTCGATGTCGACACACTTTATACGACGCGTGTCACCTGGTGCGTCTTTATATACACTGGAAGAGTTGTTTACACTCTTTTCCCCGATGGTACTTCTTTTTTTTTGTGCGCAGTGCCTCGGCATGTCATGTGCATGTATTGCGCCAGTTGTTTCTTGATATCGAGGTGTTGAAGGAAGTGTCTGAAGAGTTGCACCAAAACTGATAGAATGAATTTTACGTCTAGCAAAAATATTTTCTTTTTGTTGCGGTAAAAGAAATCGAAAAGGGAGGAGAAACGTTCGTGACATAAGCATGAAAAGTGAAGTGCAAAAAAAAAAGTAGGGCGAACAGATGAGTAAAAAGGTGAAATATATCGCAGGGCACATTGTATACATATACTAAGGAGAAAGAAAGAAAACACGCAGTGTTTGCTCAGCTTTTTCCTTTATTGCTAGCCAAACGACCAAAGAAGCCAACGAAGGCGTTATCACGGTATTGTGGCGAAGTCTTCGGAGGAGGTGCGTCTTCGGTCACTTGCACAGTCTCTGCGAGTTAAGAAAAGACATCTCGTTTAGCGAAACATTCAGTACTGGAACACTGTATTGGTAATGCAGAGATACCTAAGAGAATTTGAATATAGCATTAGCGACTAGGATATTGACAGCTTCTAAATATTTTGTTCACAAATGCTCTCTTATTACAAAAAATGTACAGATATGGCCACCGTCCCTGAGCACGAATTCTCTGTTCATTTATGCTGGAAACTTCATCACTTACTTAAAGAAGTGTGCTACAATGCAGAGTAGGCCTATTTATTCTAATGTAGGTCACGAATGCTACGGGCGTTCCAAAAGTGGCAAACAAGGTTTGAATTTCAGCGTTACTCGGTTGGACTTATATCACGATCCCCGTTATAACTGCCACTTTCAGAGCAGAAACTATGCTTTAGTTCGTAGGAGTACATTAGCTTGGAACTTATGTAAAAGTTTTAAAACTGTGCCTTAAGGACGAAAAAGTCATCACGCTTCCCGTCTAAGCATAAAAGTGGCAATTCTGCTTACGTTTAGCGCTAAAGTAATCCTAGCGTCTGGTGGAGATAAAAAAAAGCAAAACAAAATACATTGTAAGTAATAAACGTATACATACGGCCCATTGGATTGTTTCTGCAGGAAAGACTCTTTTTACTTGATGCACATCTTATGTCCCATCTGCGTTCACGTTGCAAATGGTACACTTACGTCTCTTAACTCTGCGAGCACTAGAACAATTAAAGAACAACTCCTTCTTTTCAAAGTTAAATTTACTGCATTTTTTCATCGTGGCTTCTGGCTTCACCTGCTTCATCTTTAATATAACCTGCACGCGATCACTGAGCACAATTTTGCGGTGCTTACCACGTCTTCAGGATGGGGGTGTATCCGTAAGCGCCCAGTCCGTAGCCGTACTTCAGGCCGTACGGGGTGAGGCCGTACCCGTAGGCGACGCGCAATGGCTGGGGCTCGACCCGGTGGCTGTAGCTGACGCCCGTGGTGCGGTAGCCGTACGGGGTTTCCACGTTGTGCACGGTGGGAGTCACCGCCACGGGGGTGGCGTGCACCGTCGAGATAGCGGGAATGGTTGGGTAGCCCGCCGCCGGCACAGTGGGGTAGCCGGCGACTGGCACGCCGTACGAGGGCACGTACACGGCGAGGGCGTTGCCCAGCAGAGCGAAGAGGCACAGGACCTGTGAGACATATTGCGGTATGTTGAGTGGGCATAAGGTGGTTAAAATGAGATTATACGGTAACGGAATGACATAATGAACAAAATGAATTGTACAGAAGAGAAGAAGAACAAATAATTACAAGTTGAGTGTGCATTCAATATAGAAAGTCGGGGCCCCAGAACTGCTCGTGGTTGCTGATGCCCACTACGACTTTACATGGCGCTGAACATTGTGTTTTAATGGTAAAGTATGCACACACAACTTAGATGGTTAGTCTGCAAGCTATTTGCGTTGAGCATCGATAGAGCCACCAAGAACCTCTGTACTTTACAATTATGAGCTCAGACTTGGCAGGGATTCGAACCTCTGTGATTGTTAGCCAGTGTTGCGTAAATACACGAACCTAAAACCTTAACATTCAGAGAAATGCATTAGAGTGCAATGGCTAAGGAAAACGTTTTAAGTTAAAACACAGAGCAGAATTCGAAAAACACCCAGTGTTTAGAAGGCGTGAGCTATGACGTGTCATAGCCTTACGGCTCCTTCACCACAAAACAATTCACAAGTAATTAGAGAACGATAAATACATCGCTGCATGAGCTGCTCAGAGTAAGAAAATTGGTATACTCACGGCAATCATGGTTGACTTGATTTCTCGCGGCTGAGAGTAGCTGGAAGAAATGATACTCGGAGAGCGGTGTTCGATCCTCTTTTATACTGTCGTCAGCAGAACCCCAGACCTGTTGTGTTTTATTCTTGGTGCTTATCAAGTGGTGTCAGTCATGTTATTTTGGATTTTGATTGTGGGACCACGTTAAACTTATGTATGTAGCAACTGGTCCTGAGCACTGAAAGCCTTGAACTGGTCTGAAAAATATAGGATGTGTTTTCTTCTTGTGGCTTCTTATCAAAGAGGTGTCAGTCTGGCTTCACTGGATTTTGATAGTAGGGCCGCGTTAATCTTACGTCTGTATGAACTGGTCCTCTGCAATAAAAGCCATGAACTGGGCTGATAAATAAGGGATGCGTTCTCTTATTTTAGCTTATCAAGTGCTACCAGTCAGGTTTTATTGGATTTTGATAGTCGGACCGCGTGAAGTCTGTAGCAAGATGTCCTGCGCACTGAAAGCCATGAACTGGGTTGAAGATTAATTGGTCCCATTTTTTTTTTCTGCGCTGCCCCGTTCTACGTGTCTCTCACCTCTGACTACTGTAGTCTAAACAGCATTAAATTTGGGTCGAGTTATTCAAAGTTCCGTCAAGACTGGGAGGCGAGCTGTACAAATTATTCAGATTGAAATCAGCGGATTAAACAGCGCAGACACGCTCCATTCGATCTCATCCTTTTTTTACCTAGAGGACGATGCGACGCGTTCTGTAGCCTTGAACTCAAGTGCTGCGAAGAGTTACTTTTTTAACTTTTACAGCATTGGCAGTTCAATTTAGTCACTCCTGTTACTGAATGGTTTTCTGCCCTGCGGGCGACCGATGTCGGTGTAATATCACGCAGTCACTAATGATTAGCACTTTACCAGGTCGCGCATTAGGCATATATTTGACGAAAATTTGTTTCTACATCCGCAGCTGCAAAAGAGGCTTCGTCTAGGCCAATGCACGTTCGTGTTGTAGGGTTTGGTATCATTTACCTTTCTCATTATCCTGCTGCAAGGCATGAGCACATAGCTTGGTTCAAACACACTGTTTATGTCGTTAATCGAATAAGACTCACCTAAGCGCAGTTGAATAAGAGAAATTTACTGATCCTGCGAACATTTGTCAACAATGTGTTGGAACTCTTGGGACGTGTGTAATTTGTTTTGGTATATACATTGATAGTTCCCAAGCACTATCCAAAAATCTATCGTGTGGAGATAATTCTGTACCGCATGTCTGAAACATATTACATAGCCCTGGCTATGTTAAATCAGATAACCATATAATAATAATAATTAATGATTGGTTTTTGGGGAAAGGAAATGGCGCAGTACCTGTCTCATACATCATTGGACACCTGAACCGCGCCGTAAGGGAAGGGATAAAAGATAAAAACTGCCCCGAGGTCATTGTCTGTAAAGTCAATTTTTTACTCGTGATTCTAACAACAAACGACTCTTTGCCCACCTTCAAGGTAACTAAAACTAAACTTCAGGTACCAAGCCGAGTGCAGACTTACGCATTTTCCAGCAGGTAATAGACCAGAACGACGGAAACGGATGCCGTGCATTTCTGTTCCAATGTAGTTCGTGCCAACTACACCTAATATATCTTAAGACTGCGCAACTAACGCGGAAAGTGACCTCTTAATCCTTCTTATATCTTTGGTCCGGATTCTGTGAAGAAGCGAAGTGAAGAATTAAATCATGTCTGTTCCGCGGGGAAAGCTATTCATAATCTTTCATATCTTTTAAAATCGTAATTAGGAATTATATAAAGATACCACATGCTCCTTCGTGTCATACTAGGCGATGTCTTAGGCCGTTGTTTTATTATTTTTTTGCAGCTTTGTGATGGGATATGATGTGGTTGTGTTTCCTTACAATATGCGGTGCAGTGTAATTGGTTCATGGCGCTCCCAAATTTTCCATGGTGGTTGCTCAGGGTTGAGGTGTTCTGGTTGCCGAGCCTGACGACGTGAGATGAAATCCGGACCGCGGCTGCCACCTTTCGCTGGAGGCGAACTGCTAAACGCGCCGGTGTGCTGTGCCGTGTGAGCGGAGTTTTATGTTCTTCAGTTGGTCGAAATGAACTGGGAGGCCCCCACTATGACACTCTTTTTCCCTTCCTTTTTATTTTTCTGCTTTTTCCCCTTGCATGCCCTCACTGAGGCATTGTTTGAGGTGTCCTCCAAGAAGTGAGGCAGTTATTGCACCTTTGTTTTCTTCAGACACCTTTTTTATTTTATGTTCCTTTTGTGAAGAGTTTTGTCGCATGCGAGGTTCTGCGTATCTCGAAAACATCTGTGCTAGCGTTTCCTTGTACCTTGGTGGCCTGTGTACTAATTGAGTCAGGCAGTTTATGCTGTGATTGGTACGTGTGTGGTTTAGTCTTGAGTGTAAAATTGCTCACTCCCTTGCTGTTATTCCATTGACTGTGTCGTCTTTTCCACTCCAGCCTTCGTGAACATTATGCTTTGCACTGTGCGGCCTGCCCTGATTGTTGTTTTGAAATACCTCTGAGTTGTTCACTGCGTTTGGCGCGTAGTTGCGCCTGTACTACTCCCTTCTTTCAAGTCGGGAAAACGGTAAGCTACTGGGTTCACCGCTCCTGTGTTCTTACATGGACACTTATCTGATTACTTCAACTTGCGTCTCTAGAACGGTTGAGTTGTTGTTAGCTAGTGGTGAGGTCAGCCTTGCATTTATTGTGCCAGAAGTTGCTCTAGCGTAGCAACACCTAAATAATTATTCCATGAAATTCGGCTCAGATTTGTGAGTTTAGCACAGCTACATCGCTACGCATGCGAACACCCACAGTAGTCATCAACTGCTGCTGTCACCCCTTTCAAATGAGATCAGTGGCTTGAAGGAAGTTTTGAAGGTGAGAAGCCTTCTTCCTATATGTCAGGTCTCCGCGCGTGTAACTCAAGTCACGTGTAGCTACTCCTCTAACCGTTAATGCTCGATATTTGGTGCCGAGTTTCTTCCTTGTTTTTTCGCGCTTTTTGTGAGTGTTACTTCAGTTTACAGTTAAACCACAAATACAGCTGAACACCCAAAATATTGCATATTTTAGCCGAAAGGTCGCAAGTAGTGCGAGGGCATAACCACTAAAAAGAGTTAACGAAAAAGTAAATGTCGATGCAACTCTGAGTGTTTTTTTTTTTGGCTACTCGGGCTTAGGAGCTTGGTGGTTACATTGAAGCCCTTGTTGGGAACAGTTATTGAAGGCAAACCAGCGTCAGGTCACGTTTCTCGTCAGCTCATCGACGATGAGAAATAGTGAAAAAAGAAGTTGCTGGCTGCTTCTGTCAGCGCACCGTCAGCGGATGGAGGGCATCACGTGTTGAGTATTGCGTATTAGATGCTGCCCGTTCCACAAGCGAAGTGGTCGTGTGAATATACAAGTATTCATTCGTTCTGTTTCTCGGAATTCGCTTGAGCACTTTTAAATCGTGGGATTGATTTCACCTTTACTCTGTACTGCAATCTATTTGCACGGACTGCCAGCACCATGCTATCATTTGCCGAGCAGCAAAATGGTGTTGGATTTCTCGACGCCTCTCACGTTCTTGAATACCTTTGGGCTGGCTTGCACTTATGAATGCTAAATTATCGAAATGGAAAACACATGTCTTCCATTGAGTGCGCACAGTTTTGATCGTGTGATAGCGGATTGGCATGCACCAAGTGTAGCTTTCACTTCAGTGCAAGCAAATATAGCCAAATAAAGTATAAGTTCCGTGCAGTATCGGGAACTGCCATTTTTAAACTCTTCCTGCTTTGGAAGCAGGAAGAGTTGGAAGGGCATTGCCTCGGCATCCTTAGTTAATAATTTGTAGCCGCCACGAAAGACATGCATAATACGACGTGTGATGCAGATCATTGTACGTACATGTATTGTGTAGGTTCAGTTCCATATAATCGAATAAAATAGAGCGTGATCAGAATTAGGCTTCAAAGATTTCTTTATAATAGGCGATTAGAGATACGTGAAATCTACCTCTGCTCATAAATTTTGCTGCCGAGTGAATACGAAGCGAGATCATAATTGCCACCATCGGGTACCCATTTGACTAAAATAGATTAATAAATTTTTTCATTGACTGCAACAAGAGGGTATGCTCATAATGGAAACTAAGGGGGAGTCGTATTCCTACACAATTCCATTTCTTCGAATTATCTTAGCCGGCGCGTGCGCTCAGATATTTGCTTCCAAATTTTCAGCTCGATGCGTGCATTTGCTCATGCAAGGCGGTGAGAATAGGAGTGAAACTCCTCCCAGTGAGACATCGCCTTTTATCCTTCAATGGCGCAGAGCGACCGGTGAAGCTGGTCGCTGTTTTCCTTTCCCTTTATGCTGCCCAAATAGAAAAAAACGCCCGACGTAGCAGCTCGATAACACTGGGAGGAGTTCGGCGCCGACTGCCAACGCCTTGCATGCGTAATTACGTGAGATGAGTGAAAGCTGTCGGGGAAATAGCTCGGAAAATGCGTTCTCTAGAACAATGTATTCTAATGGAATAGTCTAGAAATGCGACTGCATCTACGTTTCTAATATTAGTAGTCACGCTAGCCACTGCTGCTGAAAAGTTCATTAATATATTGTAGTGACTGACGATGACATATTATCTCACTTGATAGTGTCCTCCTGGCCTTATAACTGATGTGCTGAGATGGATTTCAGATTCAACTCTGTTCCTAATTGTAAGAGATGCAAAGCTCAATTTTCATCCTCAACCGCCGGGGTGGCTCAGTGGTTATGGCTTTCGGCTGCTTACCCGAAAGGCGCGGGTTCGATCCCGGCCGCGGCGGTCTCATGCTAGGAGCCCGTGTACTATGCGATGTCAAAACATGTTACTGAAGCCCTGGTGGTCGGAATTTCCGCAGCACTCCACTACGGCGTCCCTCATTGCCCGAGTTGCTTTGGGACGTTAAACTTCCTTAGGCCTCAATTTTCATCAACCTGTTTCATCAACCAAACAGCCTCGAAGTGCATTTATTAATTTTCCAAAGCTTCTAACCACAAAAGCTCAAACCCAAAAAGAGTAAACGAGCTCAGATACTATTTGCTTAGCACTGGGTCCATGCGTGGCACTGTTAGGACGATATCACCTCGTAGTATGCAACAAGAGAAAACTGCCGCGTTTTTTTTTTTGACCCACGAAAATAAGATACGTCTAGATCCAGGCCTTTAGGAGAGCGTGGGTTGTGAAGCACGTATTCCAGAGAATGTGTGGTCTGCGGTTCTCAGGCCATGTCCCTTGGGAATGTGTGCAAGCATTGACGCGGGGGTAGAGGCTGTGCAGCTTTACATCTTCACCGTAGTGGACTGCACAATATCTGGGAGAGATTTTCAAAAATAATACGCGCGCGACGCTGTAATCTCAACAAAAAAAGTTTGGTTCGGCTGTATGATTTTTTATTCATCATATATTTGGAGACGAAAGAAGCGCATCATGAAAAACTACATCCTACTGAAGTGTTGTGGTCCGTGCTGTGCATTCTGGAAGGCTTGGTCATCGTTCTTCCGTCAGTAGGCCACCGTTCTGTGAAAGTAAGGGCAGATATAAGTAAACAAATCACTCGTTATGACGGTAGTTATGAGGAATGGCAGTCTTTTTTGTGGGCATAAAGAAGAAATGGTACGGGTGTGCATGGGGCTTTATAGTGCAGAGCGAGCTGGGCTATGGCGTTTCTAAATTTCTTCATGGAGTTATGCAAATACCAAACAGCAAATCATAACCTTGACGTCAGACCATAAATTTGCATATCTGAAATATTTGCCTTCATCCATAGTATTATGGCAACACACTAGCTGACATTTGTGCTACCCAGGCTCTGGGTCAAAGACCGGAGCTGTAAGGTTTCAGCTATGCTTATGTGAAAATATGCTGACTGTTTCTCCGGAGCGCGTGTACAATCATGGATTCTTTGTGCAGCAGAAGCCGTCTTGCTAACAGCGGTCTCTTACTTCATCATTTCTTAGCGTACTTCAAGCAACGGCGCGTGCGGAGCATATTGTCTTAGAAGCTTACGATTACGTGGCATCCGTTCACGTATCGTAAATTAGCTGAGACAGTTGTGTGGCTTGCGTGGGACCCCCCCCCCCCCCCCCCTTCCCCCACGAAAAAAAAATAGGAGCCTACCCACGGAAACCGAATTGACTTGCAACAGCTGGAATTTTGAAATCCTGCAGTGTCACTGATTATTCTCAACAAAACTGCAAATTTTGCTTGAATATCGGCGACATCAAATTTTGTTATTAAAATCAGGGCTTTGATCACTTACCTGATCAGTTAAGCAGTGGCATCCAACAAATAACCGCGTTCAATACAGACCGAACAAGTAGAGATAAACAGTGGTATGAGCTATGTCAAAGTACACAAGTCTACCTCTCGACCAATGCACCTCCAGCAAAAGCAGATGTCTCCTCCTGAGCAGAGATTGAACCATGGCTGTATCTCAACAAGCACAACGAGACCATAAGCGCATGGCTTGGACTCCGACAACGAGCGCTTCTTGCTAAGCGAAAGACTCTGCAAGAATGTAACGAGCTAACATGAATCTTAATTTTGAAGCTGCCAAGACGGTGAACATGAGACGCACAGACTGTATGACAGTATTATTGATTTTCCTTCCTGCAGACAACCGGTAGATTGGAAGCCTTTTATTAATCGAGGAAATGCAATTATAAACTTCCATATTTCCTCGATGTTTCCGGCACAATTGGGAAACACGGGCTTATAAAGTGCAGGCGAAATTCACGCGGTTTCTCAATTGTTACCACTTCTTCAGGATGGGATATCCGAAAGCACCCAGTTCGTAGCCGTAGTTGAGGCCGTACGGGCTCAGGCCGTACACGTAGCGGACGCGCAACGGGTGTGCGTCGACCCGGTGGCTGTAGCTGACGCCCGTGGTGCGGTAGCCGAATGGAGTAGCCACGTTGTGCACGGCGGGCTTCACAGGCACCATGTGGTGGACAGCGGTGGTGGCGACAAGGGTGGCGTGCACCGTCGAGACAGTGCGCACGGTTGGGTAGCCGGCCACCGGAACGCCGTACGTGGTTACATACACGGCAAGGGCGTGGCCCAGCAGAGCGAACAGGCACAGAACTTGCGCTAAGGGAGTTGAAGGACGCCAAGTCAGCCGCATATAAATAATAATCAAGAATCAGTTAGCAAAAAACTACAAACATGTGAAGTTGTTAATAGACTGCCATTCATTGCAGTTTTATGTGCCAAGTTTACTGAGTGTTCAAAATGCATTAAACGCAAACATAATGGTGACAAGCTCGTTGAAACGCGATTGAAGATGCAGTAAGCAGCGCTACTATTTGCGCATTAGAGTTTTTTAAGTATAAATGAAAAGTAGTAGCGGAAGGCAGTTACGCAGCAGCACGTAAGATGCTCATTAGGCATCAGCATATTTCTTCATGAACTACAGTTGGATATGAAACTGAAGCGCATGCAGCGTATGCAAGGGAAATGTGTATGTAAAGTATATTCAAACTGCGCCAAAGGATATTACTTTCTGTACCACTTTTATTGAAGCAAGGCGCATTTCTGAAACGTTGAAAGTAAAGTTGATCGGCGATATCTACCTGTGAATGTCTGGATAGTTCTTGTAAACCAGCGCAACGGCTCGAAGCCAAACAGAAAGGGACAAAACACAGCGCTGAACTAACAACAGAATAGTTTTATTCAGGGCACCATGCATTGGTTAAATACACGCTGGTATCGCAGAATAACGGAAAAACCGAGAAAATCAAGAAAAAATAAGAAAAATATATTGTTTCACAGCCTAATCATTATGATTGTGCGAAAGCTTTGCCGAAGCACGTAATATATGTCATTAGGTATCCGTCTTCTTTTTCCGAGATAGGAACAGAAGGGGTGCTTATGCATTGCGTACCAATCCTCATGATTTCTGATGCCTCAATTATCTCCCTGGTGAGCAGGTGATTGCTTTTGGCTACAGTTTTACTGCTCTTGAACATTGGGCGGCATGAGCAATCATCACAGTGAATCTCGATATGGTGGACGGCATTCTTCACATTATTGTTGTGCTCCTAAATTCTTTAATTTAAACGCCGACCAGTTTGGCCAACGTACGACCGACCACAAGACAGAGGAATTGAATATACCAAGTTGTCTTGGCACTGAACATATTTCTTCTCATGCTTCTTCGTGCACACAGGAACATCGCGACGTGTTTTGTTTGGCTGATTTACACGCGCACATAAGGTCCTCAATTTTACAGGGGCTGAAAACACAACATCTACTCCATCTCGTTTTCCTATTCTTTTCAAATTGTGCGATAAAACAAGAATCTAAGGAATTACAGATACGTTTTTTCCTCGGATGGCTTGGTTGGCAGTAGCGCCAAGATTCAACTTCTTCAGCATTCCCTCCGCCACCGAAGTTAACATGTGAAGCGGGTATCCTGCAGCAACAAGCCTTTCAACCTGGCATGAAAAACTGTGCGTGGCCTTTTGCCTACAAGATTTTTTCATGGCATTGCCGAAACAAGATGTGGCAATGCTTCGTTTCACTAGCTTAGAGTGTGAAGAGCAGTATGAAAGTAGAGGCTTCCTGCTTCTAGGTTCAAAGACCCAGCATACATGAACATCATTAAAAAACAGAGTCAAGTCTAAAAATTTTATGGAGTGATTAACAGGCACTTCATGAGTTCCATGTTGTCTGGATAGGCTGTTTAGAAAAGCAGTAAGGAACATGAGCGGACATAAAAAAATGAAGCTGTTTACAGCACAAAGCATGAATGCGTCACAAATGCTCAGGAACATTTCACACCTTTCTCATGCATGTAAGCCTTGCATTTCATGTCGATGAGAATGAAGCATAGCGGTGATATTCAGGCGATCATGGTTGAGTTTGTTTTTCGAAAGCTCGCAGGTGTTGGGAAAGTTGATGCCTGGGTAATGGTATTCGGTCTCCTTTTATACGTACGGACAGGAGAGACGTAAACTGTTTTTTTTTTAGTTTGATTGCGGATTTCACTCAGTGGCTGTCACTGTACGATACACGCTGTATAGGGCGGAGTTGTGCTGCGTTGCCAGTCATGTTTCACATCGTCAGGATGTGTTTTTGCTGCGGTCGTCCGCGTTACCCTTTTCTTCTTTTTTTTAGCGAATGGCTTCAAAATCTTTGCTGACCAGTAGGAACTCATGCCTCAACGTTCGTCCGAGACCAGCGTGTACACTATTCCTCTCTTCCTCATCCAGCGTGTTTCGCATTATGAGAAACATTAATATTCAAAGGGTTAAAAGTACTTAGCAAACACCGGCTTAAACATCGAAACACCTAGCATTTGAGCATTCTGTCTAGACAGCGAAGCCCTCATACCCGACGAGATTATTCCTTCTTTCTTTAGCAGGAGAGGGGGTCATTATACTTGTTGCCTTGAACTTTTCGTGCAGATGTTATCTCGCCCTTGTATGGTCATTGCTCGGTGGAACCTGCGCGTCCGCGTCTATGTTTAAGCTATCTCGCTTTTATGGCTGTCAGGTGCTGCCGGGGTCGATGTCGGCACAAGTTTTCAGACGCGTGGCGCAGTGACGGTGTTTTTGTAGACATTCGTGGAGTTTGTTAAATTTAATTTCCCCGATGCTGTTTATTCCTTGTGCGCAGTGCGCCTGCTCTCGTGTGCATGTACTGCTGTATTTGTTTCTTGATGTCGTGGTGTAGAAGGAAGTGCCTGAAAAGTCGCACCAGAACCGTTATAGTCAGTCTTGCGTTTGCTAAAAAGTATCTTTTCGTTAGAGATTTGCATTTTAAGAAAAAGACAGCAGAAAAGTGCACTATACAAACAAGGAACGTAAAGTGGAAAGAAAAGCAGCATTAAGAGATGTTGTTATCATCATCATCAGCCTGACTATTCCCACTACAGGGAAAAGGCCCCTCCCATGTCTCTAATTAACCCTGTCTTTTGCCAGCTGCGGCCATCGTATCCCCGCAAACTTCTTAATTTCCTCGGCCCACCTATAACCTTCTGCCGCCCCCTGCTACACTTGCCTTCTCTTGGAATTCAATCCGTTACCCTTAAGGACCAGCGGTTATCTTGCCTTCGCTTTACATGCCCTGCCCAAGCGCATTTCTTCCTCTTGATTTCGGCTAGAATGTCATTAACCCGCGTAATTAAAAAAATTATCCCGCGTTTATTTCCTCATCCATTGTACGCGGTTCCGGTCTCTTAACTTTACACCTGTAATATTTCCTTCCATAGCTCGCTGCGTTGTCCTTAACTTGAGCTGAACCCTTTTCGTTAGCCTCCACGTTTCTGCCCCATAAGTGAGTACTGGTAAGATACAGCTGTTGTACACTTTTCTCTTGAGGGAAATTGGTAAACTGCAGTTTATGATCTGACAGAACGTCCTATATGCGTTCCACCACATTTTTATTCGTCTAGTTATTTCCCTCTCATGTTGTGGATCAGCAGTCACTACCTGCCCTAAGTCGACATATTCCTTTGTCACTTCTAGCACCTCGCTACCAATTGTTAACTGTTGTTGCCTTGCTAGACGGTTGTTGTTCAAGCCAGCCACTACATAGTAAGCAAGTTAATTTTTAGACCCACCGTTCTGCTCTGCCTGTATAACGCATTGGTCATGGTTTGCAATTCATTTCCTGAGTGACTCAACAAGGCAATGTCATCAGGGAACTACAGATTATTTAGGAATTCTAAGTTGACTCTTAACCCTGACTGTTCCCAATTCAGGTCTCGGAATACCTCCTGTAAACAGGCGATAAATAGCATTGGCGAGATGGTGTGTCCCTGCCTGACGCGGTTTTTTATTGGAAGTTTATTGATGACATTATAGAGGACTACGGTAGCAGTGCAGCTGCTATAGACACCTTCCAGTATTTTCACGTAAGGCTCTTCGACACCCTGATTCTGCAATGTCTGCATGACTGCCGAGGTATCCATGGAGTCAAATGGTTTCTCATAATCAATAAAGGCTATATACAGGGGTTGGTTATATTATGCGCACATCTCTATCACGTGCTTGATAGTGTGAATATGATTTATTGTGGAATATCCTTTACGAAAGCCTGCCTGATCATTTGGTTGATTGAACTCTAAGGTTGGCCTGACTGTATTAGCGATTACCATAGTAAATACCTTGTAGGCAACAGACAGTAAGCAGATCGGCCTGTAATTTTTCAAGTCCTTGGCGTCTTCTTTCTTATGAATTAAGATAATGTTAGCGTTTTTTGAAGCTTGTGGTACGGTCGAGGTCCTAAGACATTGCGTATACAGGCTGGCTTTGTTTTCTAGCACAATCTCTCCTCCGTACTTCAACAGATTCTGTTACCTGATCCTCACCTGCTGTTTTCTCCTTTGCATTGCTCCTAAGGATTTCTTTACTTTTCCTTTCGTTACTGACGGAATGACGAATTGCTGTTCGCTACTGTCTCTCTGATTAATGTTCTGACTACATTGGCTACTGTACGGATTTGTATAGAACTCTTGGGCTACTTTACCTACCTTATTCATATTGCTGATGACATTGCCATCCTTGTCTCGTAACGCATGCATGTGGTTCTTACCTATGCCTAGTTTTCTCTTCGCCGCTTTTAGGTTACCTTCGTTATTGAGAGCATGCTCGAATCTCTTCATATTAAACCTCCAGATGTTATCTACCCTTGCGCTTATTTATTAATTTCTATAGCTGTGTTAGTTCTTTTTGGATTTAGGACTAGACGCCCTTATGCTTTGGCATTTCTTAATCAGATCTTTCGTCTCCTGAGATAGTTTGCCGGTATCCTGTGGAAACATCCTATCGCCTACTTCTACGGCCCACTCCGTAATAATAGCACAGAGATTACGATTCATTATTTGAACATGAAGGTCGTCTTCCTCAGGTAAAGACAAATATCTGGTCTGCAGCGAAATCTCAAAATCCTATGCTTCCCCTTTTACCGCTAACTCGTTAATGGACTTCGGCTTCACTAGTTTCTTCCATTCCTTCTTCAAATCTAGGCTAATTCGTGACCTTACTATTCTATGGTCGCTACAGTACACCTTTCCGACAACGTCCACATCCTGCACAATGCCAGGGTGAGCGCATAGTATGAACACAATTTCAATTTTAGTCTCACCATTGGGTCTTTTCTAGGTCCACTTCCTGATCTATTGTTTGCGGAAGAAGGTATCCATGATCCGTAAGTTATTTCTATCTGCGAACTCTGCTAATAACTCTTCCCTGCAATTCCTAGAACCTAACCCATAGTCGCCTACCGCCTGGTCGCCACCTTCTTCTTTCTGCTGTTGTATGACAGCGTTAAGATGCCGCACGGCATAGCTTTCATACTTTGTCCCTGAAAATATAATTACAAATAATAACGTCACGCGTTTTGCTTTGTCGAACAATTTATTGTTGCCAAAAGTACGGACTAATTATGGAAAGCAAACTACATCGTTCTTTACCATCTCCACTTGGAATAATTTGCCCCCTTCACTGAAAACACCAATGTCATTGTACAAATTCAAAAAAATGTTAAAACACCACTTGTTTGAATCCTTAGATGTTTAATAACGTTTTTGTGTTTGCAATCACTATGTAACATTCATTTGCTGTACACTTCGTTCCTTTTTGTCGCTTTATTTGCCTTCCTTTTTTTTTTACCTCGAATTGTTGTGCATGCGCCGGTTTGTGTATTCTGTTCATGTAGCCATAGGAGGCCCTATTTGCAGAATCGACTTTTGGGCCTCCTGATGTATATACCCCATAAACCATGTACTGTAAATACGAAATAAACTTGATTTGATTTGAAAGTGAGACAGAATGCAGTGTTTGTTAAGCTTTTTACTTTATTTTTTAACGAAACGGCCAATCAAGTCGGCGGAGGTGTTCTCACGGTCTTGCGGCTACCACATCGGAGGCGTGACGAGCGTCGTGGTGCTTCTTCGGTCGCTTGGACGGTCTCTGCGAGTAAAGCAAAATATTTTCTTTTAGCGAAACAGTTATGGGTGGAACACTGCACTGGTTATGTAGAGAACCCTATGCGAACTTGAAGATAACATCAGCGAGCAGGATATTCACAAGTTCTAAATATTTCATTCCTAAACGGTCTCGGTGAGAAAATGCACCTATACGGCAAACGTTAATGAGCATAGAGTTTTACATGGTCTTATACACTTACGCTGTAATCTTAATAATCGTACGTAAACGAGTGTGTGATACCGCAGAGCACGCACTTTTCTTCCACCGTAGCCGATGAACGCTGCGGCCCCTCGAAAAGTGGCAAATATAATTTGAGTTCGCGTCACTACTCGGCTTGCGTGCTATTACAATACTCATTGTTAATATCACTTTAACAGCAGGAATCGCGATGAAGTTCAGTGAGCTATATTAGCATGTCACCTATGTGTCATTTTTAAAACTATGCTGTAAGGACGAAAAACTCATCATGCCTTCGAACTAAGTACAAAAGAGACAATGCTGTGTGCATTTCACCCTGAAGAGAAGCTAGCATGTGGTGGAGACAAAACAACGAATACAAGAAAAAAACAGAGTATGAAATAAACATATACATATGACCCATTGCGATTGTTTCTGCAGGAAAGACTATTTTTACTTGATGCACATCTTATGTCCAATCTGCGTTCACGTTGCAAATGGTACATTTACGTTTCTGAACCCTACGAGCACTAGCACAAATAAAGAACAACCCTTTCTTATCATTGTTAAATTTACTGCATATTTTCATCGTGGTTTCTGGCTTCACCTGCTTCATCTTTAATATAACCTGCACGCGATCACTGAGCCCAGTTTTGCGGTGCTTACCACGTCTTCAGGATGGGGGTGTATCCGTAAGCGCCCAGTCCGTAGCCGTACTTCAGGCCGTACGGGGTGAGGCCGTACCCGTAGGCGACGCGCAATGGCTGGGGCTCGACGCGGTGGCTGTAGCTGACGCCCGTGGTGCGGTAGCCGTACGGGGTTTCCACGTTATGCACGGTGGGAGTCACCGGCACCGCGCGGTGGACACCGGCCACAGCGGCTGCCACGGGGGCGGCGTGCACCGTGGAGATAGCTGGAATGGTTGGGTAGCCAGCCACAGGCACAGTGGGGTAGCCCGCCACCGGCACTGTGGGGTAGCCGGCCACTGGCACGCCGTACGAGGGCACGTACACGGCGAGGGCGTTGCCCAGCAGAGCGAAGAGGCACAGGACCTGTGAGGAATATTGCGGTATGTTGGTGGCTTATAAAGTGATTAAAAGCAGAGAAGAAAAGAAGAAACTTAATGGTGGAACATAACAGAAGAATGAAATTATGACTTGAGTCTGAGTGTGCATGCAAATAAAAAGTTGGGGCCCCAGAAGTGTTCGCGGTTGCTGATGCCCACTGCGGATGACGTTTTGTGTTAGATATCATAATAGTAAAGTATTTACACATATGTACAGTCTTGGTCAAAAGTCTTAAGGCCACAGCGTTCGGCTGCAGCGAAATGAATTTTGCTAGAATGCTCCGTGTAGCGGATAATTCTCAAGTCAAGCAGGAAGCTTCTCTACCGCAATAAGAAACCTTCTGCTAGCATTTCAAGGTCATTAGGTATTTAATAGTGCGTAATGGTTCTGTTACGCGGCTGACGCGAAAAGGCTTTTGCCTTAAGACTTTTGACCAAGACTGCATATTGTCCCCAAGCCATTTTGCAGGGAGCACTAATAGACCCCTTGAACACACTTTTAAATTGCAATTTTTATCTTAGTCTTGGCTGGGATTTGAACCTGCGTGATGGCTAGCCAGTGTTGCAAATATACGATTCCTAGAACCTTCACAGTATCAGAAACACATGAGAGAGAACTTTTTAAAGAATTATCTGAAGTTACAAACACGGATCTGCAATGGAAACGAACATAAGGTTTAGACTGCACGGACTACAATTTGACGCCTTGACGCCTCCTTCATCGTAAAAGAATTCACTAGCAATGAAGTGACCATAAATACCACGATGCATGAGCTGCTAAGAATGCGAAAATTGGGATACTTACGGCAATCATGGTTGCTTTGATTCCTTGCGGCTGGGGAATAGCTCGAAGAAATGGTAGCTGGACAGCGCTGTTCGATCCTCTTTTATAGCCTCGTCGGCAGAACCCCAGACCTGGTGTGTTTTCTTCTTGGTGCTTATCAAGCGCTGCCAGTCAGGTTTTCTGGATTTTTCGAATAGATAGCGTTAAACTGACGTCTGTAATAACTGGTCCTGGCCACTGAAGATCATTGACTGCGCTGAAAAAGGAGGGGTCACAGTTTTTGCTCACTGCCACTTGTACGTGCCTCTTGCCTGTCACTACTGTAATCTAAACGACATTGAATTTGGGTTTCGTTTATTTTACGAGCAGTCAAGAGAGGAAGGCGAGCTCTCAGGAACATTCAGATGCAAATCAGAGGATTAACCAGCCCGGACCCTCTCCATTCGAGCTCATGCTTTTATCTGAAGGAGGACGTAGCGTATTCTGTAACCTTGAACTCTCGTAGTTCGAAGCTTTAATTGCGTATCTAGTACGGTATTGGTCTTTGAATTTAAGAAGAGGGCTAATGCGGGCTGGCTGGTTGGTGCGTAATGAGGGAGATTGTAACAGCGCTTATGATAGCTCTGGTTGATATTCATTGCAAGTCTGTGTCTCGTTCTCTTTGTCCAGTCTTAAAGGGACACTGAGGAGAACTCTATCGGATTTTTTTTCGTTAGCAAAATCTGATAGTTCGGCATTTCATGGCTTTGTTGCCGCTTGTCCAAGAGCGAAAGATGCATTTATTTCAAAGAAATTTGGATTCCAAGTTGAAAAAGTTTTTCCCGCCGCTCCGATTCAAAGTCGAGAACTCTTATAACGTCACGGAGAACTCTTATGACGTCGTAGGACGGAGTGACGTGAAACGTGACGTAAACGCAGACTCCGTGATTTCTGGTGACTAGCGGTGCCGTCTAGCAGTTGCCGAAATGAAAGCTACCGCCACTGCACATTGAATGCATCTATCGGGGGTCGCTGCCGTCGCTCCGTTTACGTTTGCACCGGCGTCTTGCCAGCGTTACGAAGGATCCCGTTCCCGAACCCGACGACGTAGTTCTCGCAAAAACTCCGGCCTGCATTTCAGCGACCTCAGCCCCACAGAGCGTGCGATGCTTTTGCGGGAGCACGGTTAGGTTAGGCGCCGGCGGGCCGTTTCCCTCTTCCTCAGTGAGCAGCCGTTGCAAACTAAATATCATAACGCTAGTGCGGAGAGTCGCGAGGGGCGAGGACAAGGTCGGCGCGTTGCACCCATCGGAGGCTGGCCGGGGCTTTGGGGCCAACGCATTGTGGTTCCTTGAACGGCGCGGAAGGGCCAAGTTATTTATTTATTTTTTCGCCACAAAAATAAATTGGTGCTCAAGGGCGGTCGCGTTTAAAGTTGGCGGCTTGAAACTAAAGCCGGCGCACGACGCTTCAACGGCTTCCGCTAGATCCAACGGGTCCACTGGATCGGGGTCTCTCGCCCACTTGCATGTGCCTTCAAATGTGTACTGTGAATGGACTAAATTAGCCGAGAGCTCGAAAAGAACAGCTCTGCCCAACTGCCGCAGCTATTGAATATAACGCGCACCTCGCCGCTGAGCCAAATCATTCTTGCCGGGCCGGCGGCGACTGGCGCACTCGGCGCGAAATAGAGGCATGCTCCAAGTCTCCGCCAGTGCGGTCAGAGTGCGCCGAAGACGCCGAACGCGTCGGCGGTCTAGCGCAGTAGGAGTGTAGAGGGTCTCGCTTTGGCCGACGTGACGTCGCCGTGCAGCGCGCGCGCGCGGGTTACGCCGGAGCATAAACGCGCCTTAACAGAGCCTGCGCTTAACCGCTAACCAACGTATTCGGTGGCGGCATCTATGGGAGCCACTGAAACCCCCCGCCCACTCACTGAATAAAAAAAAATGCTGTGCTTAGGTTCGGAATTGGACCGGGGCCTTTGTTGTTTAAGGCGGTGACGTTACCACTCCGCCGCGACGTCTCAGGGTGAATTCATCAATAAAGGCGCATCTAGTGAATGCACTCTTCCGATGCTGAAATCTCCGCGCTTTCGCAACGTATATCCTGGCCTAACACAGCTAGGTCATCAGCAATTTTTCTTTACTGCCTTGTACCTTGGCTCCAGTCCCTACTAAACGATTTCCGTTAAGTAGTTCGAAGCTGACTGGCACAACCGGTAATGTTTCGCCGGGCGAGCGTGCGAAGACACAAGTGCTGCCGTGTACGATCACCGACCATCGTGCCATCATAGTTTTTCATCGAACGTGGCGATCATCTGACAAGCCTTAACAGGCTCCTTCAAAGGTTAACCAGCACTTGAAGCGGCACTTGGAGTTCCTCTGCTGTTCGGCGCTTGTAAATCGAGGCGCGTCAAAAACAAAACCATGGGGCACGCAAAGCTTATAGACGCGAAGCGCCATAAAAAATCGAAACTCTCCTGGCCGCCTGTGGCGCCGCCAAGCATCGGTTTTCTTTGCTTCTAACATTCACGTTGTCTTTTGTCTGCCTTTCTTGTGTGATAAAAGTGCACTGTCGGTTTTAAAACAAAACATACTTCAATATTGAACCGCACTACCTTCCTTTGTCAGTCTCAGAGATTCGCGCACAATGTAGGAAGGAAAATTCTTCCAAGGTGGCGTCTCCTCTCCTATGACGTCGCCACGCTTGTACTTGCGAGATTGGCCTGTGGTGGCGATACCTGTATTTTGGTTCTTGCTATTTTCTACCTTACAAGAGGCTTTGTTTTCAGTAAGAGCGCCGTTTTTGTGATCAGGAGCTGGCACTCTATCGATACAAGCCAACTTCAATTTCTCCTCAGTGTCGCTTTAAGCGCAGTTACATCCAATCTGTTGTTGAATTTAATTGGTCCTATTAGTGCCATACTCATGTTGCTCTGCGTGCCGCCGATGTCGATGTCATATACTATGGTTATTAATCAGGAGTACCTTACCGGGCCGAGTTCTAAGCATATCAGCGAGGAGACGTGTGTTTACATCCGTAGCTACAAGAAGTACTTAGTGGCAAAGAGTGCGGATGTTGTAGGGTTCCGCATCCGTTAGCTTTCGTGTTCTTGTGCCGCGTGTCATCAGAACATAATTTGGTCGTAGCACATTAATTGAGTAAGACTACTTTGAGTACAACAACATGAAAAATGTTAACCGGTCCTGTAAACATTTTTTATATGTTTACAACTCTTGCGGAGCCTGCACTTATTGTGGTATATGCCTGCTCGGAATCCACAGCGCAGTTCAGTCACTGCTCGGAATGCAGAACCAATAATGTGGAGAAAATTCTATACTCCTTTTCTGAACACATATTACGCATTGAAATGGAATACATCCCAATCCACCCTCTTGTAG
Source organism: Amblyomma americanum (assembly GCA_030143305.2). Taxonomy (NCBI): domain Eukaryota; kingdom Metazoa; phylum Arthropoda; class Arachnida; order Ixodida; family Ixodidae; genus Amblyomma; species Amblyomma americanum. Next base: position 97,920 of record JARKHS020029903.1, on the reverse strand, counting down.
ATCTATTAGTCCTGGTGATTCCGAAGAGATATGTGCGACTAGACCTTCGATCGTTTTCAACATTCTTGGACAAAAATTTTGTATAGTGGCATACTGTAAGATACTGGTATAGAAATATCGAACGTAATGGTTCATTCTTCCGATATATAGTAAGACCTTTCTGTTATAGTGTTTCCATCGCTCTCATCGACCAGTTAAGACTTCCTTGGAAAACCAGTACTTGACGGAAGCCAACAGTCGCCGAAACCAAGGAGCACAGGGGATGCCTTTTTTAATTTGTAGTTTTCATAAACGGGAGATTAATATAAGCTGAAGAAAAAACGACCACATGCCGCAGGTGAGATCCGAGCCCACAACCTCTGAATTTCGCGTCCGGTGCTCTACGAGCTGGGCTACTGCGACGGCTGTCCAATCTTCTGCTCAGTTGGTAGATCACCGTAGTTCAGTTGGTAGAGCACCGGACGCGTAATTTAGAGGTCGTGGGTTCGGACCCCACCGGCGGCATGTGGTTGTTTTTTATTCTGCTTTTATTAATCTCCCGTTTATGTAAACTACAAAATAGAAAAAAGACATCCCCTGTACTCTTTGGTTTCGGTAACTGTTGGCCTCCGTCATGTACGTCTTCCCATCCCCTCTTCTGCAGAATAGAAAACCAATAGGGAACCCTTTTGGTGATAGGAAGAACGCTGATAGCAAAAAAATAATTAAGCCCGTCGACGGGAGATCTGCGGATATTTTGAATGTTATAGTGAAATCTTGCAATATATGAAAAAATTGCACTCAACTCTCTCCCGTTCAAAAATGATTTTGTCGAGGATTGTTGGGTATGTACTGAGGCGAGGGGCGCTCTATGCATGTCACAGTATATGTTGCACGCTATACGACAGGAAAAGTGCTGCGCATTTCTATTCTTTTTTAACACTCCTTCATAGAAGAATGAGTCTTCTGTGAAGAAAGCGCATTTAAAAATTAATTCAGGGCTGTTTAGCCGTGAAGGCTCAATCCTTCCTCCTCACCTTTTTTAAATCGTAATTAGGAATTGGCACAAGCCACTTCATGCTTGCTCGTCCAATATTGTGCGATGTCTTGGGTCGTTTTTTATTTTCTTCCTCGATGTGAGCTGTGATATGATTGTGTGTAGATACAATATGCAGAGGCAATCGGTTCGGTGTGCTCCTTAATTGCCTATCGCAGTGGTTCAGTGGTAAGGCGCTCGGCTGCCGACACCGAGGACGCGGAATGCGATGGAGGCGAAACCCAAAAGACGCCCGTGGCCTGTGCAGTGTCAGCGCACGTTAAAGGCACTCAGGCGGTCGAAATTAATCCGGTGCACTTTACTACAGGTGCTCTTTTTATTTTCCTCCTTTCACTCCCTTTTTCTTTTCTACCCTCACGGCGCGTTCGCGGTGTCTGGCGACAACTGAAGCAGCCTCTGGTTGTTCTTCTTCAGGTGCAATTTTATTTCATTTGAATGTTCTTTGTGCGAAGCGTTCTCTTGAAGGCGGAGGCTACGCTTGCCCCGGATATTCCTCATGCGTTGTGGTAGCGTTTCCTTTTAGCTTTGCACCCTGTGTACTACTTGTGCCAGGCACTCCATACAGTGAATGGTGCGCGTGCTCCCCACAGGGTTTTCCTTTTTCCTGTGCATTACAACCTGTGCGTTTAATTGCTCGCTCCGTCGTTGCGTTCACAGTGTCGTCTTTTTCATAGCTGAATTCATGGATTTTATGCAGTGCACCGTGCTGCTTGTTCTGATTTATGTTCTTCAACAACCCCGCGTTGATCACTGCGTATGGTGCGTCAGTGCGTCCTACTTGCCTTTTTACAATCCAGCTAAACGCTAAGCTACTGAGTTGAACTCTTCTGCATTCCTAATTGCTGACTTGTCTTATCACTATCCTTAACTTGTGTCCCTTCATTCACACTTATCTACTCTTCTAAGCATTTCCTATCGTTTTGTAGTGTGGCGCTCTTTCATGGTACGTCTGCGCCTGTTACTACCTTTTTGTATGTGTTACTTCCGTTCCCGCATTCTTCTGCATTTGCATCGTATCCTGCCTCCGTATTTAATTGCGTTACCGTGTTCCTACACCACACATTCCAATGTTTCTAGCTTTGTTTGTTATATTCCTGCTGGCTAATTGTTTGCAATGATGTCGTCCTTATTGTTTCGTGATTTTCGGTTCTATCTGAACGCAAAGAGAGACGCGACATATCAAACGCAGTTCTTCACCACAGAATACGTTGCTAAAAGCTGCACCGATTGACAATCAGCCCTGCACACAAGCTTCCGAGACTTTGGTGGTCTCATATTCTACTCTACTTTGCGCTCTATAAAATTGTATTGTATTGTACTGTAATGTTTTCCAAGTGGGCTTGAGGCACAAATGTATTGTCCTGAGCTTGCGGTTCGCAGTCCGCCGTGCGAAGCACGTTCTGCAGAGAATTGGTCACGCAAATGAAGATGAAGGTGTTCATAACGTTTCGCCCAAATGCCCAAACCAAGGTGCTGTCAGGGCGGCGATTGGTATCGGATTTGATCGAGTTGGCAAAAGGTAAATTATTAAAGCCTTGAGTAAATATGAGGTCGGGATGAATTCATGTATTCAGAATGTGCCCTTTAATTTCACTGCGAATGCTTCTGGGACCGCCAACACATTTGGTCACAATTAAATGCTTATCCTTTTCATATCCTGCAGTATAATACATGTCCAACATTCGTGGACAAAAATTTAAAAAATTGAAAAATTGTAAGATGCTGGTATAGAGATATGGAAGGTAACTGTCCATTCTTGCGATATGTTCAAAATATATCTTTTACAATGTTTCCATCGCTCGCATCGAACAGTTAAGACTGCCATAGAAAGCCGATGGGGAGCGCTTTGACGGTAGAAAAAACGTTAATAGCAAAACAATGCAAGCTTAACGACGGGGTATCTGCCAATACATTGATTGTTATATTGAAAGCTGACATTATACGAAAAACTAAGGTCATAAAAATTAAGATGACACTTAATAAAGAATAGAGCATATTTTTAAATTTTTTTTTGCTTGCATTCGTAAAGTGGTTGTGCGTTCATGCTTGATAAATTTTTTTTTTATTCTTGTGGTTTGCGCTTTTCGTTTTTATTTGTGTTAAGTAGCCATTGATTGCTCTTGCTCGCTCGTGGATCTTGTTCTGCTTGCCTGAAAGAGAATAAACATTTTTTACACTTCATGCTTGAGTAGTTGATTAGTTTCAATAAAACTCCCGATAGCTAGCATGATTTCGGCGCATTGTCGCAAGTATTGCGAGCGGATAATCACTAACAAGGGGTAACCAACAAGCAAGTGACGGTGCAACTGTGAAGGTTTTTTTTTTGACAACTAGACCTTATTGGCTTTGATGCCCCTGAAACCTCTGCTGGGAGCAGTTTCTGATAGCAAACCAGTGTCAGCTCACTATTTTTGTCACCACATTCACACTAGGGAGTAGTGAAAAAAGAAGCTGCTGGCACCTTCGGTCAGCGCAAAGTTATACGGTGGAGTGCACTCTACCTTGCCTTTACGCAAATAGACGTGGTCGTGTGAATATGTTCATACAATCTGTGCCTCGCAACTTACTGGCGAATCTCAAAATCGTGAGAACAATTCCAACTTTACTGCGTAGTATATCCTGCCTTTGCAGACTGCTACCACCATCTTATAACTTGCCGAAAAGTAAATCGTGGTAGCATTTTGTGACGCATCTATCTCTCTAAAACGATTTGTATCTGGTCTTCCCTTGTGACTACGGCAGCCATGGTGTATGGGCTGAAGGCAGTCAAAACGTTTAGATTGAAATTACAAGCTTTCCACAATGCACGAACAGTTTAATTGGGAAGGCATGAGATGTCTCATCGACACGAAAGTCCGGCGTCGCCCAAAATGTTCTCACCACTGGCCGAAACAGTATGACGTGATCAAAAGCGGGAAAATACGAAATGTTAACCAGTGAGAGAACTAGCTCAACATCAACAACTACAAAAGAATAGAGAAAATTAGATTATAATTAGTCGTCTACTAGATTAAAATTGGAATAGAATTTGAAAAGAATAAAATTGGAATAGAATCGGAATAGCGTAGGAATAGAAATGTAATATTTTCGCATTACTTGCTTGCAAGGTTGTGAAGTGCCCCTAATAATTTTGTTCGAGTGATGAGTCACTTCTGTGCAAGCAAATTGTAAAATAGACTATAATTTCTCTCCTGTGTCGTACGTTACAATTTTTAGCTCTGGCTGGTTTATGAAAAGCAGCTTGAGAGGGCTTTTCCTCTGTGAGTAAAAGCTGTGAGTAAGCTGATATACCGCTTGCTTAGCCCTTAGCGCATGCGCGGCACTGTTACTGCGATATCGCCTCGTAGTATGCTAGAAGAGAAAGCTGCCGCATTCTTTTGCTGGGCCATGACAGTATTATACAAGTAGTTCTGGGCCATTGCGGCCATTTCACTTGAAATGTATGCACTCGTAAAGCACTTGGGGATAGGGTGCCCTGCTTTCGCAGTCGCATCCTAACCGCAGTGGAAGGCAGAATATCTAAGAGTGATTTTCACTATGGCACGCAGCAGGCAGCTGTAAACTCAACAACAAGAAAACTTCACTTTGGATTTCCGATCTTTATTTATCGTCTCCGTGGAGATGAAACAAGCTCATCATCAACGATAGCATCGTCTTGAAGTTTCGTCGTCCGTGCTAATTATTCTTGAAGGCTCGATCGTCATTTTTCCGTCAGAGGGCCGCCGTTCTGCGAAGAAAAGGCAAAGATAAATAAACAGATCGCTGAGTATGGTTGTAGTTATCAGCAATAGCAACTGTTTTGAAAGCATAAAAATGGGAAGTGAAACGGGTATGTATGGGGCGTCGTGAAATGGAGAGCACTGGGCTGAGTGTTGTCAATATTTTTTTACTGAGCTATGCAAATATTCAAGAAATAAATTACACTTAAATTTGGCCCTAAATTTTGAACATAACTGCATTACTGAAAAATTTGGTTTTCATTTCTGCCTTTACGTTAGCACACGAGCTGGCCTTTACGTCACCGAGGCTCGGGGGCAACGATCAGCGCAGTAAGGTTACACCCATGCTTATGCGAAAATATGCTGACAGAATCTTTGGAGACCCATGAAAAATTCTGGTTTCACCGGCAAGCCAAATCCTTTTTTATTAGGGCCGTTCTCTTAATTCATCACTACTATACTTACTGAAAATAATGGAGCGTGCAGAGCATGCTATAATATCTGATCGAGTGCGTAGCGCCAGTTCACGTTTCGTAGATTATCAGAAACATTGTTATATAGCCTGCACGGTGAAAAAAACCCTCCACTTAGTGACATCCCCCCAGAAATATACGCCTACCTATAGAAACTAAAATGACTTGAGCAGGTGGAAGGGTGATGATATTTAGGTTCCTTGATTACTGTGAGAAACCTTCAGCATTGCTCTTTGCCATCAGTGGTACCCAATTATATTATAAAAATCGAACCTGGGTTCACTAACCTGATCAAGTTTGCAATGATATGCATGTCACCGCATTCAATGCAAATCGAATTTTAAGACATAGCGTTATATGAGCTTTATCAGAGAACTCAGCTCTACCCCTCGATCATGGTAGCCTCAGCAAAAGACAGTTGTCTCCTGAGTAGACTTTGAAGCGTGACTCTATCTCAATTACCACAAGGAAACTACATGCGCATCGCATGGACCCCTGCAAGGAGTACATTGTTGGTATGGAAAAGACCGCATTGATGTAATGAGCTTACATGACCCTGAATCTCGAGGTGTCAAGGTCGTGAACTTGGGGCACACTTACTGTTGGTCAATACTATGGGTAGTACTTCCTGAGGACACCCGGTACTACAAAAGCTCTCTATAATCGATGAAAGGAAGCTACATAGGCTTGCCTGTTTCCTGACTGATTTCTGCTGATTTGTGAAACATTGATTTGGAGAATCCAGGCGAAATTGCTACGATTTCTCGAATCTTACCACTTCTTCAGGATGGGGTAGCCGAAAGCGCCCAATCCGTAGCCGTAGTTGAGGCCGTACGGGCTGAGGCCGTACACGTAGCGGACGCGGACAGGGTGGGCGTCCACCCGGTGGCTGTAGCTGACGCCCGTGGTGCGGTAGCCGAACGGGGTGGCCACGTTGTGCACGGTGGGCTTCACAGGCACCACGTGGTGGACAGCGGTGGCGACAGGGGCGGCGTGCACCGTCGAGACACTGTGCACGGTGGGGTAGCCGGCCACCGGAACGCCGTACGTGGGAACGTACACGGCGAGGGCGTTGCCCAGCAGAGCGAACAGGCACAGGACCTGCGCGGATGGCGTTCAAGAACGTCTTTAGATCAACCGATGGGTAGCAATAACCAGGAATCGGTAGGCGAAAAGAGTACAATCACAAACTTAAATGGTTACTGATTTAATGTAATTTATTGATATTTTATGTGCCAAATTTATTTAATGGCGAACATGCTTTTACAGCGGGCACAGAATACTCATAACAAATGAGGCACCAAACTAAAGCAGTCGATTGAACCTAATAACATTAAACACGTTGAGAGGGACTTGAAGATGCGGTAAGCAGTGGGAATATATAGAGAATATTAAAATTTTATTATATTTATTTATTTGTAACATTCTTTCAGACACAAACGATCAAGGATGACAGGGCAAAATGCTCTGCCTGACGAGGGCCCTGTCACAGCCTACAGCCTAGAAATAAAAACGAAGCACTAAAACGTAGTTGTGCAGGTGCACCATAACGAGTTGCTCAGGTGTCAATTTATTTGCTCATGAAATACTGTTGAATATGTTTGACACTCAGACAAATGTAACATATATATTCCGTGGCTGTAATGGAGTGCTTTAAGTAGTCCTTTATGCAAGCCAAACCGGTTTGTTTGAAAGCATGGAAGTTAGTTGAGCGGCGATATTACCTGCGGCTTGCTGGATAGGTTATTTTGGGGGGCGCCGCAAGAGATATCGAGCGGATTCATGAATCGAAAACCATTTTAAGCACTAAGCATTAACGCGTCATAAATGCCCGAGAATATTTTATGACGATCTTATGTACATAAGTTTTGCATTTTAGGTCGACGAGAATGATGCACAGTGGTCGTACTTACGGCGATCATGGCTGAATTAGTTTTTCGAAGCTTGTAGGTGCTCGAAGAAACGATGGCTGGGCAGTGGTGCTCGGTCTCCTTTTATACACGCGGACAGGCGAGACGGAAACTAATTTTTTTTTCAATTTTTCGCGCAATTCACTCAGTGGCTGTCACTGGACGCCACGTGCTGTGGAAAGGCGGAGCTAAGTTGTGTTGCCGGTCGTGTTTCACAAGATATGACTTTGCTGCTTTCATGCGTTGTCTTTTTTTTATCGAGCGCCTTGAAAACATTTGGTGGCCAATAGACACTCATGCTTTAAAACTTTCGCCCCGATATCAGCGTATAGTCGGCCTCTCTCCCTCATTCAGCGTGTTTCGCATTCTCAGGAATACGAATAATACCCAAAGAAGTAAAAGTACTTAGCAAGTAAAAACTTAAATCCGAAACAGGTAACATGCATGGAGTCTCTCAAGGTAGCAAAGCCCTCGCCCACGAGATTATTCCTTCCTTCTTTAGCAGGACAGGAGGTCACTCTATTTGTTGCCTTGAACTTTCAGATGTTATCTGGCCCTTGTCTGGTCATTGGTCGGCGGAACCTGCGCGTCCTCGCCTATCTTATTGCCATATCTCTCTGCTTTCAGTTTCTGCAGGGGTCGATGTCGACACACTTTCTTCGAGGCGTGCCATACTGAAGGTTTTTTTTTTAGTATCCGTGAGGTTGTTTACTAAGCTTTCGGCGATGCTATGTGTTATTTTGAGAGTCTGCATGTCGGTAAGCGAAAAATGTGCCTGTTTTTTTTTTGTGCGTTCAAAGATGTGCGCATTTTTTGTAGAATTTTTCCCAAAATAAACCGAGGTTTCCTTGCTGAGACGTGACAGAGAGTGTATTTATTTTACGAGGTTTCCCCCGGTCCCTGTATAGTAAGCGAAGGTTGGAACCTGCTTTTGTTCGCAATTAAAATTGCATTGCAGCCACAGGTCATGCTATTCGACGGCAGGCATTTATCTCCTCTAGGATTTAGTGCATTTATTTCATTCAGCACAACCTTGAAGGCCCTCTTTTGAAGGTATTTTATACTGGGGAAGAGGGGGAGGGACTGTACAAAAATTAGAAGAGAGCTTATTATGAAGAAGGTGCGAGTAAAAAGGCTAGTTATGACATCGTAGTTTCAGTCGCATACTTGTGTCTGGAAGGGTTACAACGCGCGAGAGTCTGAACATTAAAGTACCGAAATTTGTATCACCCTCTGTCCCCTGTCACGTCTCCATCCTTTGTGAATCCCCAAGTTTATATCGTGGCATTGGCTGCGCGTCGCTGTATATAATGATTACGAGAGCGATAGAGATTGAACCCCTAGGCAGAAACACGTCTCAAATGCTTGAGTCTTGTGGCATTCATAAAAAAAACGCATAATGGATATGAATGTGAAAACACCAATAACGGTGCAGGACGTTAAAAGTGGACGAAAAGGAGCAAAATGAAAAATAAAAAAAGGATTATTGATAAAGTTCAGTTAGTTTAAGGTTGTGCACTTGGAGAGAGAGAAAAAAGTTTAATGCACAGAGGAAATCGCACATGGGTGGGCCCTCATTCTCGGAGCTCATCGGCTTGGCCGCCGCTTTTGCCCTGCTCACCAGCCATGGCTGGTCTTCCGAATGTGAGCTGGGCAGCGGCGCATCCCAATCCTTAGTTGTTCGGGTGCTGATTCTTGGAATACCTGGATTCTTGTCGCATGCACATACCACGTGGTAAAAGTTAATCACTTCACCGCAGAAGGCGCAATGCGGATCGTATGAATCTGGAAACATAGAGCTGAATTTTGCGGTATTTATATAAGTATTCGACTGCAATTTTCTTAGGATTACCCCTTGGTCACCGTTTAGTTTTTTGTGCGGTTTACTTCACCATTTTAGTGGTCACCCGATCTCCCCCAGAGCAAGTATCATTCTTCAAGTCGAAGAGTGCGGTACGTACGTCCCAGGTGTGATCTCCTTGACCATTTGCTCATTCTGTGTGCCCGTGTAGTGTTCCATGTCCAGACCGACACCCTCCTATTGTATGTATCTCCTTTTAAACTCTGCAATGTGCTCGCGTTCGCTCCCCTTGAAGTTGCGTATGGCCTTCAGAAGATTTGCTTTGGGCTCTGCTTTGCCTTTACCTGGGTTCATTAGGTGTCTCGATATGGACTAGTTTATCTTGAGTCTTTGTGACGCACACTCGTGCAAGGCACTTATGCCACGCTGAGGGCAAGCAACACGGTCTCCTTTTACAAACTATATGATGAGCAAACAAAGAATTCCTGCTTGGATAAGTGCTGTGTCGTTCCGCACACTTCAGCAAACTTGATGTCGGCTAGGCGAACAATTCCTGGCAAACGTAGCGCCGGGAAATGCATAACCTAAGTGTAGGCAGCGCAGCATAGATTAAACTGCTATGTAAACATCATAATAACACACGCAAAAAAAGCTAGGCCCAGGCTGCCAGGCAGTGAAGAGCTAAACCTAGTGATCGATGGCGGCTGAGTGCGTGGTTATGGGTGATAATTTTTTTTAAGTGGCGGTCATTTTGAAATCGCATAAATGTTGACATTAAAGCTCTTCTGAATCTTTGGAGGACATTTCGTGATTACTCAGTGGTTGTGGCATTGAGATTTTTAATGCGCTTAGGAAACTTGTTTTTTCTTGATTTTTGTTAACGTTATTTTTTATTCAGCTGTTTATTTTTCCGTCCGTATCGCTCATCAAAAAAAAAAGATCTATGTTTGGCACCAAAGCGCTAATTAAGTCGCGTCCATATTTTCCATGCAACCTACTCCAATCTTTGTATTATGCCTTCATACATAGTCACATCACTTATGGGATTTTTGCATGGGGAAATACTTATCATTGCCATTTATCCTCTCTGCAACACTTACAAAACCAGGCCATCCGCATTATTACCCGTAGCCCTTTCTCTACTAATGCTCATTCTTTATTGCATGAGCACAATATTTTACCAGTACACCAGCTTTTCCAGTATCTCCTTGGAATCATGTTGTTTAGGTTACTACATGGCACCCTACATTTTCAGTTTGTCGACCCCATCCTGCTGATCAGTCACAACCCGACCAGATTTGGAGCAAAAAACAATTTTCTTCTCCCCAAAGTCCATACCAATTATAGTAAAACGACGTCGTCTTTTCAAAGAATTTCAATTTAGAATACATTGCAGCCCACTCTAAAAAAATCAATTTCCTTGCCTGCATTCAAGAATAAGCTCAAAGCATTTTATTGGAATGCTAATGTTTTGTTCTATTTTTATGTTTATTACTTGCGTTATTCTGCTTTTAGACTGTTTTTTTTGGTGAAGTATTGATTTGTTATTTCTCTATATTTTATAATTATCCGCTGACTGTGCTGTAATTATTTCTTGTATTATTGACCTATCGAGGGTCCCGGTACAGTCTTTGACTATGGGACCCTCGTGTGTGCACTTATAATCTCTTGTATATACTCTGACCAATAAACAGTCATTTAAAAAATGAAAAAAAATAAAACGAACATATACCGCATCAGCTAACTTCTGGACAATGTTCTTGCAGGATCGCGCGACAAAAGTGATCCTTTCGGAGACCTTAGGAGCAGTTGACTACGTGACCGAAGAGCAGGAAAGCCATTTGCCCGCACATTCTGCTGTGGTGCTCAGCCGAGTGAGATTTTGTGTTACCTGCGCATGCAGATGTTCGGAGGAACTAGCACTACAGGCGGAGAGTAATATATCAGGCGGCTGAGATATGAAAAAAAAAATAAACCAAAAGTGCAGAAGTCGTACAGCCACGCCAGGCCATTTCAAACCACAATGACGGCAGGGGAGATAATTTGATGCATAGAAAATAAAATGAAGGATAACACGTCTGAATACTGAAGTAACTTTTTCTTTTGGCATCAAAACATTAGCAAAGCTGAGAACCCGGAGGAAAGTTGTTTGGGTTAGCGGCAGCTGCTACACAAATCGCAGACAGCTCCCATGTATTTCCTGACCTCAAGGTGTTATCCGCAAAGGATTTCGCTCTTTTTGTATCGGAGTTTTGTAAATGAAACGAGAAACTCCCGTTCCTGGTATCAGCCGTTTTCCCAGCAGCTGTCGCCGTCGAAGCAATGCTTGCCTTGACCGCCATTAACTCGCATGATACGAACTTTTTGCGTTAGTCGTGTGCTACGGAGGAAGTGCTGCAGCGCGTACTCCTACAACCGCATGTTAAGAGCTTGACACCATGATCAATTCGCCGAACTTTTTTCAGGGTCATTTAGCCAGCGTTATACACTGGGCTCTGCTGGTTTTGTAGTGAACTCTTTCGTCCATTCAAGTGTTGATAGCCCGTTGCTCGGCGCGATCGCGAGCTGCTATAAGAACTGAGTTAGGCTACTTAGCAAACTGGGCACACTACACAACGAAAACTGCACAAAAAGCGAGAAAAGGAAAGCGTTATAAAGAAGAGCCCTTCAGTAATGGATCAGCATCGTCAATTAGCTACTGCAACTGTCATCGTAAGTACGAGGAAAAAATTTCGCCACACAGATGAAAGCTTGTTGAAGCTTTTCGATATACACGAAGCTTAAAGCTAAAAGCTTCGTAAAAGTTCTGGCTGCAATATTATGCCGTTATCGGTTGTCCCGTTGAGTGTCCCTGATAAGCTTTATATAATGATGCATTTAGCTTACTAACGAAAGGTTGCTGTTCGTTATTAATATTGAGACAGTGATTTTCTCCGGGAACTGGTCTGGTTACTAAAAAAAAAAGCGGATAAGACAACATCCTCCATAGTGAAGCCGAGAACAAGAGGAAACGAAAAGGGAAGCAGACATGTACACGGGAGGGTAATTTTGTTCCTATGGCTTTATTTTAGCCTTACGGTCAGAAAGCACGCTTAATAGCAACAGATTGTTGGCTGCATCATGGCCGCAGTCAAATACGGTTGTCACATGTTCGTCATTTTCTTGAGAAGCCTTGTTCTTCTATCGTTCGGGGCCGTTTCTGCGGAAGAAAATGAGACATAGAAATCAATCAAGAAACCAAGGTCAATGCAGTGTTTGAGAACTTACGTTATTTTTTCTTAAAACGCAGTATGTGACGGTGAAATTATGCCGAATACAGTAGCTACTACCGTTACAGAGGAACAGGAACTGCCGGTGCTTGAATGGCGCAGAATAAATGACTGGTCTGAGGTTTTGCAACAGTCAACGCAGGCATAACGTGAAACATGCTTGACGGAAACTAAATTCGTGTAGGTGTGGTGAACCAAAACGTCTGCCAGCGAAGAAAGCTAATCAATAAATCTCACCAAGTGGACTATCCAAAATATTAGTCGCCAGAGCTGCAGCCAGATAAGATTGAAAATCTCGCAATACATCCTTCAAAATAGCCAAGGCATTGTCCGGGAGTCATACGGAACAAATAGTCCAAACGGTTTTTCGAGAGCTTACCACTTCTTCAGGACGGGGTATCCGAAAGCGTCCAGTCCGTAGCCGTAGTTGAGGCCGTACGGGCTGAGGCCGTACACGTAGCGGACGCGCACCGGGTGGGCGTCGTACCGGTGGCTGTAGCTGACGCCCGTGGTGCGGTAGCCGTACGGGGTGGCCACGTTGTGCACGGTAGGATTTACCGGCACCAAGTGGTGGACAGCGGTGACTGCGGCTGCAGCGACAGGGGCGGCTTGCACCGTCTCGACAGCTGGAACATCGTATGTGGGGACGTCCGCGGAGAGTGCGTTGCCCAACAGAGCAAGGAGACACAAGACCTGTAGGCAAAATGAGGCGTAATGTTACCTAGTTATCATCTTGAGGGAGTGAGAAGGGGGCGCGCAACAGATAGTCACCCGTTAAAAAATTAGTGCACGATGACAGAAACAGCAACAATTTTCAGAAGGTCTGCTTCAAGAGAACGTCTTTGTTTCGTTAAAGTTGGCAGTAATTTCAGTGGCCACTTTCGGTGGATTGATATTCTTAAAATGAAGAGTTTGGAAGGAAATTCGTCGAAACAAAATTATTGCACTGTTGTGCTGTATTGTTTTAAAGACTGAAGTGGTCGATGGAACCTAACCGACAGCGTCTGACTGCATGTTCATGAAGCTCTAAGCTTCTTGAACAGTGTAAAACGTATCAAGGAGGTACTTACGGCAATCATGGTTGACTCGATCTCTCACACCTCTGAAGTGCTCGAAGAAATGATACGTTTGCAGGGGCACTCAGCTCTCTTTTATACGCGACTTCGGGAATGCGTAATACCCAGTGTCTCCGTGCACCCACTCTTATTGAATCCTATCACATGACCTGTGTGCATGAGAGAGAGTAAACCGGCATCGATTTTGCATGTTTACGTATTAAGGCAACGTTGAGGCTAAAGTTGCTACACAATCTTTTTTTTTTAATGTAGGAGGCGGCTTTAACTTGCACGTTGGTGATTTCAGTGCTATTTAGTGGTAGTTGCGACAGTATCATGTGCTGTCCATTTCTGTCCCCACAGTCGATTGTAGCTCCTTCGAGCACCTGCGCAGCCAAAAACACAAAACGCCTTCGCACGTATTTCGCTAAACACGCGCAAACCATTAACCAGCAGAGGCACGTTGAATGCCGTCGAGCACCCTGTTGGCCACCAGATTTATTGCTTTCTTTTGCTGCCTAGACAACGAAACGCGTTGTGTTGCCTTGAACTTTCCTTGTGGTCACCATTTCTCCACCGTCTGGGCAGCGGTCTTCGTTTCCATCTTGTCCGTGTATCTCCGCGCCATCAGTTTCATTTCCGGTCGGTATTAGTGCCGACAACTTTCACCACGGGTGCGGTAACTGCGGCTCTGTTAGGACACCTCGACGGCATTTATTTTAGTCGCGCGCTGACCACTCTGCGATTATTTTTATCGTCGTCAACCAAAAGGACCAAGGTTGCTTTTCTTTTCGGTAAGGAGGTCTGCCGCAAGCGGAGATTTTTTTCTGAAAGAAGCAATAAAGATGACGAGGAAGTGAGACTTCACTGAGGCAACATACGCCGGATGTTTTTAAAGCATAGAAGTTTTTTTTTCGTGAATAGGCATTGACATTCAAGATAGTTTGGATTAAGGAACGAAACAATTTGAAATTCCTTAGCATCTAGTTATATTTATTTTCTAATCATCGATGAATATTTTCTGTTTAAAATGGGAGGTAAAGGCGTGCAGCAGTCACACCAGTATAGTGGTTGGTGAATTTTTTTGGTGACACGATCATGAGTTGCGTACAAACACCTGAGAGTAAGATACCTCACACTATATACTATACAGCGTGCTGTAGTGAACACTCTTAAAATTTTCAAAAATAGGCTTTTTGGGTAAAGTATGGCTTTTGCAGGATTGTGCTTGTATTACCAGTGTTGGCGGACACTAGAGAACCGGTGAATCGTCTTGAGAAGTAAGCTGGTTGACTAATTTTTAATAATTAACTTTTAACTAGTAGAGTTCGGTGCCTAGTTGTAATTAGAGATTTGTAGCCGGTCGTTAGTAATAGACATATCAGTTTATATAATTTCGAAAACGCGATTACACCTGACGCTGTGGCTCGAAAAAATATCGCTTTTTCTACTAGTTACTTGCACTAGAGGGACTGCTTTGACTGCGCGCTTTCAAAATCGTATGTAGTGTCGCACGATTCAGGCAAATTTTGTCGAGCCACAGTGGCGGGGTAATCGCGTTTTGGAATTTCTAAAAACTGATATGGCTATTGCTAAAGACCAGCTACAAACCTGTAATTGCAACGAGTTGCCTATCTGTGTTAATTAATAGTTAGTTATCAGAAAGTAGTTAACCAGCTTATTACTTAAGACAATTCACCTGCTTTCCGGTGTCCGACAACACTTGTAATACTATGGCGCAAAAGCCATATTTTTGCCCAAAAAAGCCTATTTGGAAAATTTTTGAAAGTCTTCTCTGAAACACCAGGTATACTGTACTGGGCTGATCGAATGACCTCTGAAGTGGAGGCAGCATTGAAGATCGCTTTGCATTATATTTTAGTTTGCGGCGACAGATTTGTACAGGGTACAAGAGCTACTGGCGCCATCGGTATTGCCTTTGTCGATTATTCTCAAACCCCATTCATTCCTGTCCTCAGCTACGGGTATTGTAATCCCGTGAGGTGGGATATAGTGGCCCGTGGAATACGCCTGATGTGGTCACGTGACTCTGATTATCACGTGATCCACATAGAAATAGTTAACCAGCTTATTGTTTAAGACAATTTAGCTGCTTTCCGGTGTCCGCCAACACTTGTAATACTATGGCGCAAACGCCATATTTTTACCCCAAAAAGCCTATTTTGAAAATTTTGAAAGTCTTCTCTTACTGAATCTGTAAGATATGCATGGCTGTCGGTCGTCAAACAGCTGATAAAGGACACAAATGTCGTAATTTTAGTTTTGCGACCTTTTCCATCAAGCAGCAGGATTCGCATTGTCATTATGGCTCGACAGGTGTAGCTGCAAGGACTACTCGTTTCAGAGTGCCACTTCCTGTGCAAAAACAGTTAGCCACGAGTGTTTAAGTTTCCTGTTTCATTAGAAGCACTTTATCTGGCGGCTGCCATGCAAAGTAGCTTGAAGGATTGGGGCTGTTTTGGTTGAGGTCAATTAGCGGCGCCCAGAATGTGAGGTTGTATAGGTACTTCTTACAACTGTGCGAAAATGACACAGTGGTATGAAGCAATTGACCCAAACCAGGATTTTGAGTCAGTCTCTTCTTAGAGGTAGTTCTTCAACAACGTTAACCATAGATTAAGTCGCAACAATGGCAGGATTATCTTGTGCGCTGCTTGTTTCCAAGAGGTTTGCGGTTGCAGTTGTCTTTATTCCCCAAGAAAATAGAAAAAAGAAGTGTTTGCTTGCTGCAGGAGCCAAGCTCTATGCAGATGATGTCACGTGGGCCGCGGTTGATGTGGGTCGAGGCCGGTTCTCTGGAAAGACTATCTTACCTGGGCTGGCCCTTCATTTGCAGAATTGAAGTAAGTAATTCTAGAGACAGTGAACGTCGCATTTTGCCTTTCGAAAAAAATAGCAAGCGCTTTTTGAGAGAGTGGACTAATGTATAAAGAAGTCGTTTACCGGCCTTCGACAGAGATTGGCCACGTTAAAATCTGGTGTTTAGGCATGGCGGGTCGTTGGCAGACTTTGCAATATTGCAGAAAAAGAGAATGTGATAGGTTGGCAGTGCTCTTACCGACGTAATCGACGTTGCCCGTAAAAACTGCTAGGTTAATTATTATTATTATTATATACCATACTGTTCAGGAATTTTTTTTGAAGCACTAGCATACAGCAATATACATACATAAACAGCGAAAACAAAATAAGTTGCACCCTATTGGTCCGTTCCCCAAAGAATCATCCTCACGGCAGCTATCTTGGAGCGGTCTTCACGATCGCCCTGGAATGCGGTAGGGCTAGCGGCTAGGCATGGAAGTTTGAGATTGCCATTCAGTCTGACCTTATTCTTGAATCCGTACATTACACAATAGGCGCCTAGCAATACACTCGTCCTCGCGGCCTTGGCTTTGCGGAGCCTGCCGAACACGCTTCCGCCTCGACCCGCAGCCATTTCCGCTGCCATTCATCTAGTTTACTCGGTAGTCAGTGTGGTGGCATTCGACGCACCGTGCCGAGTGCAGCACACTTCTTCCGGTCTCGATTCTCGTACTGAGCACAGCATATTTGCAAACATGTAGGGTAAACCATACAGTGCCGCTAAAGGGAGGGAAAGCTAAAAGCGAGAGCACGCTCTACATAAGGTTCTAAACTCCTCTTTACTGCCGCTGGCCTTGGGCATGACCGTATATTTGGTTGATGCTACTTGTGCTCTTCGCAATGTTCGCTCGACCGGCACATGCCGCTTGTTTCCTCTCGTTCATCTGGCCTCATAATACTCCGATATGCTTTACTTCGCTTTTCCCATCGCTCGCACTCTTTATCAAGGACTAGCTCAGGGCTGTGCAGTTTCGTTCGGACGGCACAACACATGTGATGGGAAGACGGTGTAGGAGTAACTAATGCCGAGAATGATCAGGCGCGTCTAGCGCCTCTGCCGTGGACTATTAGAACAGAATGAGAAAAAAGACATAACAGTCATTTATTTTGTCAGGTAGTAGGTAGGTAGGTAGACCCTGCGAGTACCGCTGGCCCTCCAGGAGCCCCTGGGAGAGGAACTGGGACGCATGGAGCGCGCAGGCATCATAACGAAAGTCTCCGAGCCCGCAGACTGGGTAGGTAGGTAAGCCCATTGGTCATTGTGCGAAAGAAAGACTGGAAAATTCGAGTATGTATCGACAGCAGGAGGATTAACCAATGTATCAAGAGGGAGCATTACACAATGCCGCGACGTGAAGACATAGAGGCAGAGTTAGCGGGCGCTACAGTTTTTACGCGTCTTGACGCAAACTTTGATTTTCATCAGATTCCGTTGGACGACTAACCCTCCAGAATTTGCGCCTTTGCAACGCCATTCGGGCGCTACGGATTTCTACGCTTACCCTTTGGAATATCCTCGGCGTCTGAGGTATTTCAGAAAACTAGAAAACTATAAATGAAATTGTCGAAGGCCTTTCCGGCGTCAGAGTATACGCTGATGACGTGCTTGTCTGGGAGTCGTCTAGGCAGGAGCATGGCATGCGCCTACAGTCGGTACTGCGGGCAGCAGAACGCGGCGAATTGACATTTAATCCGGACAAGTGTTCGATTGGCGTCAGCAAAATCGAGTTTCTGGGTGATGTCATTGACAAAAAATGAATCAGACTAAGCCAATCACTGATAAAATGTATGGTAGAAATGCCATCGCCGGCTGAAAAGCTCGCGGTACCGAGACTGCTGGGCGTCGTGAAATATTTCAGCAAGTCCATGCCGTCATTGGCCCAGAGGACATCGCTCCTCAGAAATCTTGTAAAGCAAGGTGTTGCGTTTGACTGGACGTCTAATCATGCTGAAGAATGGAGGCAGCTTTGTGACTGTTTAAGTAAAGTCTTTGCTAACAGTATTCGATCCAACAAAAGCAACAAAGGCGTCTTGCGATTCGTCACGAAACGGAATCGGCGCAGCACTGTTAGTGTCACAGTGGCACATGGAAGCCTGTCGCGTATACTTTACGGGCGCTTGCAGAATGCGAACAGCGCTTTTCGCAAATTTTAAAGGAGGCCATGGCGGTCGTATATGGCTGTGAGAAATTCAATAATTTTGTATACGGTTGGTAGGTTATTCTTGAGACTGATCATCACCATTTGATCACCATCTCGCAGAAGGCCATTGAAGACATGCCCCCGAGGTTTCAGCGGTTTTTTCTGCGCCTTCTTCGCTACGACACAAAATTGCAATTCACGCCAGGGAAGCAGCTTTTTCTCGCCGACATCCTGTCACGAGCAACAACCGGGACCAGCACAGAAAACGACGTCATCAATGACGACACTGAAGTGCATGCAGTAAATGTAATCTCTTCACTCGTCACCGAAATCACCTGGAAGAGGTTGGCTACTGAAACTAGTCGGCATGAAGACTTGAACCAAGTTATCGAGGACCTGGAAGGCGGAAAACCACTTAAAGGCAAGTGGAAGTCGTTTGAGGGAGAACTATCTCACGTAAAGGGAGTCCTCTTAAAAGGGTGCAAAGTTGCGGCCCAGCTAACATGAGGAAATAAACCTTGGAAAGAATTCATCAAGGCCACCTGGGCATCAATAAATGTAAAGCAAGGGCAAGAAATCTCGCCTTCTGGCCAGGAATCAATGTTGACATTGAAGCTTTCGCGCAGGCGTGTTCTACATGCAAGACGTACGCGTACAGACAGCCAAAAGAGCCATTTAAGTTGCGCCCGGTACCCGATAAGCCCTGACATCCTGTCGGCATCGATATTTTTGAGTATGGAGGACGGTAATATCTGTGCGTCTACGACGCATTATAAAATTTTCCTGAGGTAGAGCTACTCAAAGACACTACTGCAAAGACAGTCGTTGAAGCAACAAGTGCGATTTTTGCCAGATACGGCATACCAGTTGAAGTTTCTTCGGACAATGGTCCACAATTTTCCAGCCGCGCTTTTGTTAAATTTGCTCCAACGTACGACTTCAACCACACCAACTCCAATATTAGGTACCCCCAGTACAACGGTCTGGCGGAAAAAGGCGTTCAAGCAGTTGAGAAGATTTTAAAGAAAAGCAATGAAATGAATCAAGATTTTTGGCTTGGTATTCTTGCCTACAGATCTACTCTAATGGAATCCGGACCATCACCTGGCGAGGTACTTCAAGGCAGAAGACTGCGGACAACGTTGCCGACGTCCGGCCGTGTCCAATTAGCAGCGTGCAGAAGCATCGCCAGACCGACCATTCCACCCGACAACTTGCACCGCTCAACCCTGGAGACACTGTTCGCACCAAAAAGGGGGCATGGGCCACTAAAGGTCAAGTCGTTCAAGCGTCAAGGTACCCCAGGTCATACAACACAGTCACCGAAGACGGAATAATCCTGCGGCACAATCGGCGGCACCTGCTTCCTACAAAAGAGGCTTTTCTACCGAGAAGCCTTTATGAGCCCGATGAGGAACTGAGCCCAGATGCACCTCAAGGCTTTACTTCAGCATTCAGTAGCAACAATCCTGCAGGGTCACCGGCCCCAACGAGTAGCATCCCTGCCTCCTACAACGCTCCTGCAGGCGTGCCTCCGCACCAAGGACCTGTACCAAGAAGGTCAAACCGAGAACGAAGGCCGCCACAGAGACTTCCATATGATGGAAACTTTGTGCAGGCTTCCTAAGCATTGTTCTCAATGTTCTGTTCCTATCAAATCTATTGTTTTTCTTTTAAAGAAAGGGGGATGTATCGTATCTGGTGCAGCGCGGGCCTCGTATCTACGACCCGTGTGACGTACGCCATGTCAGTCTTATGCTTGTGACATGTTGGTGAGGGAACACTCTCCTCTCCCACTTCAGTGTATATATACATGGCTGTTCAATAAAGGGGCGGTTCTTCTGCTCCCTTTGCTCGGAGTCTCTGGTCGTGTCTCGTCTGCAGCACGCAATGATACAGCACAACACCTATGATGGGAAGACGGTGTATGAATAACTAATGCCGAGAATGCTCAGGTGTGTTGAGCGCCTCTGCCGTGGACTATTAGAACAGAATGAAAAAAAACATACATAACAGCCATTTATTTTGTCAGGTAGTAACTGTGTGAAGATGAACCATTGACCGAGAGCGGGAAGACGCTCAGAGTTGCTAAGACTAGCAAAAACGGAAATGACGCACACGAGAAGAGGACACGCACAAACGCCAGCCAGACTATGGTCCACTCTTTCGAAAGGTAGAAAAAAAAAAAGCTTTCTTTTAAAGTTTCTCGACGGCTAGCATCTGGTAGCTATAGAAAACCAATGGGGAATATTTTTCACGACAGAAAAAAAATGTTGATAGAAAATAAATGGAAGCTTGCCGTCAGGAGATCTGGGTATATTTAGGCTTCAATAGTTTAAACTTACGATATATTAAAAAAAATGCGGTCACTCGAAAACTTCTCGTTGAAAAATGTGCTTATCGAGAATTTCTGTGCTTGTCTCAGCAGCTTGCGGAAAAGTTGAAGTTTCTTATTCACATTTCTAGCACATCGGGAAGGAGCTTGTCCACGCCCTCCTGTCGTGTGTTCGTTTCCTGCTGCGCCACCTGCGTATCTGTCTGTCTGTCTGTCTGTCTGTCTGTCTGTCTGTCTGTCTGTCTGTCTGTCTGTCTGTCTGTCTGTCTGTCTGTCTGTCTGTCTGTCTGTCTGTCTGTCTGTCTGTCTGTCTGTCTGTCTGTCTGTCTGTCTGTCTGTCTGTCTGTCTGTCTGTCTGTCTGTCTGTCTGTCTGTCTGTCTGTCTGTCTGTCTGTCTGTCTGTCTGTCTGTCTGTCTGTCTGTCTGTCTGTCTGTCTGTCTGTCTGTCTGTCTGTCTGTCTGTCTGTCTGTCTGTCTGTCTGTCTGTCTGTCTGTCTGTCTGTCTGTCTGTCTGTCTGTCTGTCTGTCTGTCTGTCTGTCTGTCTGTCTGTCTGTCTGTCTGTCTGTCTGTCTGTCTGTCTGTCTGTCTGTCTGTCTGTCTGTCTGTCTGTCTGTCTGTCTGTCTGTCTGTCTGTCTGTCTGTCTGTCTGTCTGTCTGTCTGTCTGTCTGTCTGTCTGTCTGTCTGTCTGTCTGTCTGTCTGTCTGTCTGTCTGTCTGTCTGTCTGTCTGTCTGTCTGTCTGTCTGTCTGTCTGTCTGTCTGTCTGTCTGTCTGTCTGTCTGTCTGTCTGTCTGTCTGTCTGTCTGTCTGTCTGTCTGTCTGTCTGTCTGTCTGTCTGTCTGTCTGTCTGTCTGTCTGTCTGTCTGTCTGTCTGTCTGTCTGTCTGTCTGTCTGTCTGTCTGTCTGTCTGTCTGTCTGTCTGTCTGTCTGTCTGTCTGTCTGTCTGTCTGTCTGTCTGTCTGTCTGTCTGTCTGTCTGTCTGTCTGTCTGTCTGATTCCCTCCTCTCTGTTCGGACCGGAAGAAACCGCATTAAACTTGTATGTCAGGAATGATTCACGACCTTGAAGCCTGATTGCAGTAAAGTTCTTGAATTTTTTTCAAAAGTGTGCTTAGTACTGTTTACATGTTTAGAGATAGGAAGGACAGCGAGTGTCGCTTTATGAGCTTTATGATTACTAAAACGATATCTGAACAGTGTTTGCGTTTGGCCAATATATTGAATTTTGCATATAGAACATTCAAGCACGCATATTACGGTGCTGGTATCAGATGAGAAATTACCCTTAACCCCTAAATATTCACAATCAAGCTCGATGCAATGCTGGTAGCCATTACTGATGTCATCTGCGCGCTAACTTTGCAGGGCGATTTATTGCACGGATGGCAGCCAATTAACACACTTTGGTTTCTTCTAGATGAAATGAAGATGTCACTGAGGATTTTGCCATGGCGACAGACACCACGGAGGGCTTGCTGAAACATGTGCTCGAGTCGATCACTTTGCGCGACAATGACATGGTGGTTTTTCAAAATGCCCGCGACGTTTGTAGCCGACGCGGAGTGGGCTACTACCAGGTTGATTTGTGATTAATTGAATGGTTGGCTTTCTTCTTTGAGGAGTGCATCGTGGTGAAGAAGGCCTGCGCGTTCTATCGCATCGTTTATTGGTCGGTCAGGGCATTTTCATTTAATTATGGCATTCCGGAGGCTGGTACAGTTTCGTTCCAAGTCGCGCTCGTCAGAACATATTCGTTAAAATCGGATGGCTTGTCCATATGGGATGCTAGTCTTCAGTGGTTTAAGATGACTGTGCAGTCTAACACTTAGCTTTCACTGAGGTGCTTGCCTCTGCGGTCCGCCAGCCAGAATGTTCCCCCTCCGCGCACATGTACTTATAAAAGCTGTGTCTTTTGCCTGTACCATATCACTCTGACGAAGGCCAGACCCTGGACGAAACGTTAGAATAAAAAAAGCTTTTTTGTTTTTCCATCGTGTGTCGTCTTAATTACGTATATATATACCAGGTGTTTCAGGAAAGGTGATCACTAATTTAAAAAAATAAGGTTTTGGAGGTAACGAGAAGCAATTTGCGGCATAGTAATGTGAGTGTTGGCGGACGTCAAAAAACAGGCGAATCATCTTAAATAAGTCATTAACTAAATTATAATGGTTAACTTTTTAACTATTAGCAATACGCACGTGATTGCAATTAGAGATTTGTAGCCGGCCGTTAGGAATAGCCGTATCAGTTTTTAGAATTTCGAAAACGCCATTACTCTCGCTGCTGTGGTACGACACAATTTGGCTATTTCGACTAGTTACGACCACTGGAGGGGTTGATTTGCCTGCATGCTTTTCGAAAGTTCATGTATTTTAGCACGACGTAGCCAGACTTTGTCGTGCCACAGTGGCGAGAGTAATGGCGTTTTCGAAATTCTAAAAACTGATATGGCTATTATTAACGGCCGGCTACAAATCTATAATTGCAATCAGGTGCCTATTGGTAATAGTTAGAAAGTTAACCATAAAAATTTAGTTAATCACTTAGCTAGTTAAGTTGATTCGCCTGTTTTTTGACGTCCGCTAACACTGGCATTACTATGCCGGAAAAAGCTTCTGTTTACCTCGAAAGCCCTATTTTTAAACACGCGTGATCATCTCCCCGAAAACACCTCGTATAAACTGCCCAGAAAAGCAAACTTCCACAACCTGTTCGTTAAATATCGTATTATGTGTGTTTTTTACTATTTTGTATTCTACCATTCTTGCATTTTTTAATTATATGATTCATAACGTGCCATTTTAGGATCGCTATTCCCCAATCGTGTTTTTTTCGTGTGCACATTTGTTCTCTCCTGGTTTAGCCGAAATTTGGTTTGCATTTTACACCGTCGGTTTTTTGTACGTTTCCTATCGTCCAGCAGAGTGCCACTCTTGCCTTCTTTGCATATGAATACGCCCGATGTGATGTCTGGAAAATAAGGGTGGACAATGTTTGCTAGTGTCCATAAAAAGGAAACAAAACAATTTAAAAAGAGAAATGCTAAGCGAGCGACGCCAAATGAGCTTGGAGCCAGTCGTTTAAGACGTAATTTGAGCTAACAATGCGACTTATAAAATACCCGTCGCCCTCTAAATTTTGACAGCCCATGTTTAACAAAGGCCTGGAGGCAGATTAGAGTGCTCTTCTAATTTAATTTTTGATTGATTTTATTTTCTATTTTTTTCCAGCCAAAGAGATTACTTCCACTGAAAGCGCAGGTTTCATAAGCTAGAAAAAAAGAACGAAGAATACACACAGCCCCGCCAGACTGTTTTAAACTACTGTGACGGTTAGGGGAGAATTAATATTGGCGAATAGAAAACAAAAACGATGTATTACACGTGTAAATATTAATGAAACCTTTTTTCCTACTGAAGCGAGTACATAAGCAAAGCTCAGAACCCACAGTAACGTCGCAGGGGCTAATGGGAGCCGCTACAGAATTTGGAGGGTGAGCCCATATGTTTCCTAACCTCAATATATTACCTGCAAAAGATTTTGCGATTGTTGCATGGGTGTTTTGTAAATACATTGAGAAACTCTAGTTCCTGGTATCAGCCGTTTCTGATACAAGATACGCGTTCCTGATACGCGTTTTTTTGCGGTAGTTGTTGGCTACTCAGAAAAAAATTTGCAACCTAGCTGTTCTTCTTCAGCCGCATGTTAGGAGCTAGAAATCATGAGCTGCTGACCAAGATTTTTCCAGGGTGACCTCGTCAATATTTTCCACTGGGTTTTGCTGGCTTTGTAGTAAACACTTTCTACTATTCAAATGTTGGTACCTTTGCTTGATGTGATCGCGTGCTGCTATAAGAACACAGCGAAGCTAATAGATGGCTCACACTACCAATAAGCACTCGGTAATGCGCATACTAAAAAACGGAAGCCGCACAAAAATCCAAAGTTGAAGCAGTACAAAAAATACTGCTGTGGTTCAGGAGTGCCGTTTGATGTAACGCTTGTGTAATGTACGTAAGAAGTTGATAAAGCTTTACGCGTTACCACGCAAGCTGGACGCTGAAATTTTGGCAAAGCCTTTAGCTGTAGTATCATGCCTATCTGAGTTGTCCCGCTTGATTAAAAGTTCAATGCCGTTCGAAGGTTTATGAAACGATATATATATATATATATATATATATATATATATATATATATATATATATATATATATATATATATATATATATATATATATATATATATATATATATATATATAGGCTGCTTAAGAGTGCTTGCTTTACGTTACTAAAATGGAGGCAGTGGCTGTTTCTTGGTACCAGGCTGATCACTTGAGAAAAAAGTAGAATAAAAGAGATCGTCCAGCATGAAAACGAGACGAGCGGGCTGAACGAAAAGAGAAGCAGAAATATACATGGGAGGTTAATTTTTTGGGGAATTTAATTCATACGCCTGCAATTATAAAACAAGTGAAATAATAACAGAGTTGTTTTCTGTATCGAGTGCTGACTGAAATATGGCGTATCGTGTCCGTCGTTTTCTTGACAAGACTTGTTCTTCTGGCGTTTTGGGCTGATTCTGCGGACGAAAAAGGAGGCATATAAGTACACCAAGAAACTAAACCCATTGCGGTATTCGAAACTTTATTAATAATCTTAAAACACAGCACGATACGATCACGATAGATTAACTGCCAGTGCCTGAAAATTTGAGGACAAATTACTGCTCTCAGGTTTTTCTGCACCGAACGTATACATAACGTGAAACACGTTTGGCAGAAACTAACATTTCAGTGGATGTCTGCCGAACCAAAACGTTCAAAAGCAGTGAGAGGTAGTCAATAAATCTCAGCATCTCAGCAAGCTGTGTATCTAAAATATTGGCCATCACCACGGAGGCCAGCTAGGATTGAAAGCGTTGAAATTCTTGCTTCAAAGTAGTCATGGGTTTGTCGGGAGCAGCATTTAACAAATAGACCATGCGGTTTCTTCGAGAGCTTACCACTTCTTCAGGACGGGGTATCCGAAAGCGTCCAGTCCGTAGCCGTAGTTGAGGCCGTACGGGCTGAGGCCGTACACATAGGAGACGCGCCCTGGGTGGGCGTCGTACCGGTGGCTGTAGCTGACGCCCGTGGTGCGGTAGCCGAATGGGGTGGCCACGTTGTGCACGACGGGATTCACCTGCTCCACGTGGTGGACAGCGGTGACTGCGGCGGCAGCGACGGGGGCGGCTTGGACCGTCGTCACAGCGGGCACGGTGGGGTAGCCGGCCACAGGAACGCCGTACGTGGGAACGTACACGGCGAGGACGTTGCTCAGCAGAGCGACGAAAAGGCAGAGGACCTGTAGAAAAAATGAGACATAGTTTCGCATTTTAACGCGATAACGTTAAGGGTTATGCTACACTGAAAAGCCGTTCTCCTCGTCGCCGGTGTCGTTGTCCGTGAGCGAAAAATCCCGATTGAAGCAAGCAATTAATAATATTGAGATCAAAAGGAAACTGGGTGAACTTGGGTTTGGGCAGGAATCGAACTCAGGACCTTGAAATGGCGGGTCGGGCACATTACCCTCTGACCCCGAAGTTTGAGTGGTTGGTTGCTGAATAAGGTAGACGTAGTGAATTCATTGTTTTCTTTGACTTATTGCAGTGCCTTGTAGACAAGTAGTGATGCGTACATGAGTAATTGTAAGTATGGTAATCTGGGATTAGATAAGTGAACAGGGGCATGAGCCGGACCCGATACCGCTATCGTGTTCTACTCTTAAAGGTGAACTTTAAGCGTCCTCCGGTTTTTTTAGACTCTTTAAATGAGCGGAGTTTTTATGCAAAACCGAATTATCCTGTTAGTACCACAGCGGTGGCCAAGTGGTTGTGCATCCGCCTCGCATGCGGGAGGGGCTGGGCTCAATCCCCGGTGCCGCCGCGGGTACCCACCGGTGATACAATGGGTACAAGCTTTCCCCTGCCTGGTGCTCGGCTTCTTAAGGGTGAAACGCTTGAACAATGGGCCTTTGACCCCACCTTGATTAGAAGAAAAAAACCTTGTGCCATGGCTCTCTTTGGCCACAGATGCCATTGCGGCATAAAAATCCATCTTCATTAACCTGTTAAAAATTACTGCAAGGAAGGACAGCAGTAAGACGAATTTCTTTCACAAGGCCTGCGTCGAGAGAGCCTTTTTTTCTAATAGCAGTAATATCAGTCGCTACCTTCACAGGCTTGAAATTTCTAAATTGGTAAGCTTGAAACGAAAAAAAATAAAGTATTTGCGCTTTTGAACAGAATTTTTTTGAGGAGTAAAGTGGTTGATAGAACCTAACTGACTGCGTCTCAATGCATGTAGATGAATCTCTAAGTTGCGCGGACTGAGAGAAGCGTATCAAGCAGCTACTTACGGCAATCATGGTTGAGTCGATCTCGCACACCTCCGAAGAGCTCGAAGAAATGATACTTCAGCAGGAACACTGAGCTCTCTTTTATACTCCACGCTGGGAACGCGAGGTATTCAGCGTTTGCTTTGCTTTGGACAATTCTGAAAACAAGAGAGGGAGTAAACCTGCATAAAATTTCGGTATTTACGCCTTGAGTGAACGCAGGAAATGGCGCTGACTCGCACGTTTGCGATTTCAGGACTATTTGATGGTCGTCGCGACAGTATTGTGCCATGCCCCTTTCTCTCGCCTCAGCAGCTTTTAGCACGTTTCAGCAAAGGCGTAATCAAAAACGCAAAACGTCGTCAGACGTATTTTGCTGAAGACATGGACACCGGTAATCAGCAAATGCACGTTGAGTGTCGTCGAGCGCCCTTTGGCCTCTAGCTTTTTGTATTGCTTTCCTTACTATCGAGGCAGCGTGAGGCGTCTTGTTGCCTCGAACTTTTCTTGTGTGCAGTATCTCTCTACCGTCTGGGCAGTGGTCGCCGCTTCCAGCTTAATCGTCTATCTCCGCGCCATCATCTTCATGTCCAGCTGGTATTAGTGGCAACAACTTTCATCGCGCGTGCATTTGCTGCGGCTCTGTTAGGACATCTGCGTCGAATTTTATTTTTGTCGCGCTCGTACCAGTGTGTGATTATTTTTGTCGCAGGCACCCAGAAGGCCTATGGTTGCTTTTTTTTTTGCACGCAAAAAGGTCTGACGCAAGCGGAGATATTTCACTGAAAGAAGTTAGAAAGATGACGAGGAAGTTACACTGCTGATTGTGGCAATATTAGCCAGATGTTTTTGAAGAGTATATATGTTTTCTTTCGTCAACAGGCAGTGATATTCAAGGCAGTTTGGCTCAAGGAAGGAAACAATTTGAAATGTCTTAGCATCGGAGTGCATTTTATTTTCTCTTTTGCGATGAAATTTTGCTGTTTAAAATAAAAAGAAAAGACGGGTCGTAATCATACAAGTAAAGTGGTTGTCAGAATTATTTTAGAGGCACGAACGCAAGTTGTAGATAAATACCTGGCGAGTTAAGTACTTAACACTATAATATTTACTCTGGTGGGCTGGCTCACTGACGTATCATACCTAGCAATAACCAAGCCAAATATGAAACCACACCTTCCCGGAAAATGCTGGCCCACTTGCAGTCTCAAGAGGTAGTACTAAACTCCATGGTGTCGAATGTGTCTTATGAGGTCTCGTAACCCAGATATCAGGTTACCCTTGTAAACCTCTGCCTGGTCGATGTAAGCGTGCAACGATAGGCCGCTTAAGGTGTCGCTGAGCTTCCGGCGAAAGGCTGAAAAGTATGCGAGCTTTTGCTTGTTTTTATGTGAACTCGTCGAGGTGACGGCAGCCATATGGCGCATACGAGGGTTGTAAGCATTCGAAAGGTATGAATGAAGCTCTAAAGCTTGTGCAACATAGAGAATGTTCGTACCTGACATTAAAGGGGCGCGAATTAAATGCCGGCATTACTTGCGTTGAGCGCAGTGAAGATGCTTTAATGAACCTTCAGCGTATTGTGACGCTATAGGCTACTGAAGCGGAATGTTTAGAGTGAGGTTTCGTGGAATCGATACGAAGACCAGAGTCTGGGTTTGTCGCAGCAGTGATATCAGTCGCCTGTACTTGATTCCGCTTTTTGTGCACCACAAAATTACTGTTTGCATACTGTATCTATTGGATTAATCGTTCATATTATGTATATGATAGAATTCTAATACCGATGATGAAAGGCGCAGCTGTCGAAATCTTACCTGTATAGCAACCGTTATCAAGCAATAGGGTTCGCTTTCGCCATCGTCTCTGATTGTTACGTCATTGTGGCTCGACAGGTGTAACTGCGAGAATTACACGTTCCTATAGCCACGTCATGAGCAAATCAGCAGTTAGCCAAGAGTGTTAATGTTAAGCTTTCTGCTCATTTTTTAATTGAAGTACTTCGCCCGACTTTTTCCTTAAAACGCGCCTGAGAAACTGGAGCTGAGTTGATTGAGGTCAATGGTTTGCGGCCAGAATGCGAAGTTGGTAAGAATATTATATGTTTATAAGTGTGTAAAAAACTTTGTCGAATAAACCAAATGAACGAAACCAGCATTTTGATTGAGCTAAACTTTTTTTCGGTCTAGTTCGGCAAAAACGGCAATCGATTATGTCAGGGTTGTCGCGTGCGCTGCTTGTTTACCAAAATTCTTTCGTTGTCTCTTTATTCACGAAGAAAAGGGAAAAAAGTTCTTGCTGCCCGGCTCAGGCTCTAAGCAGATGAAGCCACGTGTGCCACGGTTGGCATGGCTCGGGACGGGTACCCTGGAAGGAGCATTTTCTTGGGTAGGTGTTTGATTTGCAGAATAGAACTAAACACCTCCAGGTTAAATGAAAGTCGCGTTTTTTGGAGGCGGGGCAAAGGAGTGCACTACTGTCTAAAATCATGCAGGGTAGCTGGCAGATTGCGCAGATGTTGCAGAGTGAGAGAGCTTCTCTTCGGCTACACCTAATATAACTGACATGATTTATGCTGGCAGGTTATGTTTGTTTTGTGGGGATAAACGTGCCGAAGAGAGTCAGGCTACGGGGAACGCCGTAGTGGAAGACTGGATAATTCTGACCACCTGAAGTTCCTTGAACGTCCGCTGACATCGCTACAGTACACGGTACTCTAGAATTTCGCCTCCATCGATATGCCACCACCATGGGCCTGGATGGAACCCACGTCTTTCATGTCAGTAGCCGGGCACCATAACCGCTGAGCCACCGCGACGGCCGACGGTAGTGGTAAAACTATGCTTAGGTTACTAAAAGGGACCTATAGCGAAGGTGGCGCTGGTGAACACTCTCGAGGTTAAGTTACACTACCCATAAATATCCCCGAAAGCAGAAGATTAGACAGCCGCTACCGCAGCTAAGTTAGTAGATCACCGGAAGTAAAATTCGGAGGTCGTGGGTTCGGATCCCACCGGCGGCGCTAGGTGGCTTTATCTCCTGCTTTCCAGTCATTATTTTAAAATAACTACCCTATTAATCTCCCATCGATGAACGCCACAAATTAAAGAAAAAACATCCCTTTGCTCCATGGTTTCGGTTGCTGTTTTTTCCGTCATGTATAAAGCCGTTAAGGCATTTATAATGCGAGAGAATATAGGCTGTGTCTCACAAAACAATTCTGGGTTCTCTGTCACAAAAGTCCGCGATTAGGCGTCAGAGATCACGCGATCTTGGGACCTCATCGAAACCTGCCCAGCGAGGGAGGTGGCAAACTGCCCACCATGGCCATGCACATAAGGTTTACGGGAGCTCATATAGGACACCCTCGGTCTCATAATTTCCACCGGCGGCTGTGTTTTAAACAGCCACGTGCTGGGGCAATGGCACACCACTTAACTGCTGAATCACTGCGCCAGTGGTGGTATGAGCCTGGACACCCCACGATCTATGAATACAATTGAGATTACCGTGACGCCATGAATACCACGTGACCACCAATAAAATATTAATAGGACACGGCAAAATTTAAACATCTGAGGGTCTTCAAAGTTTTGGAAGTAGGGCCACCCTAGAAAATGAATTAAGGGGGTTAGTGACGATTATGGGGTGAATATAAGGCGAATGAACTGTGTCAAAATATTATAATTTCATATAATATTCCAATGGAAGGTTCGAGAATATTCGAGAAAGTTATGACTCCCGTATGCAATATAAGGGAAAGGAACCGGTTCTGGACGGAGTATTGGCAGGAAAATCGCAAGAACATTGACACACTCCGTGTCGACACCATGGTGGCCTAAATGCTACAGCATTTTCTTCTTTAAGAATGTGGTTAAGGAGGCCCCCATTCTTTTATTGGGAAGGAGTAGCTTACATCGTTATACATGCATAAACAGCAAGCACAAAAAAGGAAGTTCCGTCCGCCCTTCTCCGTTCTCCAAAGAATCATCTTGGCTGTAGCTGCCCTGGAGCCCATTTCGCGATCGGCCTCGAACGCTCCAGGGCTAGGAGCTAAGCGGGGACGTTTGGCAGTGGCATTCAGCCGACCATGTCCTTCTCTTCGTTCATTCGGCACCATACGCTGAGCAATACAGTCGTCCTCGCTGTATTGGGTACGCGAAGCTCGTTAAGCTCACTTGCGCCTCTATCGGTCGTCATTTCCGCTTCCATGATCCAGTTTACGCGATAATCGCTGTGGTGGCGTTCGAGGCACCCTGTAGATTTCAAAACACTTGTCCTTCTGTTATCGGTTGTCGCACTAAAAGCAAAGTGCTTGCAAGCATGTAGAGGAAAAGTGTGCTGCAGTTTAACACGGGTCGTAATCTGCTGCGGCGATAGCATGGTGTTTTCGTGCAGTGGCAGCGAAGCTGTCTGTTCGCGCCGCCGTGGGATCGCAATATTTATTTATTTATTTATTTACTGAAGTTCAACACCAAACCTTCAGCGGTGGCCCAGCTTTTGCAGCTTTGGTTATAAGTACAGCTTTCACTCTAAAACATTATTCATCAGCAAGCTAGGGTTGGGAGATGGCGGTTGCTGGTCTCACCAGGTGGCCGAAGCCCCTGGCTCTCGGAGACCTCTTTTGGCCCGCTCTACGGCCCGGAGTGGTACCCACGGGTCGGAGCTTAGCTGCACGGCTTCTCGCTCCTCGGAAGTAAGGAGCTGACCCAGGTCCGGAGGAGGCGCGCCTTCCGGACAGTTGGAAAGTATATGACCTAATGTGGGTTTACCAGAACAATGAGTGCAGGAGGGAGAGTACTGACCGGGGTATATATGAGATTATAGAGCCAAATCCGGGAAGAAGTAGTTCTGTAGCCGGCGCCGGATGACTTCCTGGCCCTTGGTTATTGACTTGTGAGGGGGTAGCTAAAGTTGCCTGTGGATGCGATAGCGGTAGGTAGTATCGCTAAATGAGACCAATCTCTCTCTCGCAGACCCCAGGTCGGAGGTGTACAAGGCCCGGCCGACGAATCCTCTGGCGCTAGTGAGGGCGGCCTCGTTCCCCGGGTTGAAGGAGGGGGCTGCTATCCAGATCAGTTGAATCCCCCGGATGAGCATTAGGGCGTGAGAAGGGAGATTGAGTGTGGTGGGGGATATGCGGCCCTTCGCAAAGTTGCGTACGGTGGCATTCGCTGAAAATTGTGTCGGGTGTGGTGTTGGCTATCGCTAGATCGATGGCTGCTTCCTCCTCTGTTTTAGGATAGGTTGAGTATACGGTTGCCGCGGTGAACGAGGTGCCTTTCTCAGTTACCGCTGCCAGCGCGAAAGCGTGTTGGGTAGAGTAGTCGGCTGTGTCTACGTACACGGAGTTAGAGTGATTGCTATATTTGCCATAGAGGGCACGTGCGCGTGCTGTGCGCTGATCCCTATGATAGGCGGGATATATATAGTGACGAAGAATACGAAGAAGACGAAGCCGGAAGTGGGGTGGGAGGGAGCGCTCGCGCTAGGCCAGCGGCCATGAAATCATCTCATTGTCATCAGTCAACCTGTCTCATTCTTCGGCTGGCCGTCACGTAGCAATATTCTTGGGAAATGGCTTTATATCTAAGGCCCTGCGAATGTGCGATGGGGCTGAACGGAGTCTGGGTCTGGGGACTGGAAGCCCATGTTGAGGCTGCAGAGGAAAGCCCTACCCGGCCGAAAGGGGCTGCAGGCGACTGCATTGCGAGTTGTAGTGGGCCTCGCACAGTTCTAGGAGAGTGTTGTGTATTCCTAAAGCGAGGAGGTTTTCTGTGCAGGTTATTTGTAGGTGATATAGCGCGGACTTGTATGCTTGGTGAATGATAGCGTCAATTTTAAGCTTCTTGGCGAGAGTAAGATAGATATAGGGCAGGGTGCAGACAAAGCAGCTCAGGACTAATGCTTGAACTAGAAAGTTGACGTTAGCCACATTCACGTCCTGGTGTTTGTTTGCAATTCACCGGATGAGGCGGGTGGTTTGAATGACCGTTGTGGTTAGTTTGGCGGGTGTCTTTGTATTCGTACGATTACATGACATTTTATGCCTAAGGAATTTACGGCATTTTATGGCTCCGATTTTCTTGTAGTCTCCTACCGTCCAGCAGAGTGCCGACTTTGAATTCTGCCCTTCGTGGCTTATGAATCCGACAAATGTGATGCCTGGAAAATAACGGCGGGAATTTCTTGCAAGTGTCCAAAAATATTTAATAATTTCAAAATGAGAGATGCTAAGCGAGCGACGCCAGATAAGCTTGGAGCAAGCCTTTTAAGATGTCATTTGAGCTAACGCGGCAGCGTATGAAATTTTGACAGCTCATATTAAACAAGAACCTGAAGGCAAATTGGAGTGTTCCTCTAGTTGAATTTATGATTGATATTGATTCTACTCTCCCCCCAGCCCCGCAAAGAGTATACTTGCATTGAAGGCGTAAAAAAAAAATAAACAACGGTGACGTAGGGGAGAAGTTATTTTGGTGTATACAAGACAAAACGAAGAAATACACTAATTCACTTAAGTAAAAAGTGGAATAAAAAGACATCGTCCAGCTTGAGAACGAGACGAGCGAGCTGAACTAAAGAAGAACCAGACATATACATGGGAGGGTCATTTTGTTTATGTGGGTTTATTTCATACCCTTGCAGCTAGAAAACAAGTGAAAATAATAACAGAGTGGTTTTCTGTATCGAGTGCTGACAGAAATATGGCGGCATCGTGTCCGTCGTTTTCTTGACGAGCCTTGTTGATCAGTCGTTCAGGGCCGATTCTGCGGATGAAAAGGAGGCATATAAGTACACGAAGAATCTAGGGCCATTGTAGTATTCGAAACTTTTATTTATTTCTTGAAACACAGTATGATGCGATCATGCTAGGAGGCAGTAACTGCCGGGGCTTGAACAAATATCTCAGAACAAAAGACTGCTCTGAGGTTTTTCTGCAGTGAACGTAAGTATAAGATGAAACATGTTTGGTGGAAACAAACATTTTACCTGATGTGAGCCCAACCAAATGTTCACCAGCGGTGAAAGATAATAAATCTCACCAAGCTCTGTATCTAATATATTAGTCATCACCACGGCAGCCGGCAGCCAGCTAAGATTTAAAATGTCGATATTCTTCCTTCAAAATAGCCACGGGTTTGCTGGGAGCAGCATTTAAGAAATAGTCCATGCGGTTTTTTCGAGAGCTTACCACTTCTTCAGGACAGGGTATCCGAAAGCGTCCAGTCCGTAGCCGTAGTTGAGGCCGTACGGGCTGAGGCCGTACACGTAGGAGACGCGCCCTGGGTGGGCGTCGTACCGGTGGCTGTAGCTGACGCCCGTGGTGCGGTAGCCGAACGGGGTGGCCACGTTGTGCACGACGGGGTTCACCTGCTCCACGTGGTGGACAGCGGTGACTGCGGCGGGCAGCGACGGGGGCGGCTTGGACCGTCGTCACAGCGGGCACAGTGGGGTAGCCGGCCACAGGAACGCCGTACGTGGGAACGTACGCGGCGAAGGCGTTGCTCAGCAGAGCGGCGAAAAGGCAAAGGACCTGTAAGAAAAATGAGACATAGTTCGCATTTTAACGCGATAGCGTTAAGGGTCATACTACGCAGAAAAGCCGTCTCCTCGTCGTCGGCGTCGTTGTCCGTGAGCGAAACATCCCGATTGAAGGAAGCAATTAATAATATTGAGCTGAAAAGAAAACTGGATGAACTTGGGTTCGGGCGGGAATCGAACCCAGAATATTGAATTGGGGATCGGGCGCATTACCCTCAGGTCCCGAAGGTTGAGTGGTTGGTTGCTGAATAAGGTAGACGTAGTGTATTCGTTGTTTTCTTTGACTTATTGCAGTGTCTTGTAGACAAGAAGTGATGCGTACATGAGTAATTGTAAGTATGGTAATCTGGGATTAGATAAATGAACAGGGGCACGAACCGGTCCCGATAACGCTGTCGTGTTCTACTCTTAAAGGCGAACTTTAAGCGTCCTACGATTTTTTAGCCTCTTTAAAGAAGTGGACGTTTTATGCAAAACCGAATTATCCTGTTAGTACCGCAGCGGTGGCCAAGTGGTTGAGCATCCGCCTCGCATGCGGGAGGGGCTGGGCTCGATCCCCAGTGCCGCCGCGGGTACCCACCGGTGATACAATGGGTACAAGCTTTCCCCTGCCTGGTGCTCGGCTTCTTAAGGGTGAAACGCTTGGAAAATGGGTCTTTGACCCCACCTTGAGTAGAAGAAAAAAACCTTGTGCCATGGCTCTCTTTGGCCACAGATGCCCTTGCGGCATAAAAATCCATCATCATTAACCTGTTAAAAATTACTGCAAGGAAGGACAGCAGTAAGACGAATTTCTTTCACAAGGTCTGCGTCGAGAGAGCCTTTTTTTCTATTAGCATTAATTTCAGTCGCTACCTTCACAACCTTGAAATTTTTAAATTGGTAAGCATTAAATGAAAAAAATAAGGTATTTGCGCTTTTGAACTGCATTTTTTGAGGAGTAAAGTGGTTTATAGAACCTAACTGACTGCGTCTCAATGCATGTAGATGAATCTCCAAGTTGCGCGGACTGAGTTAAGCGTATCTAGCAGCTACTTACGGCAATCATGGTTGAGTCGATCTCTCACACCTCCGAAGATCTCGAAGAAATGATACTTCAGCAGGAACACTGAGCTCTCTTTTATACTCCACGCTGGGAACGCGAGGTATCCAGCGTTTTCTTTGGGACAATTCTGCAAACAAGAGAGGGAGTAAAGCTGCATAAATTTTCGGTATTTACGTCTTAAGTGAACGCAGGAAATGGCGCTAACTCGGACGTTTGCGATTTCAGTACTATTTCATGGTCGTCGCGACAGTATTATGCCATGCCCCTTTCTGTCCCCTCAGCAGCTTTTAGTACGTTTCAGCAAAGGCGTAATCAAAAAACCAAAACGTCGTCACACGTATCTTGCTGAAGACATGGACATCGGTAATCAGAAAATGCACGTTGAGTGTCGTCGAGCGCCCTTTGGCCGCTAGCTTTTTGTATTGCTTTCTTTACTATCGAGGCAGCGTGAGGCCTTCTTGTTGCCTCGAATTTTTTTTGTGTGCAGTATCTCTCTACCGTCTGGGCAGTGGTCGCCGCTTCCAGCTTAATCGTCTATCTCCGCGCCATCATCTTCATGTCCAGCTGGTATTAGTGGCAACAACTTTCATCACGCGTGCATTTGCTGCGGCTCTGTTAGGACATCTGCGTCGAATTTTATTTTTGTCGCGCTCGTACCAGTGTGTGATTATTTTTGTCGCAGGCAACCAGAAGGCCTATGGTTGCTTTTTTTTGCACGAAAAAGGTCTGACGCAAGCGGAGATATTTCACTGACACAAGTTAGAAAGATGACGAGGAAGTTGCACTGCTGATTGTGGCAATATTAGCCAGATGTTTTTGAAGAGTATATATGTTTTCTTTCGTCAACAGGCAGTGATATTCAAGGCAGTTTGGTTCAAGGAAGGAAACAATTTGAAATGTCTTAGCATCGGAGTGCATTTTATTTTCTCTTTTGCGATGAAAGTTTGCTGTTTAAAATAAAAAGAAAAGGCGGGTCGTAATCATACAAGTAAAGTGGTTGTCAGAATTTTTTTAGAGGCACGAACGCAAGTTGTAGATAAATACCTGGCGAGTTAAGTACTTAACACTATAATATTTCCTCTGGTGGGCTGGCTCACTGACGTTTCATACCTAGCAATAACCAAGCCAAATATGAAACCACATCCTTCCCGGCAAATGCTGGCCCACTTGCAGTCTCAAGAGGTAGTACTAAACTCCATGGTTTCGAATATGTCTTACGAGGTCTCGTAACCCAAATATCAGGTGTCCCTTGTAAACCTCTGCCCGGTCGATGTAAGCGTGCAACGATAGGCCGCTTAAGGTGTCGCTGTGCTGCCGCGGCTTTGCAAAGGCTGAAAAGTATGCGAGCTTTTGCTTTGTTTTTTTATCGTGAACTCGTCGAGGTGACGGCGAGCCATATGGCGCATACGCAGGTTGTACGCATTCGAAAGGTATGAATGATGCTCTAAAGCTTGTGCAACATAGCGAATGTCCGTACCTGACGTTAAAAGGTCGCGAATTAAATGCGGGCATTACCTGCGTTGAGCGCAGTGAAGATCATTTAATGAGCCTTCAGCGTATTCTGACGCTATAGGCTACTGAAGCGGAATGTTTAGAGTGAGGTTTCGTGGAATCGATACGAAGACCAGAGTCTAGGTTTGTCGCAGCAGTGATATCAGTTGCCTGTACTTGATACCGCTTTTTGTGCACCACATTATTACTGTTTGGATACTGTATCTATTGGATTAATCGTTCATATTATGTATATGATGCGATTCTAAACCGATGATGAAATGCGCAGATGTCGATATCTTATCTGCGTAGCAACCGTTATCAAGCCATAGGATTTGCTTTCGCCATCGTCTCCGATTGTTACGTCACTGTGGCTCGACAGGTGTAACATGTGAGAATAGCACGTTCCTATAGCCACGTCATGAGCAAATCAGCAGTTAGCCAAGAGTGTTAATGTTAAGCTTTCTGCTCATTTTTTAATTGATGTACTTCGCCCGACTTTTTCCTTAAAACGCGCGTGAGAAACTGGAGCTGTGTTGATGGAGGTCAATGGTTTGCGGCCAGAATGCGAAGTTGGTAAGAATATTATAGATTTACACATGTGAAAAAAACTTTGTCGAATAAACCAATTGAACGAAACCAGCATTTTGATTGAGCTAAACTATTTTTTCGGTCTAGTTCGGCAAAAACGGCAATCGATTATGCCAGGGCTGTCGCGTGCGCTGCTTGTTTACCAAAATTTTCCCGTTGTCTCTTTATTCACGAAGAAAAGGGGAAAAAGAAGTTGCTGCGTGGCTCAGGCTCTAAGGAGACGAAGTCACGTGTACCACGGTTGGCATAGCTTGGGACGGGTACTCTGGAAGGAGCATTTTCTTGGGTCGGGGTGTGGTTTTCAGAATAGAACTAAATACCTTCAGGTTAAATGAAAGTCGCGTTTTTAGGAGGAGGTGTAAAAGAGTGCACTCCTGTTTAAAATCATGGAGGGTAGCAGGCAGATTGCGAAGATGTTGCAGAGGGAGAGCTTCTCTTAAACTACACCTAATATAACTGATATGATTTATGCTGGGAGGTTATGTTTGTTTTGTGGGGATAAACGTGCTGAAGTTAGTCAGGCTATGGGGAACGCCGTGGTGGAAGACTGGATAATTCTGACCACCAGAAACTTGAACATGTGCTGACATCGCACAGTACACGGTACTCTAGAATTTCGCCTCCATCGATATGCCACCACCAGGGACTGGATTGAACCCACGTCTTTCATGTCAGTAGCCGGGCACCATAACCGCTGAGTCACCGCGACGGCCGACGATAGTGGTAAAACTATGCTTAGGTTACTAATAAGCACCCATAGCGAGGGTGACGCTGGTGAACACTCTTACGATTAAGTTACACTACCCATAAATATCCCCGAAAGCAGAATATTGAACAGCCACTACCGTAGCGCAGTTTGTAGATCACCACACGTAAAATTCGGAGGTCGTGGGTTCGGATCCCACCGACGGCGCTTGGTTGCTTTTTGTTCTGCTTTCCAATCATTATTTCAAAATAACTACCCTATTAATCTCCCATTGATGAACGGCAAAAATTAAAGAAAAAACATCCCTTTGCTCCTTGGTTTCGGTTGCTGTTCTTTTCCGTCATGTATAAAGCCGTTGAGGCAGTTATAGTGCGAGAGAATATAGGTTGTGTTTCACAAAGGAATTCCGGGTTCTCGGTCACAAAACTCCGTGATTAAGCTTCAGAGATCACGCGGCCTTGGGACCTCATCGAAACCTGCCCAGCGAGGGAGGTGGCAAACTGCCCACCATGGCCATGGACATATGGTTTACGGGAGCTCATATAGGACAATAACAGTTCTGTTGGGCCTAGTTAGTGCATGGTGAGACAGATGAACGATTGATACAGATAAACGAGTCCTTGTGTATCTCCCCTGTATGTGGTTCGTCGAATGTTTTGCGCAAATCGTTCATCTGTATCATATAGGACAACATCGGTCTCATAATTTCCACAGGCGGCTGTGTTCGAAACAGCCAGGTGCTGGGGCAATGGCACACCACTTAACTGTTGAATCACTGCGCCAGTGGTGGTATGAGCCTGGACACCTCACGATCTATGAATGCGATTAAGAGAGTCGTGACATCATGATTACCACGTGACCACCAATAAAATATTAAATGGGCACGGCGAAATTTAAAATTCTGAGGGTCCTCAATATTTTGGAAGTAGGGTCACACTATAAAATGTATTAATGGAGCTAGTGAAGATAACGGAATGAATATAAGGCAAATAAACTGTGTCAAAATAGTCTATAATTTCATATAATATTCCAATAGAAGGTTCGAGAATATTCGAGAAAGTTATTTCCCGTACATGCAATATAAGGAAACGGAACCTGTTCTGAACGGAAGTTTTGGACGAAAATCGCAAGAACATTGGCACACTCCGTGTCGACACCATGGTAGCCTAAATGATATAGCATTTTCTTCTTTAAGAATGTGGTTAAGAAGGCCCACATTTTTTTAGTGGGAAGGAGTAGCTTACATCTTTATACATACATAAACAGCAAGAACAAACAAGGAAGTTTCGTCCGTTCTTCTCCATTCTCCATATAATCATCCTGGCTGTAGCTGCCTTTGAGCGCATTTTGCGATCGGCCTCGAACGCTGCAGGGCCAGCAGCTAAGTGTGGATGTTTAGCATTGGCATTCAGCCCGACCCTGTCGTTCTCTTCGTTCATTCCGCACCATACACTGAGCAATACAGTCGTCCTCATTGTCTTGGGTTCACGAAGCTCGCTGAGCTCACTTGCGCCTCTATCAGTCATCATTTCCGCTCCCATGATCCAGTTTACGCGATAATCGCTGTTGTGGCTTTCGAGGCGCCCTGTCAATTACAAAACACTTGTCCTTCTGTTCTCGGTTGTACTGAAAGCAAAGTTCTTGCAAGCATGTAGAGGAAAAGTGTTCTGCAGTTTAACACGGGTCGTGATCTGCGGCAGCGATAGCATGGTGTTTTCTTGCAGTGGCAGCGAAGCTGATCTGTTCGCGCCGCCGTTGGCTCGCAATATTTATTTATTTACTGAAGTTCAACGTCAAGCCTTCAGCTGTGGCGCAGCTTTCGCAGCTTCGGTAATTAAGTAGAGCTTTCACTCTAAAACATTATTCATCAGCAAGCTAGGGTTGGGAGATAGCGATTACTGTTCTCCATAGGTGGCCGAAGCCCCTGGCTCTCGGAGACCTCTTTGGCCCGCTCGACGACCAGGAGTGGTACCAATGGGTCGGAACTTAGCAGCACGGTTTCTCACTCCTCGGAAGTAAAGAGCTGGCCCAGGTCCGGAGGAGGCGGGTCATGCGGACAGTTTCAATGCATATGATCTAATGTGGCTTTATCACCACAATGAGTGCAGGAGGGAGAGTACTGACCGGGTATATAAGAGAACATAGAACCAGGTCCGCGATGAACTAAGTCTGTAGCCGGCACCAGGTGACTTCCTGGCCCTTGGTTAGGGACTTGTGAGGGGGTGGCTAAAGTTTCCTGCTGAGGCGATAGCGGTAGGTAATATCGTGGAATGAGACCAATCTGCCTCTCGCAAACCCCAGGCCGGAGGTGTACAAGGCCCGGCCTGCGAATCCGCGGGCGCTAGTGAGGGCGGACTCGTTCCCCGGGTCGAAGGAGAGCGCTGCTATCCAGATAAGTTGAATCTCCGGGATGGGTATTGGGGCGTGAGAAGGGAGGTGGCGTGTGGTGGGGGATATGCGGCCCTTCGCAAAGTTGTGTATGGTGGCATTCTTTGAAAATTGTGTCAGGTGTGGTGTTGGCTATCACTAGATTGATGGCTGCTTCCTCCGCTATTTCAGGATGGGTTGAGTATACGGTTTCCGCGGTGAACGAGGTGCCTGTGTTACTGAGACCAACACAGCGGTAACTAAGACAGGCAATAAAGGTTTGTAAGGGGCTAGTTGGTCGTACTAACTGAGACTGGGGAGCGCTACAATCAAGACAAGGGGACAGCACCATGTCTCGTGGTGTTCTTATGTGGTGTTGTCCCCTTGTCTTGATTGTAGCGCTCCCCAGTCTTAGTTTGTACGACCAACTAGCCCCCTACAAAGCTTTACTGCCTTTCTTAGTTACCGCTGCCTGCGCAAAAGCGTTTTGGGTAGAGTAGTCGGCTGTGTCTAGGTACATGGAGTTACAATGATTGCCATATTTGGCATGGAGGGCACGTGCGCTTGCTGTGCGGCGATTCCTATGATAGGTGGGATACACATTGTGACGAAGAAGACCAAGCCGGCAGTGGAGTGGGAAGGAGCGCTCGCGCTAGGCCAGCGGCAATGAAATCATCTCATTGCCATCAGTCAACCTGTCTCATTCTTCGGCTGGCCGTCCCGTAGCAATAGTCTTGGGAAGTGGGTTTATTTCTAAGGCCCTGCGAATGTGCGATGGGGGTTGAGCGGAGTCCGGGTCTGGGGACTGGAAGCCTATGTTGAGGCGGCAGAGGATAGCCCTGTCCTGAGGCGATTGCATTGGGAGGTGTGGAGGGCCTCGCACAGTTCTAGGAGAGTGTTGTGGATTCCTAAAGCGGAGAGTTTTTCTGTGCAGGGTACTTGTAGGCAGGGTACTTGTATGCTTGTTGAACGAGAGCGTCAATTTTAAGTTTCTTGGCGAGAGTAAGATATTGGGCAGGGTGCAGACAAAGCAGCTCAGGAGTAATGCTTTTACTAGAAAGTTGATATTAGCCACATTCACGCCCTGCTGTTTGTTTGCAATTCACCGGATGAGGCGGATGGTTTGAATAACCATTGCGGTTAGTTTGGCGAGTGTCTTTGTGTTCGTACGGTTAAACTTTATCCGACATTTTCTTTGCATTTTATGCTTCCGATTTTCGTGTCGTCTCCTACCGTCCAGGAGATGCCGTCTGAGAATTCTGCCTTTCGTGACTTATGAATCCGCCAAATGTGATGTCTGGAAACTAACGGCGGAAAAGTCTTGCTAGTGTCAATAAAAAACACTAAATAATTTCAAAATGAGAGATGGTAAGCGAGCGACGCCAGATAAGCTTGGAGCAAGTCTTTTAAGAGTCATTTGAGCTAACGCGGCAGGGTATGAAATTTTGACAGCTCATGTTTAAAAAGAGCTTGTAGGCAAATTGGAGTGTTCCTCTAGTTGAATTTGTGATTGATATTGATTCTACCCCCCCCCCCCCCACACACACACACCGCAAAGAGATTACTTGCACTGAAAGTGTAAAAAAAAGGAAGAATATGTAAATCTGCCCCAGGGCACAAGTAAACAACGGTGACGTAGAGGAGAAGTTATTTTGGTGCATACAAGCTCACTCTGGCAATCCCGGAAATGAGGCCGCCGATAACATAGCCCGAGGACTTATTTGCCGTGCACATGGCGACCCCAGCCGGGATTTCTCGAGCGAGCGGACACACACGCTTTCAGAACTAACTCAACAAGCACGCATTGCCCGTCGACTCTATCCCCCTCCCCACCCCCGCCTATCCCACTCCCAACAAATCCTCTGGAGGCGACTCCAGACCCGAACTCTTCCTACCCCTCAGCGTCTTTCCTACTTCCGCCATGTTTCCCCAGAGTGCACTCTCTGCGGAGCTACGCATGCCACCCTGGACCACATCCTCTTCGGCTGCCCTGCCGATCCTCCCCCGCAGGGACAGCCCGCCATCGGTACATGGGAGGAATGGGAGGCCCTCCTTGCGTCGCAGGACCCGGACACGCAACTTCGCTGTGTGAACCGGGATGCCAGTGCCATGGCCCTACGTGGCCTGTACACATGCGTGTAATGTGAGGTCTGTGCGGTGGCCCTGAGACCTTGCACGGTCCAAACTCGCTTGCTTAATAAAGTTTTCCATCCATACAAGACAAAACGAAGAAATACACTAATTCACTTAAGTAAAAAGTGGAATAAAAAGACATCGTCAAGCTTGAGAACGAGACGAGCGTGCTGAACTGAAGAAGAACCAGACATATACATGGGAGGGTCATTTTGTTTCGGTGGGTTTATTTCATACCCTTGCAGCTAGAAAACAAGGAAAATAATAACAGAGTGAAACTCTGATAATAACAGAACTGAATGAAATATGGCGACATCGTGTCCGTCGTTTTCTTGACGAGCCTTGTTGATCAGTCGTTCAGGGCCCATTCTGCGGATGAAAAGGAGGCATATAAGTACACGAAGAAACTAGGGCAATTGTAGTATTCGAAACTTTTGTTTATTTCTTGAAACACAGTATGATGCGATCATGCTAGGAGGCAGTAACTGCCGGGGCTTGAACAAATATCTCAGAACAAAAGACTGCTCTCAGGTTTTTCTGCAGTGAACGTAAGTATAAGATGAAACATGTTTGGTGGAAACAAACATTTTACCTGATGTGAGCCCAACCAAATGTTCACCAGCGGTGAAAGATAATAAATCTCACCAAGCTCTGTATCTAATATATTAGTCATCACCACGGCAGCCGGCAGCCAGCTAAGATTTAAAATGTCGATATTCTTCCTTCAAAATAGCCACGGGTTTGCCGGGAGCAGCGTTTAAGAAATAGTCCATGCGGTTTTTTTCGAGAGCTTACCACTTCTTCAGGACAGGGTATCCGAAAGCGTCTAGTCCGTAGCCGTAGTTGAGGCCGTACGGGCTGAGGCCGTACACGTAGGAGACGCGCCCTGGGTGGGCGTCGTACCGATGGCTGTAGCTGACGCCCGTGGTGCGGTAGCCGAACGGGGTGGCCACGTTGTGCACGACGGGGTTCACCTGCTCCACGTGGTGGACAGCGGTGACTGCGGTGGCAGCGACGGGGGCGGCTTGGACCGTCGTCACAGCGGGCACGGTGGGGTAGCCGGCCACAGGAACGCCGTACGTGGGAACGTACACGGCGAAGGCGTTGCTCAGCAGAGCAGCGAAGAGG
The DNA here is from genome assembly GCA_030143305.2 of Amblyomma americanum. Taxonomy (NCBI): domain Eukaryota; kingdom Metazoa; phylum Arthropoda; class Arachnida; order Ixodida; family Ixodidae; genus Amblyomma; species Amblyomma americanum. Next base: position 53,914 of record JARKHS020029903.1, on the reverse strand, counting down.
CAAAGGACCTGAAAGAAAAATTAGACATCGCATTTTAACGTGATAGCGTTAAGGCTCATACTACGCAGAAAAGCCGTCCTCCTCGTCATCGGTGTCGCTGTCCGTGAGCGAAAAATCCCGATTGAAGGAAGCAATTAATAATATTGAGCTGGAAATAAAACTGGATGAACTTGGGTTCGGGTGGGAATCGAACCCAGAATATTGAACTGGGGATCGGGCGCATTACCCTCAGGTCCCGAAGGTTGAGTGGTTGGTTGCTGAATAAGGTAGACGTAGTGTATTCCTTGTTTTCTTTGACTTATTGCAGTGTCTTGTAGACAAGAGTGATGCGTACATGAGTAATTGTAAGTATGGTAATCTGGGATTAGATGAATGAACAGGGGCACGAACCGGTCCCGATAACGCTGTCGTGTTCTACTCTTAAAGGCGAACTTTAAGCGTCCTACGATTTTTTAGCCTCTTTAAAGAAGTGGACGTTTTATGCAAAACCGAATTATCCTGTTAGCACCGCAGCGGTGGCCAAGTGGTTGAGCATCCGTTCGCATGCGGGAGGGGCTGGGCTCGATCCCCAGTGCCGCCGCGGGTACCCACCGGTGATACAATGGGTACAAGCTTTACCCTGCCTGGTGTTCGGCTTCTTAAAGGTGAAACGCTTGAAAAATGGGTCTTTGACCCCACCTTGAGTAGAAGAAAAAACCTTGTGCCATGGCTCTCTTTGGCCACAGGCGCCCTTGTGGCATAAAAATCCATCATCATTAATCTGTTAAAAATTACATCAAGGAAGGATAGCAGTAAGACGAATTTCTTTCACAAGGTCTGCGTAGACAGAGCATTTTTTATAGCAGTAATTTCAGTTGCTACCTTCACAGCTTTAAAATTTTTAAATTGGTAAGCTTGAAATGAAGAAAAAATAAATTATTTGCGCTCTTGAACAGCATTTGTTTGTGGAGGAAAGTGGTTCATAGAACCTAACTGATCGCGTCTCGTTGCATGTAGGTGAATCTCTAGGTTGCGTGGACTGAGATAAGCGTATCCTGCAGCTACTTACGGCAATCATGGTTGAGTCGATCTCTCACACCTCCGAAGTGCTCGAAGAAATGATACTTCAGCAGGAATACTGAGCTCTCTTTTATACTCTACGCTGGGAACGCGAGACTTCCAGCGTTTGCTTTGGGCAATTCCGCAAACAAGAGAGGGAGTAAACCTGCATAAATGTTCGGTATTTACGTCTTAAGTGAACGCAGGAAATGGCGCTAACTCGCACGTTTGCAATTTCAGTACTATTTCATGGTCGTCGCGACAGTATTATGACATGCCCTTTTCTGGCCCCTCAGCGGCTTTTAGCACGTTTCAGCAAAGGCCTAATCAAAAACACAAAACGTCGTCACACGTATTTTGATGAAGACATGGACACCGGTAATCAGCAAGTGCACGTTTAGTGTCGTCGAGCACCCTTTGGCCGCTAGCTTTTTGTATTGCTTCCCTTACTATCGGGGCAGCGTGAGGCGTCTTGTAGCCTCGAACTTTTCTTGTGTCCAGTATCTCTCTACCGTCTGGGCAGTGGTCGCCGCTTCCAGCTTAATCGTCTATCTCCGCGCCATCATATTCATGTCCAGCTGGTATTAGTGGCGCCAACTTTCATCACGCGTGCATTTGCTGCGGCTCTGTTAGGACATATGCGTCGAATTTTATTTTTGTCGGGCTCGTACCAGTGTGTGATTATTTTTGTCGCAGGCACCCAGAAGGCCTATGGTTGCTTTTTTTTTGCACGAAAAAGGTCTTCTGCAAGCGGAGAAATCTCACTGAGACAAGTTAGAAGGATGACGGGGAAGTTACACTGCTGATTGTGGCAACATTAGCCCGATGTGTTTGAAGATGAAGATGAAGAGGATGTATGTTTTCTTTCGTCAACAGGCAGTGATATTCAAGACATTTTGGTTCAAGGAAGGAAACAATTTGAAATGTCTTAGCATCGGAGTGTATTTTATATTCTCTTTCGCGATGAAATTTTGCTATTTAAAATAAAAAGAAAAGACGTGTCGTAATCATACCAGTAAAGTGGTTGTCAGAATTTTTTTAGAGGCACGAACGCAAGTTGTAGATAAATACCTGACGAGTTAAGTACTTAACACTATAACATTTACTGTGGTGGGCTGGCTCACTGACGTTTCACACCTAGCAATAACCAAGCCAAATACGAAACCACATCTTCCCGCCAAATACTGGCCCGCTTGCAGTCTCAAGAGGTAGTACTAAACTCCATGGTTTCGAATATGTCTTACGAGGTCTCGTAACCCAGATATCAGGTCACCCTTGTAAACCTCTGCCTGGTCGATGTAAGCGTGCAACGATAGGCCGCTTAAGGTGTCGCTGTGCTTCCGCGGCTTTGGAAAGGCTGAAAAGTATGCGAGCTTTTGCATTGCTTTTTTATCGTGAACTCGTCGAGGTGACGGGGAGCCATATGGTGCATACGCGGGTGGTACGCATTCGAAAGGTATGGATGAAGCTCTAAAGCTTGTGCAACATAGCGAATGTTCGTACCTGACATTAGAGGGACGCGAGTTAAATGCCGGCATTACTTGCGTTGAGCGCAGTGAAGATGCTTTAATGGATCTTCAGCGTATTGTGACGCTATAGGCTACTAAAGCGGAGTGTTTGGAGTGAGGTTTCGTGGAATCAATACGAAGACCAGAGTCTGGGTTTGTCGCAGCAGTGATATCAGTCGTCTGTACTTGATACCGCTTTTTGTGCACTACAAGATTACTGTTTGCACACTGTATCTATTGGATTAATCGTTCATATTATGTATATGATAGAATTCTAAACCGATGATGAAAGGCGCAGCTGTCGAAATCTTACCTGTATAGCAACCGTTATCAAGCAATAGGGCTCGCTTTCGCCATCGTCTCTGATTGTTACGTCACTGTGGATCGACAGGTGTAACTTGGAGAATTGCATGTTCCTTTAGCCACGTCATGAGCAAATCAGCAGTTAGCCGAGAGTGTTAATGTTAAGCTTTCTGTTCATTTTTTAATTGAAGTACTTCGCCTGACTTTTTCCTTATAACGCGCTTGAGAAACTGGAGCTGAGTTGATTGAGGTCAATGGTTTGCGGCCAGAATGCGAAGTTGGTAACAATATTATAGGTTTACAACTGTGCAAAAAACTTTGTCAAATAAGCCACTTGAAAGAAACCAGAATTTGGTTGAGCTAAACTTTTTTTCGGTCTAGTTCGGCAAAAACGGCAATCGATTATGCCAGGGCTGTCGCGTGCGCTGCTTGTTTGCCAAAATTTTTTCCGTTGCCCCTTTAGACTCGAAGAAAAGGGAAAAAAGAAGTTGCTGCCTGGCTCAGGCTCTAAGGAGATGAAGCCACGTGTGCCACAGTTGGCATGCCTCGGGACGGGTACCCTGGAAGGAGCATTTTCTTGGGTCGGTGTGTGATTTGCAGAATAGAACTAAACACCTTCAGGTTAAATGAAAGTCACGTTTTTGGAGGCGGTGCAAAGGAGTACACTACTGTCTAAAATCATGGAGGGGGTAGCTGGCAGATTGCGTAGATGTTGCAGACTGAGAGAGCTTCTCTTAGGCTACACCTGATATAACTGACATGATTTATGCTGCTAGGTTACGTTTGTTTTGTGGGATAAACGTGCCGAAGGGAGTCAGGCTATGAGGAACTCCGTAGTGGAAGACTGGATAATTCTGACCACTTGGGGTTCTTTAACGTCCGCTGACATCGTACAGTACACGGTACTCTATGATTTCGCCTCCATCGATATGCCATCACCAGGCCCTGGATCGATCCCACGTCTTTCATGTCAGTAGCCGGGCACCATAACCGCTGAGCCACCGCGACGGCCGACGGTGGTGGTATTATTATGCTTAGGCTACTAATAAGCACCCATAGCGAGGGTGACGCTGGTGAACACTTTTACGATTAAGTTACACTACCCATAAATATCCCCGAAAGCAGATGATTGAACTGCCACTACCGTAGCTCAGTTTGTAGATCACCGGGCGTAAAATTAGGAGGTCGTGAGTTCGGATTCAACCTGCGGCGCTTGGTTGCTTTTTCTTCTGCTTTCCAATGATTATTTCAAAATAACTACACTATTAATCTCCCATCGATGAACGGCACTAATTAAAGAAAAAAAATTCCTTTGCTCCTTGGTTTCGGTTGCTGTTCTTTTCCGTCATGTATAAAGCCTTTAAGACATTTATAAACAAAATTGCAGTTTGGGCGAGTTGGTGTGACATGATTCGAAAAGACCAGCGCGGAAACAGACAGGGACACGAGAAGAAAAAACACTGGCGACAGGACGAGCGCTGACTAACAACTCTTTATTGTCGAGGAACACCCAGCACAATATATGCCAAAACACCACGAGACAGTCAGGGGGCCAAAGATTACAACCTAATCCACAGTCATCGAGGGGCGGCCAACACATGCTTGAACCAGAAGGAAAAACCACAAAAAGTGAAAGTGAAAAAAAAATTGAAAGTGAAAAAAAGGGGTGAATCTTTATGAAGTGAGCATATCAAAAGTACTTTAACCAGCAGAAAACCAAGGAAAAAAACCCAAGGAAAAAAAAAACAAGTGCCAAACAACATCGTGGCCAAAGGGCGGTGTCAAGAACACTTTAACAACAAAGAGCGAGCCTAAAAGGGCCCAAGCAAGCGAAGCAAAAGCAGAGTCAGAAATCTAAAAACAGATAAAACGTCATGCAGCCCTACAGATGCCACAACCAACTAAAACCAATTGAAAACAACCTAAAAAGCAAAAACTTGTCAACACCAATAAGGTAAGAGGTAAAAAACAGTCTGCATGCAAAAACACAATTTGGACAACTACCACTTATGAGCCGCACCAAAAAACCCGAGGAGAAGAATGCGCACTGGCTAGCATAGGAAAAGTTTTGAGCAAACGGGAAGTGGCAGGCGAACACGTAAAATCAGTAATCTTTAGGCATGGTCAAGGAAGCGAATTTCTTTCTCGTGCAGTGAAATTGAGGGCGTGCTTACGCAACTGTCCCCTGCCTTAGCAATAATGTAGGCCTCAATGACCTCCCTTTCTGTTTTGTTTTTTGATGTTGCTAAGAACCTTGTGTTCTCTAATATAGGTTTACACTTGTGGCGAGGCTGGTTGCAGTGGTCTGCTAGATTACTTCCAGACCCTCTATCTACGATGAGGAAGTGCTCCCTGGCCCTGACATTAAAGCATTTTCCCGTCTGGCCTATGTACACACAACCGCACGTTAGAGGTATCTGATAGACAACCCCTGTCCGGCAGTGTGTGTATCGTTGCCCGTGTCTCGTAGTGCAGGTCGCCAGTCTTGCCTTGTTGTTCAAGACACATATCCTCGATAGCTTGCACGGTGCGGAAAAGACGACCTGGACGTTATACCGTCCTGCTACCTTTCTCACGTTGTGGGACATCTTGTGAAGGTACGGTATGACTGCTACGCGTTTCTTCTCTCGCTCCTTCCCAACCTGCCTCCCCTCCTTTAACTTTTTGACCATCGCCTCACATATATTAGTAACTAATGAAGGCGTGTACCCGGCAGAGTAGAGGCGCTGTACCTGGTTGTCAAAGCTGTCGTCAGTGTTTTTTCTTCTCGTGTCCCTGTCTGTTTCCGCGCTGGTCTTTTCGAAACATTTATAATGCCAGAGAATATAGGTTGTGTCTCACAAAACAATTCCGGGTTCTCGATCACAAAGTTCCGTGATTAAGCTTCAGAGATTACGTGACTTTGAGACCTCATGGAAACCTGCCCAGCTAGGGAGGTGGCAAACTGCCCACCATGGCCATGCACATATGGTTTACGGGCGCTCATATAGGACAACCTCGGTCTCATAATTTCCACAGGTGGCTGTGTTTGAAACAGCCACGTACTGGGGCAACGGCACACACCACTTAACTGTTGAATCACTGCGCCAGTGGTGGTATGAGCCTGGACACCCCACGGTCTATGAATGGGATTGAGAGGGTCGTGACGCCATGAGTACCACGTGACCACCACTAACATATTAATAGGGCACGGCAAAATTTAAAAATATTAGGGTCGTCAAAGTTTTGGAAGTAGGGCCACTCTAGAAAATGAATTAATGGGATTAGTGAGGATTATCGGGTGAATGTAAGGCGAATGAACTGTGTCAAAATAGTATAATGTCATATTATAATCCAATGGAAGGTTCGAGAATATTCGAGAAAGTTATGACTCGCGCATGCAATATAAGAGAAAGGAACCGGTTCTGAACGGAGGTTTTGCAGGAAAATCGTAAGAACTTTGGCACACTCTGTGTCGACACCATGGTAGCCTAAATGCTATAGCATTTTCTTCGTTAAGAATGGGGTTAAGAAGGCCCTCATTTTTTTTATCGGGAAGGAGTAGCTTACATGGTTATACATACATAAACAGCAAGAACAAAAAAGGAAGTTGCGTCCGTATTTCTCCGTTCTCCAAAGAATCATCCTGGCTGTAGCTGCCTTGGGGCGCATTTCGCGATCGGCCTCGAACGCTCCAGGGCTAGCAGCTAAGCGTGGATGTTTGGCATTGGAATTCAGCCCGACCCTGTTGTTCTCTTCGTTCATTCCGCACCATACGTTGAGAAATACAGTCGTCTTCGCTGTCTTGGGTTCGCGAAGCTCGCTGAGCTCACTTGCGCCTCTATCAGACATCATTTCCGGTTCCATGAGCCAGTTTACGCGATAGTCGCTGTGGTGGCGTCAAACCACTTGTCCTTCTGTTCTCGGTTGTACTGAAAGCAAAGTACTGTCAAGCATGTAGAGGAAAAGTGTGCTGCAGTTTAACACGGGCCGTGATCTGCTGCGGCGACAGCATGGTGCTTTCTTGCAGTGGCAGCGAAGCTGACCTGTTCGCGCCTCCGTGGGCTCTCAATGTTTGTTTATTTTTTATTTATCAAAGTTCAACGTCAACCCTTCAGCCGTGGCCCAGCTTTTGCAGCTTTGGCAATTAAGTAGAGCTTTCGTTCTAAAACGTCATTCATCAGCAAGCTAGGGTTGGGAGAAGGCGCCTGCTGGTCTCACCAGCTGGCCGAAACCCCTGGCTCTCGGAGACCTCTTTGGCCCGCTCGACGGCCCGGAGTAGTGTCCACGGGCCGGAGCTCAGCACCACGGCTTCTCACTCCTCGGAAGTAAGGAGCTGACCCAGGTCCGGAGGAGGCGCGTCTTCCAAAGTATATGATCTAATGTGGCTTTATCCGAACAATGAGTGCAGGAGGGAGAGTACTGACCGGGTATGTAAGAGAACATAGAACCAGGTCCGCGAAGAAGTAGGTCTGTAGCCTGTTCCAGGTGACTTCCTGTCCCTTGGTTAGGGACATTTGAGGGGGTGGCTGAAGTTTCCGGCTGAGTCGATAGCGGTAGGTAATATCGCGAAATGAGACCAATCTGTCTCTCGCAGACCCCAGGTCGGAGGTGTACAAGGCGCGGCCGATGAATCCTCGGGCGCTAGTGAGGGCGGCCTCGTTGCCCGAGTTGAAAGAGAGCGCTGCTAGCTAGATCAGTTGAATCTTTCGGATGGGTATTGGGACGTGAAAAGGGAGGTGGCGTGTGGTGGGAGATATGCGGCCCTTCGCAAAGTTGCGTACGGTGGCATTCGCTTAAAATTGTCTCGAGTGTGGTGTTGGCTATCGCTAGATCGATGGCTACTTCCTCTGCTGTTTCAAGGTAGTTCATTTTCAAAAATTATAAAGCGCACTTAGGACAACAGACAAGGGAGACCAAACAACACAAGCGCTTACTCGCAACTGCGCGTTTATTCGAGAAACACACAAAAGGAAGAACAATCACAAACAAAACAAAAGCAATCGCGCAGGCGTGACAGGAAAAGTGCTCATACAGGTGCGTCAAGAAAACAAAAGTCTCTTTCATGCAAAACCACCATAGGGTCGGCAACACACGTGAATAATAATAATAATAATTGGTTTTTTGGGGGAAAGGAAATGGCGCAGTATCTGTCTCATATATCGTTGGACACCTGAACCGCGCCGTAAGGGGAGGGATAAAGGAGGGAGTGAAAGAAGAAAGGAAGAATAGGTGCCGTAGTGGAGGGCTCCGGAATAATTTCGACCACCTGGGGATCTTTAACGTGCACTGAAATCGCACAGCACACGGGCGCCTTAGCGTTTTTCCTCCATAAAAACGCAGCCGCCGTGGTCGGGTTCGAACCCGGGAACTCCGGATCAGTAGTCGAGCGCCCTAACCACTGAGCCACCGCGGCGGTGTGCTGATTCCTACGGATGTGATAGGCCTCTGAAATCTCTCTGGTTAGCTGATTAGGGTGTCGGAACAAGATTTTAGTTTGGTCAAGCAAAGGCTTGCAGCCGCTGCATTTCGAACAGTGCTTAGCGAGATTAGATGAAGGCGACTTATTCAATGAAAAAAATGCTCTTGCAAGCGCACATTAAGGCAGCGGCCCGTTTGACCGATATAGGTCCGGCCACAAGAAAAGGGAATGTGATACACCACTCCTTTTGAACATCTGACATAGCGGTTCTTGTGATTCACAGTGCAGCACCGCTTTCGGTTATCACATACACCGCTGCTTCCGACACCCTAATCAGCTAACCAGAGAGATTTCAGAGGCCTATCACATCCGTAAGAATCAGCACACGTGTGTTGCCGACCATATGGTGGTTTTGCATGAAAGAGAGTTTTGTTATCTTGACGCACCTGTGTGAGCACTTTTCTTGTCACGCCTGCGCCATTGCTTTTGTTTTGTTTGTGATTGTTATTCCTTTTGTGTGTTTCTCGAATAAACGCGCAGTTGCGAGTAAGCGCTTGTGTTGTTTGGTCTCCCTTGTCTGTTGTCCTAAGTGCGCTTTATAATTTTTGAAAATGAAAAACCAATTAGCTCAGATGTCAATTCTGTTTCAAGGTAGGTTGAGTATACGGTTGCCGCGGTGAACGAGGTGCCTGTCTCAGTTACCGCTGCCAGCGCGAACGCGTGTTGGGTAGAGTAGTCGCCTGTGTCTACGTACACGCAGTTAGAGTGATTGCCATATTTGGCATGTAGGGCACGTGCGCGTGCTGTGAGGCGATCCCTATGATAGGTGGGATATATATTGTGACGAAGGAGACGAAACTGGCAGTGGCGTGGTACGCAGCGCTCGCGCTAGGCCAGCGGCCTTTAAATAATCTCATTGCCATCAGTCAACCCGTCTCATTATTCGGCTGGCCGTCACGTAGCGATATTCTTGGGAAGTGGCTTTATTTCTAAGGCCCTGCGAATGTACTGTGGGGGTTGAACGGAGTCCTTGTCAGGGGACTGGAAGCCTATGTTGAGGCGGCAGAGGATAGCCCTGCCCGGTCTAGATGGCTGAGGGGATTGCACTGGGAGGTGTGGTGGGCCTCGCACGGTTCTAGGAAAGTGTTGTGGATTCCTAAAGCGAGGAGTTTTTCTGTGGAGGTTATTTGAGGGCGATATAGCGCAGACTTGTATGCTTGGTGAATGAGAGGGTCAGATTTAAGTTTCTTGGCGAGAGTAAGATAGATATAGGGCAGGGTGCAGACAAAGCAGCTCAGGACTAATGCTTGTACTAGGAAGTTGACGTTAGCCACATTCACGGCCCTGCTGTTTGTTTGCAATTCACCGGATGAGGCGGGTGGTTAGAATGACCGTCGTGGTTAGTTTGGCGAGTGTCTTTGTATTCGTACGATTACATGACATTTTATGCCTGCGGCATTTGCGGCATTTTATGCCTCCGATTTTCTTGTAGTCTCCTACCGTCCAGCAGAGTGCCGTCTGAGAATTCTGCCCTTCGTGGCTTATGAATCCGCCAAATGTGATGTCTGGAAAATAACGGCGGGAAATTCTTGCAAGTGTCAATAAAAAAAAACATTTAATAATTTCAAAATGAGAGATGCTAAGCGAGCGACGCCAGATAAGCTTGGAGCAAGTCTTTTAAGATGTCATTTGAGCTAACGCGGCAGCGTATGAAATTTTGACAGCTCATGTTTACCAAGAGCCTGAAGGCAAATTGGAGTGTTCCTCTAGTTGAATTTATGATTGATATTGATTCTACTCTCCCCCCAGCCCCGCAAAGAGTATACTTGCATTGAAGGCGTAAAAAAAAAATAAACAACGGTGACGTAGGGGAGAAGTTATTTTGGTGCATACAAGACAAAACGAAGAAATACACTAATTCACTTAAGTAAAAAGTGGAATAAAAAGACATCGTCCAGCTTGAGAACGAGACGAGCGTGCTGAACTGAAGAAGAACCAGACATATACATGGGAGGGTCATTTTGTTTCGGTGGGTTTATTTCATACCCTTGCAGCTAGAAAACAAGGTGAAATAATAACAGAGTGAAACTCTGTAATAACAGAGGTGACAAATATGGCGGCATAGTGTCCGTCGTTTTCTTGACGAGCCTTGTTGATCAGTCGTTCAGGGCCGATTCTGCGGATGAAAAGGAGGCATATAAGTACACGAAGAAACTAGGGCCATTGTAGTATTCGAAACTTTTATTTATTTCTTGAAACACAGTATGATGCGATCATGCTAGGAGGCAGTAACTGCCGGGGCTTGAACAAATATCTCAGAACAAAATATTGCTCTGAGGTTTTTCTGCAGTGAACGTAAGTATAAGATGAAACATGTTTGGTGGAAACAAACATTTTACTTGATGTGAGCCCAACCAAATGTTCACCAGCGGTGAAAGATAATAAATCTCACCAAGCTCTGTATCTAAAATATTAGTCATCACCAGCGGCAGCCAGCTAAGATTGAAAATGTCGATATTCTTTCTCCAAAATAGCCACTGGCGTTGCCGGGAGCAGCGTTTAACAAATAGTCCATGCGGTTTTTTCGAGAGCTTACCACTTCTTCAGGACGGGGTATCCGAAAGCGTCCAGTCCGTAGCCGTAGTTGAGGCCGTACGGGCTGAGGCCGTACACGTAGGAGACGCGCCCTGGGTGGGCGTCGTACCGGTGGCTGTAGCTGACGCCCGTGGTGCGGTAGCCGAACGGGGTGGCCACGTTGTGCACGACGGGATTCACCTGCTCCACGTGGTGGACAGCGGTGACTGCGGCGGCGGCAGCGACGGGGGCGGCTTGGACCGTCGTCACAGCGGGCACAGTGGGGTAGCCGGCCACAGGAACGCCGTACGTGGGAACGTACACGGCGAGGACGTTGCTCAGCAGAGCGGCGAAAAGGCAGAGGACCTGTAGGAAAATGAGACATAGTGTCGCATTTTAACGCGACAGCTTTAAGGGTCCCATTTCGCAGAAAAGCTACTCTCCTACTCAATGATGCCGTTGTCCGTGAGGGAAAAATCGCGATGGAAAAAAGAATGAAAAATATTTAGCTCGAAAGAAAATTAGGCTAACCTGGGTTTGCGTTAGAGTCGAACCCAGAACCATCGGAATGCGACTCGGGCCCCTTACCCATAGTCCCAGAAAGCCTTTTTTTTCCTACATGGTATTTACTAGACGAGGTTGTGTATGTACAGAAAGGGGATATATGCTGATTATTTTAAAAGCGCGCAGCTAATGACGGCACTGCACTAGCTAGACAGAAAACACCACAGCTAAAAGGACGGGAAAGAGAGGCACTGCATCAACAGCGGAAAGCAGTGCTGCAGAAAGTCGCTTTGATCATAAATGTCCCTGAGTTTGAGCATCATTCGACTGAAATACCTTCTGGTTGAAACAACAGGTTCAGCGTTGCGGTCCAGCATTCGCGTTTTCCACAGGCTATGAAGTGCAATGAGGAAAAAGCATGTCATATGGTTCGTAATCGGGAGGCCGCAAGGTAACGAACACTGTAGGAATTTAAAATAAATTGGTGCAAGCTGTACGAAGCTGGCCCTAGTGAATTCGTTGGGGTCTTTGACTTAGTGAAGTGTCTTAGAGAGGTGTACTGATGCGTACATCAGTATCATGAGCATGCTAATGAGGAATTTGGGTAATTGAGTAGGCAATGCGAACGGGACCCGATAGAGATATGTCGCTTTTCTATTAAAGGTGGAGCTTAAGCGTTCCCAATCTTTATTTCGTCCTAGACAAGGGCAAGTTCTTTGCACTACACAAGACACCTGTTAGAAAAATTTCTGCAAGGTACCAGGAACACTAATTTCTTTCACAAAGTCTGCGTCGAGCAAAGCTTTTTTATTAAACTTGGCAGTAATTTTAGTGGATACCTTCGCTGCTTGAACTTTTTAAATTACTGAGATTGGGATAAAAATATAACAAAAATTCTTCCGCTCTTAAGCCACATTGATTTCAGGAGAAAAGTTGTTCGTAGAACCTAACTGATAGCGTCTCAATGTATGTACACAAATCTCCAAGCAGCGTGGACTGAGAGAAGAGTATCAAGCAGGCACTTACGGCAATCATGGTTGAGTCGATCCCTCACACCTCCGAAGTGCTTGAAGAAATTGTACTTTCGCAGGGACACGCGGCCGTCTTTTATACTCGAAGTTGGGAACGTGAGATACGTGCAGTGCGTGCTTTCAGCAATTTTGTTTGAATGCTTTCACATGATCTGTAGGAAGAGAGGGTGGATATCTGAATCGATCTTGACCATTTGCACAATTAAGGAACTTTAAAGCTACGGTTGCTCGTCTTTTTTTTTATGCAGGACACGGCGTTCAATTTCAATACTATTTGACGGTCTTTGCGACAATATTATGTGGTGCCCCTTTCTCTCCCCACAGGAGTTTTTAGCGTTTTCTAGAACCGGCGGAGTCGAAAACACAAAACGTCGTCACCCGTATTTCACTAAACACATGCAAACCAGTAATCAGCAAAGGCGTGTTGAGTGCCTTTGAGAGTCCTCGAGCCGCTAGCTTCTTTTATTCGTTTCTTTGCTCCCAAGACAGCGTCACGCGTCTTGTTCAATCTAACTTTTCTTGTGGTCAGTATCTCTCTACCGACTGGGCAGTGGTCGCCGCTTCCAGCTAGTCAGTGTATCTCCGCGCCATCATTCTCATGTCCGGCCGGTATTAGTGACGACAAACTTTCACCACGCGTGCGTTAACTACGGCTCTGTTAGGACATCTGTGTCGAAATTCATTCTAGTCGCGCGCTAACCAGTGTGTGATTATTTTTATCGCAGGCAACCAGTACGACCAAGGTTGCTTTTCTTTTTGGCAAATAGGTCTGCAGCAACTGGAGATTTCTTACTGAGAAAAGCCACAAATGTGACGAGGAAGTTAGATTGGTCATTGAGGCAACACCAGTCGGATGTTTTTGAAAAGTATAAATGTTTTCTTCTTTTCATAGGCGGTGATATTCAAGATAGCTTCGCTTAAAGAAGGAGACAATTTGAAATGTCTTAGCATCGGAAGATATTTTATTTTCACTTCGGCGATCAAATTTTGTTGTTTAAAATGTAAATTAAAGACGTGCAGAGAGCATGCGAATAATGTGGTTCAAACTTTTTGGGGGCCAAGAACGTTAGTTACAGATGAATACCTGACGAGTTGTATACTTCACGCTATAATACTTAACGTAGTGTGCTAGCTGACTGACGCTAAATTGAGCACTATGCTTAAGATGTTTTTGGACGAATTACTTTTTATAAGCCACTGCTTTGTACAGGACAATGTCCAGGTTATAAAGGGCCACTGGCGGCGTCGATATTGTCTTTTTACATCGCACTTGAAAACCCGTGCGTTCAAATCCTCTCCAACGAAAATTTGAACCTCGTGGGCTGAGGTATAGTGATGCTGTAAAATCAAAGAGTTTCTCAGTATTACTCTGAAAGAATGCTGACGCCACAGTATATGGGAGTTTCCTAACGGGCACTTCATCTCCGCTGTAATGTAGGGAAGGCGAGGTTTCTTATTTCGCTTGACTAGGGCTGGGCCGTAAACATGGATTCTAGCTCTGAATCGGCAGTTGCGTGGCGGTGCGCTGCTGTGCGTGCATATTTTAATAGTCGGTTTTTCAATTCCTCAATAAATTTACCACAAGTGTTCGGCTGGTGTGAAAACCTTCCCAGAATTTATTCAAGGGTTGCCTCGAGAACAGTCGTATTGTTGTGGCTGAATCTTCGTTTGATGTCCAACAATAGCCAAGCCAAATAAAAAGCCTCATCTCCCCGGACAATCCTACACTTCTCCATGGTGGACGAAGTGCTGGGCAGCCTGAATTTTCATGATGTAATATTGAGAAACTCTATTCTGTAGAATGTTTTTCATGATCTCATGTAACTACCAATATCACGTGACCCTTGTAAGCCTCGGAATCGGCAGTGTAAGGGTGCAGCGATGAGTGGGTTAAGTAGTCCTTGTCCTTCCGCGGCTTTGGGAAGGCGGAGAAGTGTGGAAGTTTTATATTGCTTTCGTATCCCGCACTCACTGAGGTGACGGCGACGGCTCTAGCCTAAGCGGCATACCCGGGTTTTACGCATTGTGAAGGTGGGATTGAAACCCTAAAACTCGTGCAACATAATGAAGGTTCGTATTTGATGTCAAATGTGCACAAAATGAGAGGTGTACTCTTGCTGAGCTCACTGAACATCCCTTGATATTCAGCGCTTTCTGACGCTATAGGCTGTTCAAGGAGAATATTTGGAGTCAGGTTCCGTGGAATCGACACCGCGGTCAAAGATGAGATTTTTGCTGTTGTTATATCACGCCTGTATTTGATGCCATCTCTTGTGTACCACGACGTTGCTTTGTTCGCTTACCGTATCTATAGCTATGATTGAAGATGCGCGGCAGTTGGTCCTGAACCAACTGATCAAAGACACCAATGTCGCAGTGTTATCTGCGCAAGAACTGCCACCAAGCAGCAAGATTCGCTTTCGTCATCATCCGTGGTTTATTCGTCATTATGGCTCCTCTAGTGTAGCTGCGACTGCTACAGATTTTGAGTGCTATTTCTTGCGGAAATTAAATAATAGCCACGAGTGTTTATATTAGGCTTATTGTTTCGTTATTGAAGGACTTAATCTGAGGGTTCCCATGCATAAGCGACTGAGGAATTGGGGCTGTGTTGATTGATGTCAACCAGCGGAGACCTATATAGGATGTTGCTAAGAATCTTACAGCTAATTCTTAGAAACGTGCGGAAAGGAAATAGTAGCATGAATCAACTCACAGTAACCAAGAATTTGACTGAGGTAAACTCTTGTTTGAGCTAAGTCTGCAAAACAGTAATCGAAGGTCAGATCGATCACGACGACGCCAGAGTTATCGTGTGCGATGCTTGTTCTCAGTGCTTTGTTCTTGTCTGTGAACATCGTCCGAGGAGCACTTAGAGGGGCATTTCTAGTTCCTCTGCTGTTCCACACTTGTAAATCTAGGCTCGTCAAAAACGAAACCACGCGGGCAGGCAAAGCGAATAGCCGTGAAGCACCAAAGCATACCGAAACTCAGCTGGCCGGCTTCTGCACAGCCATATATGGGCTCTTCTTGGCTTCCAGAAGTCAGGTTCTATTTTTTCAGCCTTCTTTTTGTGTTAAAAGTGCACTAGCGGTTTCGAAACAAAGTTTATATGCTTCAGTATCCAAACGCATAACCTTCATGCACGTCTGTTAGCCTCAGAGTTGAGTGGTTTTCGACTATTTCGTGATCACGCTTGTAATTTGGAGGTTGCCTGTGGCGGTGATAGCTGTATTTTAGTTCGAGCTATTTTCTAGCTTGTAAGAGCTTTGTGTTTTATAAGAATGATCTTTTCGTGGATAGGAGCTGGTATTCTATCGATACAAGCCAACTTGATTTTCGTCTGGCCGCCGAGGTGGCTCAGTGGTTATGGCGTTATTCTGCTGACCCGAAAGACGCGGGTTCGATCCCGGCCGCGGCGGTCGCATTTCGAAGGAGGCGAAATGCAAGAGGCCCGTGTATTGTGCGATGTCAGTGCACGTTAAAGAACCCCAGGTGGTCGAAATTTCCGGAACCCTTCAATGTGGCGTCCTTCATAGCGTGAGTCACTTTGGGATGTTAGACCCCCATAAACTAAACCAAACCAATTTCTTCTGAGAGTTCCTTTGAAATTTGATTTAAGCTTTTGCGGTCATGAACGGAAACTATTACCATTTTCAAAGCCTCTACAGCACGTGGTACACCGGGCGTTAGGTTAACGCCGAACTTCATCTAACACGTTTTTATATGATCGCCTGTGAAGGCCAGTAACGTCGTCGATTCGTGTACCAAAGGCGGTGCTGCTGGTCAGATGATTCATTCAGATATAGGCCACGAGCGATCAAACGCTTGGTGACTAAACTTTGGGGACGCTGGTTGCGTTTTCTTGTTCAACCCGGATTCCACCGGGCATGAAGAGGTGTTCAGTTTCACGTTGCTATGCCTCCTGCGATCTCACGAGCGCATTTATGAAACCTTAGTTTTGAAGGGATTCATAATCGCGGAAGAGGCTCAAGTACCTGAACGGTGATGGAGAGCAGCTTGAAACGGTACCATTTTATTTTCTGATATCTTTTATCGCGTATCACATACTTGCTATAAAACGTATTGGACGTGTTGCGACACGTCGCCACTGGCTTGTTTATTAACTGCATTAAGAAGGTTATAGTTAAGTATTACTCATGCAATAAATGACGATTCGCCGATAGGTAGGCTGTTCAAATTGAACGCAGACCGTACGAAGTGAAACAAGTGGAATGTTCTCAATAAAACACCCAAACCATCGCTTCACGAATGGAGAGGGAAATAAGCACTGAAAAACATGGTGTATTGGTTGTTTTTGTGGCTTTATTTCTAAATATTGTGGTCAGAAGACGCAGCTTCTGGAAAAAGCAGCGATGTCGGCTGTCTTCCTTTCGTCGTTTAGATAGAGAGGCTTGTTCTTCTATTGCTTTGGCGTCTTTCTTTGGAAGGAAGAAAATATACACAAATTAACAAAAAATATAAACACTGTAATGTTTAGAAACAGCATTTGAACACAGTTCGTAACTTTGGTATTATGATTACTACTAATATAGCGCAGCTTGCGATACACGCAGTCACCACGGGCGCTTAAGTGGCGCACACCAGTTTACAACAACGTAAATTCTGACAGTAATAATCTGCGCAATAGGAAGCATTCATCTGAGAACCTAACTTGATCTGACGCGTGTGCGTCGTGGCAGTTATAGTTACAGAATTTGAAAACTCCTGAAGATATCCCATGAAATCGAGCACAGAGAAAGGTCCACATCGTTGCAACTGCTAACTACTTGCCACTAGCTGGTCTAAAAAATCTCTGTATAGTTTCGTACAGACTCGCTAAGGCTTTTTCTGCAGTAGCGTGAAGCGAATGGTCCCTGCAGTTTCTCGAGTGCTTACCACTTCTTCAGGAAGGTGGTGTAGCCGAGGGCGTTCAGTCCGTAGCCGTAGTTGAGGCCGTACGGGCTGAGGCCGTACACGTAGGGGACTCGGACAGGGTGGGCGTCCACCCGGTGGCTGTAGCTGACGCCCGTGGTGCGGTAGCCGAACGGGGTGGCCACGTTGTGCACGACAGGATTCACCTGCTCCACGCGGTGGACGGCAGTGACGGCGGCGGCTACGGGGGCGGCGTGCACCGTCGAGACAGTGCGCACGGTGGGGTAGCCGGCCACAGGAACTCCGTACGTGGGAACGTACACGGCGAGGGCGTTGCCCAGCAGAGCGAAGAGGCACAGTACCTGCAGGTGAAAATATGGCGTGATCACCCTTTCTTAAATAAAGTGAAAGGAGACTGAAGGGTCAGAACAGCAATGATTCAGACATAACATGATGCCTCTGGGAGAAAAATTACGAAAAGGTAACGCGGACAGGGGCAGGCGGCGTCACTGTGAATGTGTTGGGAGATGAAATTCTGTCTTTTTTTGCTGAAATAACAAGGGGAGTCTAACTGGCCCTATCCGCTTGTCTGCTCTGTTTTTAATGGCGAGATATGCGCAGGAATTAGGAAGTACCACTAAAGTTTTGCGCGCACTGGGATAGCATTTTCTGAGGAACAAATCAACCAATAGCTTCTCACTGCACGCAGAGATACGAAGTTCGTTTATATGCGTCTTGTGAAGAGCACAGGAAATTACTTACAGCAATCATGGTTGACTTGATTTCTTGCAGCTCTGAAAGGCTCGAAGACACGATGATTCTGTAGGGAGGCTCCGCGCTGTTTTATAGTAGCCGTTGGGAGCGAAAAATGCCACCAGTCTGGGCAGATCATTTTTTTTAGTGGTATCTAGTGACCTGAAGGCAAGGGGCGGAGTTAGACTGCTTCGAATGGCTTATTTGCAATTTTGGGATTACGGTCAGCCTATGGTTTTGTGTTCTTTTATTTAATCATTGGCAGCCATCAACTTATATGTCAATGAACTGGAACGCCAGATTTAGCCCTGTTCGCTGTACTGATGTTCTTGTTCTTTAGCTCGCAGCGATCGCATACCGCGTATTCGAGCACGGAGGACGACGTAAAAAAACAAAACAGAATGCGTTCGCACGTACTTCTTTTAATATATAGAAACCGGTAACCAGTAAAGACGAGTTCGATGAGTCGTCTCCGGCGGGCAGCTTGTTTTTGTTTCTTCCATTATTATCAGGGAGTGTCACGCGTCGCATATACTTAAGCTTTCCTGATAGCCGGTACCCCTCTACCGTCTAGTTATTCGCAAGCGCTTCCAGCGTGCTCGCCTATCTCTAGGTCATCAGTCTCATCTCCAGGCGCTGTCAGTGTCGACAAACGTTCAGAGACGCGTGCGTTAACGACCGCTCACTTGGCATTTAGGTGCGCGCATTTGTTTTCGCCGTACGGTCAGCTCTGGTTGTGTGATATCTTTTGTGGACGTGAATGTGAAGGCGTCCGAACGGGCGTGGTTACTTATGCTTTGCATCGGAAGGTGTTCCGTAAGTGCGGATTTGTTCCCGAGGAAAGCGAGCGAGGCGGACGAATAGCACGTAGGTGGTCTAATTCGATATCAAATTCCGTGCGCATTCTAGTTGACGTGACGTAGCCTCTAGCAGACTTCATTGCTGTTGCTATAATGTTCTCCAAACTGGAAGTTAGGGTTTCGTGGCATGCCTCTTCCATTTGTGTTGTAAATGCCGTCCAATCGATGTGCGCGTGTTTGGCTGGGCCGGACGCCCCAAGACCTGGAATATTGAGGTAGGTGGGTGTGTGGTCACTCCCGTGGGTCTCCACATCAGAAAATTACCGGCGCAGAGACCGCGAAACTAGCGTCAGGTCTAGGCAACTGCTGTATGAACTGCCTCGCAGGTGTGTCGGGCTGCCGTCATTCATTATGTAAAGTTCATTTTCTGAAGCAAATAAGGCCAGATTCCTCCCTCTGGCATAGAATGCAGGACTGCCCCACAGTTGGTGGTGGGCGTTGAAATCTCCGCTAATAATCCAAGGAGCCCGGATTGCCTCCATAATTGTCTTCAACCTCTCGCAGTCCAATTGAGAGGAGGGGGGAGACATACGCCGCAATCAGTGTGAACTCTATGGATCCTTTTTTGACTATGAAACACACGTACTGATTGTCATTGTGGGGTTGAACTGGGCAGCAAACGTACGTTATGTCGGTCCGGATGTAGACCAGAACTTTGCTGCGCTCTTCGCATGTCGGGCAAAGAAGGGCTCGTACCCGGAAAGCCTGCTTGCTTGGGATTAGTTAAGTGGTTGTTGAAAACATATTGCCGAAAACTTGCGATTCCTGACTTCAGGCCTCTTGCGTTCCCCTGGATGTGAGCTAGTAAGTATACCAAATAAACCAGCTAGAAGCCTCCCCAAGGAGGAAAAGTGCACTACCTTTGCAGCTATCGAGGCCTTTAGGGAAGTGGAGTAAGCTCTTGTAATAGATAGTTAAATAAAAAGTAGAGAATATAATTCTGCTTGCGAACTTAGTAGGAAACATGCAGGTTTCCTGGATGTTATCTCAGGTTTGTAAAGCCTCTAGGAGTTACTTTTTTTGAGTAATGAAATAGTAGGCAAATATTCTTCCAAACTCGTTGGAACCCAGCAGATCAAGGCTTAAAACGGCTAATAAAAGCTGGAGAACCCACAAGAATGAAGCCACATTTGTAATTTGCGCAGTGTAAATGCGCTGGCGATTCGCGAACCGAGCCTCGTTGTGGAGAAACACGGCAGTGGTATGAAAACGAAGGTGTTATAGAAACGTAATACTATTTCGTCGTGTACTGATGATGGACGAGGTTGTGCATTGTTAAAAAGATATACGTGAATAAAATCCTGTCATATTTTAATTACTTTATTGACATGGCGCTTCTCTCGAGTCGTCAGTGACTTGCCATCTAGTCGACTTTGAAGCGGGCGTCTCTTTGCAGGTGCCCTGAATCAGTAGGAAAATTCGTGGTGTAACAGTCAAGGTAGGATATCTGGATTCACATACCCTTGGCGGTTGAGAGCGAGTATCAATTCAATAACTACATGCTACAGAAGTCCATAAATTGAGACGTTTGCTTTGACATTGCTTTCTCTCTCGAAATACGGTTGACGAGGATAGATTTATATACTATGACCGCTGCCGCGGCTGCTCAATGTATGTTCGTGGCTAGCATTCACTTTGGAAATAAACACAATAAACACAAAAAAAGAAACCTCATGCTTAGAACTTAACGCTGTGAACTGCACGGTGGCTACCACAATTGGGAGAACCCAGCACGCACGATAAACAGTTCCCTATAAACCCTACCATGCACATGAAATTGTTCCGCGCTTGGGCTGGGTTGATTGTCAAATAACGTAGCTCATACGAACTTATCTCAATTGAGCGGTCGTCACTACTTAACGTGTATGAAAAAAAGTACATCGCATTTGCCACCTGCTACCGTGGTTTCTCACCAAAAAGTGCCCGACTTCGTGGTGAAGTATGCACCGACGCAATGATACTGACGCCCGCTGCAGTTTTTCCGCTTAACTTCACAGCGCACAGAACAAAAACGTAATAACTATGCGATGAACAACACCTTCGCTGTTCGTCATCGGCTTGCGCCTCCGTCTCAGATAGTTGCAAGCGGCGTCACTGATCGGCAACGTAGTGGGCGCACGGACTACCTGTTCACTTGCTTTCAGAACCTGTCGCTTCTATCTGCGCGATCTTAGCGACGGGGCCTGCCCATGGCTCGGTGCGCGGCTGTGTATGCGCAGGCCCTCACTGAAAAGTCAGAAAGCAGCTCCTGGAGTTGGTTTGGTTTGATTTATAGTGGTATAACATCCCAAAGCAACTCAGGCTATGAGAGATGCCGTAGTGAAGGGATCCGGAAATATCGACCACCTGGGGTTCTTTAACGGGCACTGACATCGCACAGTACACGGGACTCTAGAATTTCGCCTCCATCGAAATTCCACCGCTGCGGCCGTGATCGAACCCGCGTCTTTCGGGCTGGCAGCCGAGCGCCATAACCACTTAGCCACCGCAGCGGCTAAGCAGCTCCCGGAGTGATTACATTTCTTATTTTACAGTGCCCCGCGGCTGCATTCAAACGCATATTGATAATATTGATAGCAAGATAACGTAATATAAAAAACCACTCTGAGTGTAATAGAATTACTGACAATTTTAATTGGCGCAAAAGAATTAAGAATGATTCAGTCTAGTTCCCTGGCATGAGTGTATAGAATAGTCAACGAAAAGAGGTATTTTCAATTTTTTGCATGAATTCGAAATATCACGGATATAAAAGACCTATCTCCTGCTTATGAATACGTTATGATGCAATAATGCCGTGTTCTGCCGTCATGTGTTGTTGGAGGCGTAACTGTTTGCCTTCAGGTAGTTTTTCATTTGTGTTCTTTGATGGGCGCTTCGCAGTGCACTCATTGTCCGCTGTTCAGAATCGTTATTAACTTGCGGTAATTTTCAGATGTCATTATTCTTCGGTTATATATATTACTGCGTATTGTTATAAGCACTAGGCGGAGTGTGAGGTTAACATAACGTCATCAAGACTTTAAAAACGGCAATTATCCGCGGCAACAGCTATGAGATCAAAGACCATCAGCTTTCACTGGATTTCAGAGCAACACAGTCCATGCCTTCACAAGTTTCGAGAGATTCAGGTTTAGCGGAGGTTTGTTTTTTCGATTTTCACACGAGACACGCCAGAACGACCAACCAAGCTGTCGAGAAATATAATGTTCGCGCGACCCTGTAAATAACTTAGACTAACTGTTGTCGACATTTCAGAAGATTTGCCTCTTTTATCAGGCTCTACATTAACTCTATGGGTTGTGCCATGCTGTGTGCAATGTGCTGATCTTAACGACAGGACCGCAGCTCTAGCCATGCCCATCTGTGAAAAATAGCTGTATTTCCAGGATGATGTAGGCAAAGGAACACCCAATGTGGATACGTCTCTAAGAGAAAAGAGTGATTTTAATTAGAAACAATAGAATATTAGAGCATCAGAACATCAATTGCTCCTGCCGTGCGCGAATGATGACATTAGCTTTACCGTCGCCCCATGCGCAATTTATACGGATCTAGTTATAAACGTCACACGTTAAACTGCGGTGGCCAGAATGTAATAGCACAGGGCTGAATCTTCATTCTTAGAGTTTGTCTCCTTAACTAAATTCAAGACACCATGAGCGAAAAGGTTGCTCAGAAAATTTTTGAAAAGGTTATTCTTCCACAGGCAAGCAAGAATCTGGAATTTGGGCATGTCTTCAACAGAATTACGACCCGTAGCACTCGTCTCCGCTTGTAAAAAATTGGATGAAGACGGCGGACTTTATGAAGTGGCAAAGCCGGCCTACTGAAATTAGTTGAATTGAATATGCCTGAATAATCTGAGAAACTGCCGCATAAGTGGGCAAACATGGAGTAGATGTCCACTGATAGCTTCCTGGACTTCATTCTTAGGCGGAGTCAAGCAGAGATCGCCGGAAAATGCTTGCATGTGAAGTAATGACGCATAGGTTATTATGAAAGGCATTCTTGAAATTTTTGTCTCATTTTATAATTAAAAAAACATATAAACGTCGATAACTTCACGCAACGCAGAAAGTATACTTTGAATAAGTTTGCTTTGGGAACAAATTGTCGCTTAAAATGTTGGAAAAACTTGGTTGCTCTTTTTTTTCAGATTTTTCAAACCATTTTATTTCCTTTCAGTTGAAAGTGGAAGACGAGTCAAAAGGCATGGAGCCTGACAAGGCCTCGACTGCCATCTTTAGTTCGGAGCAGGCAAAACTTCAATACGTTTGCAGAGATTTCCCCTGATGAAACGGTGTACACATAGACAAAATATAAAGTACATATGAACACAAAATGCTGGCTGTCGATTAACGCAATGTTAGAAAGTACATCAGAGGATCCGCGACAACACACTGGCGAGAAAAAGAAACCGCTAGATAACATGTTGACAGAAACATGGAAAAAAAAACTTTTTCGCAAGAGTGGGGATTTGCATGGGCATATGAGTGCAGCTATATACATAAGACATCATCAGTGATCATTAGGAATGCCTTGTACTGTAATTTGAAGGGCCTAAATGGTAGCGTAATATCAATGTAGGACTCATGATGGTTAAATAACTTTTTTGCTTGATAATCAACATCCTGTCTCCCATAATTTATTCTCACTTTTCTTGTTTTATGTGTATGGGTTCGAAAGCTATAGTGTGGCGATATATCTGTAAATCTAGTGTGAAAAGTCTGACATTGTCGTCCCACTAACCTCGTGCGCTAATTTTATTGCGGTAAAAAGAACTAAAAAAGAACTCAAATCTTTTTGTTCACTACTGCTCTCGAGATCGGCTTGCATGATGTTCATGGGATAATCCTAAATAGAGAAACTACTCATAAATTGATCAGCCAGAGGAAGAGCCGAATCGGCGGGCTCATTTATCGTGAACAGTTGTGCAGAGAGACGCCCCGAGCTGGTTAGAGTAAAGCATTATTTGTACAGCAAATACCGCCCTGCTTAATAGTGCGGCATTGCACAGTGCACGATGCGAAACAAATGGAACGTTATGAGTAAAACAGACAAAAAGTGGTCCATGAGTACGAACCAGTGTATTGTATTGTAATAATGCTTTCATTACGTTCATTGGTTTCTTGTATTTACCGTCCTTGAAAAAGCTGGCGAAACAATTAAGATAATTTTCTTAGTAGTGAAAACAAGGCAATATCTCTTTATCAGACCCGGAACTGATCACTAAAAAGGCACAAAAATAAACGAAAATTGAACTTGGCCAAAAAACAGATGTCAAAAGACATAGAAATAATATAAACGGACAAATATAATGTATCGTTGCTTCTGAGAATTTATTTTTCAGCCCTGAGACCCAAAAACACTTTCCATGGCAAAAAAGTAAGGCTATCTCTGAATGTCGAGACTTGCTTCAATCCTTTTAAATGGCGAGGCTTGTCCTTCTGCCGCTTAGAGCCGTTTCTGTGAAAGAAAGGAAATGAACAAAATTAAGAAAAGCTTTAACAATTGTAATGTTTAGAAATACCTTTTGAACACACTACTTTGAACACAGAAATAGTATTTGAACACAGTTTACCAATTACTACACTCTAATCATTAATACGCCTATGTGGGAGTAAAAAGGCAGTAAGCTATTCTTAGCTCACACATATTTATAAAATGGGTGTGCGCTAGAGGACAGCGTACTGCCTTTCTACTCCTTTCATTATAGAGTGTTTGGAGAGCTGCTTGTGAAAGAGAAGCAATAACTGCGGACTGCGAAGTGGTGAGCACTAGTTAAACGCAATGTGGGTTCTAGCAATAAACATTTACTTAACGGGGAGCATCCGTATGAGAACCTAACTTGGATTAATGCGTGCAGCTCGTGCCAGTTACGTTTCTAGAGTGTGAACCTTGAATACATCCCATGGAATTGAGTGCGCACAAAGGCTCTCATATTTGAAGCTGATGACTACTTGGAGCTAGTTCGTCTAGAAAGTGTCGTACATGGTTCGTACAGAATCAGTGTGATTCTTTATGCAGCAGCTTCTAGTAAATTATCACTACGGTGTCTCAATTACTTACCACTTCTTCAGGAAGGTGGTGTAGCCGAGGGCGTTCAGTCCGTAACCATAGTTGAGGCCATACGGGCTGAGGCCGTACACGTAGGGGACTCGGACTGGGTGGGCGTCCACCCGGTGGCTGTAGCTGACGCCCGTGGTGCGGTAGCCGTACGGGGTGGCCACGTTGTGCACGGTGGGCTTTACAGGCACCACGTGGTGGACAGCGGTGGCGACAGGGGCGGCGTGCACCGTCGAGACACTGTGCACGGTGGGGTAGCCGGCCACCGGAACGCCGTACGTGGGAACGTACACGGCGAGGGCGTTGCCCAGCAGAGCGAACAGGCACAGGACCTGTAGGCGCAAATGTGGTGTGATATTCTTAAGAAGTGGAAGAGGAATGAAGGGCCAGTAAAAAAAATTAATGAAAAACAGCATGAAACTAGCGCTAGAAAAATTACTAAGCGGAGACACCAACCGAAATAGGGGAACATATTCACGAAACTGTTTTCTCTGTGATATGGGTGCAGTAGTCTGATTGGCCATACAAACTTAACTACGCTGTTTAAAATCGAAGGATTTGAGTGGGAATTCGGAAGTATCTACAATATTTCATGAGCACTACGAGTGCACCTCTTGAGGAACAAAGAAATCGATAGCTGCTCCCGGCATTCAGACGTTCGAAATTCTGACAGTTTCGTGTTGAGGAGAACGTAGTGAGACATTACTTACGGCAATCATGGTTGAGTTGATTTCTTGCTGCTCTGAAGGGCTCGAAGAAATGATGATTTCGCAGGAGCGCTCAGCCCAGTTTTATACTCGGCGTCAGGAGCGCGAAATTCCTCCAGTATGCGTAGACCTGTATTTCTTCTTTTTTCCGTGCTTTTTTTCGAGCCAGAGTCAGTCTGACGATTGTGTTATTTTGCACTTTGAGATTACTGTCCCTCTATACGGTTCTTTGCCCTTTTTTGCATCAGTTAATAGCATAAACATATCTTTTTTGAATAAGAGTGCCTGGTTTAGCGGTCGTCTCTACAGTTGTATGCTGTATCTTTCAATCTCCAACGTCGCAGTGAGAATTTCTAAACAGGGGTGTAGAAAAAAGAGCAAGGTGTATTCACAGGTGCTCCGCTTGATATATGGAAACCGGTAACGAGTAAAGACGAGCTAAGTACAGTATACTTAACCTTGAAGGCCACCTTTTATTTATTTCTGTATTCAGAGGCTGTGTCACACGCCCTGCTGCCTTGAACTTTTCTAGTGGTCGATATCTGCATTCCATCGTGCCTACTTTAAAACACTTGCAGAGTGCTCGCGTGTCTCTGTGCCATCATTCCTGTGTTCCGCTTGTATCGAAGTCGACATACTTTCAGGAACGTTGGCGTTAACGGCCGCTCTGGTGGGTACTTGAGCGTGCCTTTGTTTAGCCCGTGTGCTTGCGCCTGAGCCATAATTTTTTGGGAATTTCAAGCCCGGTTTTCGAAACGGACGTGGATATTTTCGCTCTGCTCGATCAATGCGCCGCAAGTGTCTATTTATCGCTGAAGAGAGTCTTGATTGTGACAACAACAGCAGTTCGTTTTTGATAAGTATAAACGTTTTCTTCTAAACGGGCACTGATTTCGGAAATAACTAGTTAAACAACTGATTTTTTACAGACGATAACCATCTGTTTAAGTCTAAGTGTCGAATGAGATGTATTCTTCCTTCATGACGAAAAATTCCTCTCCGTTTAAAGTGGCACGTACGGATTTGAAGTGGTGAACTAGAATAGTGGTTATTACGTTCATTCGAGCCACGATGACGACTCTTGATGATGCCCTTACAACAGTGACTTTATACTGTATTCTTTGAAGGACTGATATGCTGCTATTAAATGAATAGAGATGAATGCAATGCTCAACTATTACGGTCTACCTGCACCAGCTTGGACCATTTTCTGTTCTTCTGAAGGCAAGAGGATATAATCTCGGAAATGTAATCCATGTTTGTTTTTTTCTCTAGTTTGCTGCAGCGGTCGAATGCGCCAGTTGCCTCGCATCCAGAACTTCACCTTTTAACGGTTAAGGCTTCATAGAACCGCTGCATCTAAGACACAGAAATCTCGGGTTTATAACTCTTATGGGATCTAGACTTCGAAGTTGAAAACCCGGAAAGATCGTTGCCAATGATAAATTCTTTATAGCACGAAATAAAAGCATTCTTTTATTAAACGCTGAGAGGAGCAGCAACACAGAGATTACCGCGTGCGAAAGCCAATGCATTAGTTTTAATCTCTTGATAAAACGAAAGCAAGTAGTTTAAAAAAATAATTTTTGTCTTGCAACTTCACTACCAGTACAAAAATTGGTCAGCGCTCTATATCCACCGCTCCTTTTCCCATAAATCTTTTCACTCTCGCGCGGTGACTGCGCGAATATGCTTCGATTCCGGTTGTAATCCTAGCGGGCGAAATCTGAATGTTATACTGCCTTGGGCAGACTCAGCATCCGCGCAAAGTCTTCTCGCCAGAAGGGGCACAAGCACAGGCGCTTTTACCATTTAGACACTAGAAATATTTGATGCACTGTCGGGATAGGGAGCCTCTACCGCTGAAGAGGCATGCAATTTGTTTAGCGAAATAAACTGCGTTTGCGCACGGGTAAGGCTCCATGCCAAATCGAAGGGGAACTGAACAAACTGAAGTCTTAGCCACCGTTGTAAGGGCATCATCAAGAGTAATCTTCGTGGCAGGAATGAGCGTAATAGCCACTCTTCTATAGTTCATCATCGAACCCGTACGTGTCACTCTAAAAGGTCGCAGCTAAGGAGAGCCGCGCCCGTAAGATTACTTCGTGTTGGGTGCATTCACGTGTTTTCATAGCAGCAGGGACCGTGTAGACGTTGAAAAAGGTTACGTAAAACTGTTCAGTGAATATGAACCTTGGATATTTTAAACTTCGAAACGCATATTGTGGGCTTTACGGTATCAGTTTAAAGCGGGAGAAGAGAAAGCGAGCTTTTGTGCGCGAGGTCATTAGCGTTGATGAAACCTTCAAACAAAACTACGGCGGAGTGATTATGGTCAATTATCAGTCGCCTATGTGAAGAGGTTGATTTTCACGAGAGCGCGGTTTCTTGCCGTGACAACTTCTTTACACTGTGGAACGAATACCGCGCGGAGGACCACTTGCAACTTTTGAAGAGCATGGCTACAAGCTTCTGAACAGAAAAGATGCTTTACAGACTTGGTAAAAGTGATCCTTATTGGTGTTCTAATTCTAGGAGTCCTCAACGCATCACCTAATTATTAAAACATCACTTTCAGTCCACAGTACATGATTACTCTGTTTATTTCCATAAAAACGTGCTCGCTTGGTGAGTCATCCTCTAGATTAGTCTTGAAGATTTTGAAAATTTTTTATTTCACTAGAGTGTAACATTATACCGCGCACTGTAAGCTCTCCTCGTGAGCTACAGCACCGCTATTATCAGTGCAGAAAACTACATATATTGCACGAATAAATGCGGTAGCTAGAACTATAAATATGTCCACTAAACCTGCAACATATATCAGTTGTATCATTGTTCTCATAACCTTTCAAAACATATATTTGGCAGAAATCTTTGCAGCAATTGTTTAATCATTACGATGTATATCTGAGAGAACCTAATAGTGAGAAGTAAATTTTGTTCTCTTTCCTCATGCGTAGCGATCAAATTTGCTATTGCTTTTGAGCAAAGCGATGCAATCGGGCGTAGCTGCTTTCCTTTTAATTTAGCCATAGACTTCAAGCAAGCCGAAAGCGTATGCAATTCACAAACTTGAGGTTCGTGCTACTGCCTCGGATTTGCATAGAGCTCACCTGTGCCTCGAATTTTCTAAAACTGGAAACAGCATCGCCGTTGAAAACTAAAGTACTAGTGTCGTGTCCTCCACACTGTGTCAAAGTAATAGATATGGACAACAAGGCGCATTTAATAGGGCCTGAGAAGAGACAAGACCTGTGCCTAGAATTTTCTAAAACTGGAAACAGGAAGGCCGTTGAAAACTTAAGTAGTAGTGTCGTGTCCTCCCCACTATGTTAAAGTAATAGATATCGACACCAAGGCACATTGAATAGGGCCTGAGAAGAGACAAGACAGAAGAAGGAGTTTAGAAGAACTGACCTACGCTGCTGCAATGCGAATTTTTTATACTCACCGCGCGCTTTTTGCCATCTTAAACTGTGTTTTCTGTGGTTGGTGCCCCATGAATTAGAATTATTAACTAGTGTACTAGCTGCACCCAGATGCTTGCAGTAAAACATTACTGATGCATTAAATGCCTATCCGCAAATTTTTACTGTAATTCACAAGGGTAGAAACTTGGGCGAGTCGGTAATGGTGTTCCATAGTATGTGAGGGTAGCGCAAAACGGGACCAGGGACAAAGAAAGACGCACACAACACAGGCGCTAACTTCCGACTGACAGAAACCTAGGCGACTGCTATGCTTCATATTTTCGCGCACAAAGAGATGGTGAATTTTTTATTGAAGGAAAGGTAGAGGGTCGAGCGGTGGTGATGTGATCCTGGCCTGCTACTCCACAACGGGGAAGGTGGAAAGGGAAAGTAAAAGGAGAGTTATGTGTTGTGTTGGGCTTAATGGCACATAAGCAGCGAAGGCTATCATGCGCCAAGCTCAAAAAGGAGAGTTATGGGGCGAATGGAGGGTGATGATGTCATAATACGTAAAATAGACGCACACAAGGGGAGTAGACACCACGGACGCTGGTGTCTACACTCGCTGTGTGCGCGTGTTTTACGTGCGCTGAAAAGCTGAGTGATAGTATTAGAAACCCCGCACTAGCCCAGCTTTCCCAGCGCCCGTGGTGTTTACTCTCCTTGTGGCCTTGTGTTTAATGTGCGCTTGAGAGATTAGTCACGGTGTTGAAAACTACCAACTAGCCTAGTGTTCCAGGGTCCGTTATCTCTACTTTTTCTGTGTCCGTGTGTTTTATATGCGTCGGAAGGTATAATTATACTGTTAAAAACCACTAACTAGCCCAGATGCTTGGATGTAGTGAAATCATTACGGCACTGTAAAGACACAGTATAAGAATTGCAGGATGCCGGCGGTTATCAAGAAAACACCCCAAATATTTGTCGACGAATACCAAGTAGGGCACTGTTTTGTAATAATGTTGTTCTTTAGCTGGTTATATTTACTGCCCTTCAGAAGGTTGACAAAATAACTGAGCAAGGTTTTTTTTTGTACTAAAGCCAACTGAATAGCTCTTTCTTTGAACTAGAGCAAGGCACGCCAGTTGGGACAAACAAACTAGCAGTTAACAATGACCGAAAAAGAAAGACGCGAAAGTACATACAAGAGAATAAAAAGTGACAAGATTTGTGATTTGTTGCTTTTCGTGGCTTTATTTTTCAGCCTTGTGACCACAAAACGCATTTGATGGCGAAACACAGCGTGATCTCTGAATGTTGCTGACTTGTTTCCGTCCTTTTGATATCGAGGCTTGTTCTTCTTTTGGTGAAACTCTTTCTGTAGAAGAAAAAAGGCACACAAATGAACAAAAATTTGAGAAATTGTAAAGTGTAGATGCAGCATTTGAACACAGTAACTTCGGTATTGTGATGCCTATTACAACACTGTTGTTGTGGTAGAGATACACGGAGAGTGCGGGGGCTTAAGTGGCATAGTGTAGTTCACCACAATATGCTAATTGACAGTATGCGCTTAAGGAGAACACATGGTTATAGCAACCTAACTTGATCTGATGCGTGCACTTCGTGGCAGTTATGGTTCTCTAGTGCGAACACTCCTTGAAAACCTCGTATATGGCTCGTACAGAATCGCTGAGGTTTCTCTGCAATAACCTCAAGTAAATTATCCCTACGGTGTCTCAATTACTTACCACTTCTTCAAGAAGGTGGTGTAGCCGAGGGAGTTGAGTCCGTAACCATAGTTGAGGCCGTACGGGCTGAGGCCGTACACGTAGGGGACTCGGACAGGGTGGGCGTCCACCCGGTGGCTGTAGCTGACGCCCGTGGTGCGGTAGCCGTACGGGGTGGCCACGTTGTGCACGACAGGATTCACCTGCTCCACGCGGTGGACGGCAGTGACGGCGGCGGCTACGGGGGCGGCGTGCACCGTCGAGACAGTGCGCACGGTGGGGTAGCCGGCCACAGGAACGCCGTACGTGGGAACGTACACGGCGAGGGCGTTGCCCAGCAGAGCGAAGAGGCACAGTACCTGGAGGTGAAAATATGGCGTGACATTCTTAAGAAAGCGGGATGAGAATGAAGGGCCAATAAAGAAATTATTGAAAGGTAGCATGAGACTGGGGTAGAAAAATTACTAAGCGCCGACACGAACAGTAATAGGGGACCACATTCACAAAACTGTTGTCTGTGTGATATGGGTGCAGTAGTCTGATTGGCCATACAAACTTTCCTACGCTGTTTACAATGGAATGATTTAAGTAGGAATTCATAAGTATCTACAATACTTCTTTAACACTACAACTGCACCTCTTTAGGAACAAGGAAATCGATAGCTGCTCCCGGCATTCAGACGTTCGAAGTTCTGAGACTTTCGTGTAGAACACAACGCAGTCAGAAGCTACTTACGGCAATCATGGTTGAGTCGATTTCTTGCAGCTCTGAAGGGCTCGAAGAAGTGATGATTTTGCAGGGGCGTTCAGCTCAGTTTTATACTCCGCGTCAGGAGCGAGAAATCGTTCTGTCTGCGTAGACGTGTATTTCTTTTTTTTTTCGTGCTCTTTCGGGACGTGCTGGCAAAGGCCGAAGTCAGTCTGACGATGGTCCTATTTTGCACTTTGAGATTACTGTCCCCCTACGGTTCCTTGCCCTTTTTTGATCAGTTAATAGCATGTACATTTCTTTTTTGAATTAGGAGGCCTGATTTAGCTGTCGTCTCTTCAGTTGTGTTTGTTATTTCACTCTCCAACATCATAGTGATAATCTTTCTCTGGGGATGTAGAAAAAAGAACCGTCACGGACTCGCAGGTGCTTCGGGAGATATATGAAAACCGGTAACGAGTAAAGACAAGTTCAAAACGGTTGAGTTACCCTGTCAAGGGCAGCTTTTATTGATTTCTGTACTCGGAGGCAGAGTCACACGTCCTGTTGCCTTGAACTTTCCTACCGGTCGGTATTTGCATTTCGGCGTTGTTAGTTTAAAGCGCTTCCAGTGTGTATGCGTATCTCCACGCTATCATTCTGGTGTTCGGCCTGTATCGATGTCGACACACTTTCAGATACACGGGCGGTAACGACCACTCTGGTGAAAAGCTTGAGCGTGCATTTATTTTCTCCGTGTGGTAACGCCTATGTGATAATTTTTGATGGCTTGTAGCCCTAGGTTTTCGAACGGTCGTGAATATTTTGGCTCTGCCCGATCAATGCGCCGCAAGTACCAATTTATCGCTGAAGGTTGCGATCAGGACAGCGCGAAAGAGACACTATTCATTCCGAGATTATTAGCATTTGTTTTCGATAAGTATAATTTTTTTTATATGAAGAGGCAGTGAATTTAGAAATAGCTCGTAAAATAACTTGCTTCTGCGCATAAAAACAATTCATGTGTGTTTAAGCGCCGTAATACAATTGTTGCTTCATCAACAGAAATTCTTTTGTGTTTCGAATGAAGAGTAGAGAGCATGCATTGGGGAAGAAGAAAATTCATTGCGTTCGTTCGAGCCATGATAACTTCTTGATGAGGGCCTTACAAGAAGGGTGTTATGCTGTGTTATTTCATGTATTCTTGTGTTCCTCTGAGATTACTTAGCAAACGACGTTATATGAATCTTTGGACTACTTGCTGTTTTTTGTAGCGATAGCTACACTATACGCCACCTCTTCGACCCTTCAGCGTTGCACCAGTTGAGCTCCGTGGCAGCGCCGTTGGTCACGTGGGTTGATCAGTGGTGTGGCGTTGGCACGTGGTTGGTCACGTGGTGTTGAGCAGCTGCTGCTGCCGGATGCGCGGCGCGCAACAGCTGCAAGAGCTGTGCGCATGCGCCGTGTCAAATGGGACGAAGATGAAGAAGGAACGCCGAGCGAAACGGAGCGGCGAAAGACCGACTTTGCAATTCGACTGAGCGAGTTCCACTCGGCCAGATGTAGCTATCGCGTCACTCCAGGTTTAACCAGAGCTAAACCACAGCTCATTTTCTTGTGGCTGAATGGCGCCACTGTTGCCACCGGCATCACATTCGGCATTGTAGCTTTTAGCGGAAAATCCCTCGTTACCATTCTGGTCTTAGAAAATGCCTAATGGGCTTGGTGGTCTGTACACATTCAAAATGTGTGTTGTGTGTTCGCGTTATATGGGTTGGTGTGCCCTCAGAAGGATGGAAAGTGTGGCAATTTTCGCAGAGGTTTTGAGTGATATGCTTTAGACTGCGATGGCTTTTGCAGACGGGTTTTGCACGCTTGTTTTGAAGCTTGGTACCTGAGAGAGAAAAGGTTTTTGCTTGATTTGAAGTGTACGCAACGGGCGGTACATTTATTGTGTGCTAAGGACTTCTAGCAGACAACGCCGCCGCAGTGGTTCAGTGGTTATGGTGCTCGGCTGCTGACCCTAAAGGCACGGGTTCGATTCCGGCCGCGGCGGTCGAATTTCGATGGAGGCAAAATTTTAGAGGTCCGTGTACTGTGCGATGTCAGTGCACGTTCAAGAACCCCGGGTGGTCGAAATTTCCAGGTGGGCGACCTTCACTAGTGCGTCGCTTATAGCCTGAGTCGCTTTGGCAAGCTAAACCACCGTGAGTCGTGTGATGCTCGGTAACTGCTCGAGGAAGACATGGAACCAAATGTTGAGTCGAGGTGCCACTCCCAAATATATCAGGATCATTGTCATCATATCTGTTCATGCGTTGCAGACCCTTCAATACAGTCATTCTAAGCATGCTCAACCTGATGCATATATAGTTCTGATTCTTTGAGTGACGTGGAATGACTAAACAGAATTCCGCTGCCACTTCAACGTTTCATTCAAACATTAAACATTATTTTCATTCAATACTACATGATTACCGCGTTTATTCGCATAAGAGATGCACTCGCATGGTAAAATCACCGGCCAGAGTAGTGAAAAAAATTTGGGAAGATTTTAACTCACCACAGTGTACATCATAATTACAGGTCGTACACGCGCTTCCTGAACTATAGCACCATTATTAGCCCGACCGCGTTAAGGGTACCGTCCAGAGATAACCCTGGCGTTGTCGGCGTAGCGTGCCGAGAAAAGCAGGTTACCCACCTTCCGCCTAGGTCACGTGACCTTGTAACGTGATCAAAACCTGCCCACCAGAACGCCACCGTGGCAGGTGGTTGTTGCATTAATGACAGGTCGTGAGAGGTTGCTCTTGAAGAGCAGTTTGACAAGCCCTACCACGGGTGCCTGTGTTTAGAAAAGCCACCTGCGCAGGCAGTCGCGGCCCGCTTAACCGCTGCACCATTGCGCCAGGAGTCGTATGAAGACTCCTCGCTATGTATCAATGTGCAATAGAGAACGAACAATCCCGCATATATAGGCATGCAGGCAGAACTTAGGCGACATAGAAGGAGTACTTGCGCGGGGGATATCTCCAATGCTGTCGCATTGCACTCTTAAGAATAGGTTAAGAATGTGACGATGTGGTCGCATTTCCTGGAAATGGCAGGCAAACAGGATCGCAGGTCGCTGAAGGGACCCATTATTTCTATCTATTCATGCCGTCAGCGCGGAGCCTAAGCGTCCTGTCAAGTTTATTTGCTTTTCAGAAAACCGCCTTTGTCGCGCAATTAAATGTGATACCTAGACCTATTAA
Organism: Amblyomma americanum; assembly: GCA_030143305.2. Classification (NCBI taxonomy): domain Eukaryota; kingdom Metazoa; phylum Arthropoda; class Arachnida; order Ixodida; family Ixodidae; genus Amblyomma; species Amblyomma americanum. Next base: position 19,206 of record JARKHS020029903.1, on the reverse strand, counting down.
ATATTTCCACTAAAACCGCAACATATAACAGTTGTATAATTGGTCTCATAATCTTTCAGCAACTATAGTAGGCAGAAATGCTGTACAGCCACCATTTAATTATTAGACTGTGTGCCTGAGGGCACGTAGCAGTGAGAAATTGACTGCTATAGATTTCTCCATTGATCCTGAACGATTCTTGCAATTGCTTTTGAGCAAAGTGATACAGCTCTGCGTGGCGGTTTTCTTTTTAATTTAGCCAACAATTTAAGCAGAGTGACAGCGCGTGGACGGAATAACTCAGTTTTGGACTACTGCCTCGGCTCTGTTTAGAGTTCACGTGAACCTCGAGATTTTTAATATAGCAACTAACACTGTCATTCAAAACGAAGCCCTCCGCACCGCAGCTAAGTATTACATACGGACATCTAGTGGCATTTGACAATACACCGAACAAAAAATAAGTGGGCTAGAAGAAGCTTGTCTATGAACTGAGCCAGAAAGCTGTCAAAATAACCTAGAAAACCACACTATTAGGATAAATGCGGTCACCCTTGCAGCTATCTAAGCTTTAGGACGGTCGGAGCAAGGTGACGTGTTTAATCATTTAACAAAAAGGAGAAAAATAATCTTGCAGCCACCTAGATTGGAAAAAAGAAGCTCAACTCGAAGCTTATTTGCTGTAGGCTGAAACAAGTTCTGCGCTCGAATCGCCAACTAGTAAGCAAATAATCCTCCTAACTCACATGAAACGACTAAACCGGTGTTAGCGGATTTATACCAGCCGATAAAGACCGACTGATAAAAAAATTGGAACAAGCCACACAAACATGGCTAGCAGTTCACTTCTCCGTGCGAGTACACTGGTAACTTCTGGAGTTAAACCCTCGGGGTGGCAGTGACATGCACTAGATAAGTGTTTCCGGGGTTAATATTTATTGGATGCACACTTTTTCCCCACGGCACTGTGAGCGGTTAATCTCATTCATATGCGCAAAATCTCGCAGATTCAGGACTGTTTTTTTTTCACAGGCCTGTAGTTTTGTGCCCATAATTACCTATAATTCCCTCCAACCCCCCGCCGTAACTTACTGCCTGTGGTTTACCGCCTATGGGATTCGAACCCTTGCCGGGGTGGCCTCCTTAAGATAGAGGCAAGCTGTAAAAATTCTCGTGTTCTGTGCTATATTAGCGCAAGTTAAACAACTTAAGGGGGTCTCATTTTTTCCGAAGCCCCTACATCTGGCATCTGTGATAGCCCATGTAAAGCTTTGAGAAGTAAAAACTCACGTATCTTACCATTTGTTTGACGCTGAAGTAGTAGTGCATTTGCGTGCGGCCTTTTAAGTACAAAAAACCGCGATATTAGACGAGGTCAAATATCTCCCTCCATGTGAAAGTGGACTGCAAAGAAACTAGTCTCTCGACCATGCAATCAAGCCCCAAACTTAAGACGTGTGGAAAATGCCGGTGTAAGGATAATTTTATTTCTCGTTCTTTTTTTACATACGGCTGACGTGGCTGGCATTCAAGCCAACGATTCCGCCGTTAGCAGCTCAATGGAGGTTCACGACCGCCGTTGAGACCAGCCACAACCAAAGATGGAAAAATGGTAACACAAGAAGGAAAACATATCTTAACTTCAGTATCTTAACGCCATGAGCTCAACTCTCCTTTTAGAACTCGCAAAATGAAACGAGGGCGACCAATTGGTTTTTTACTCTAAATCAAGAAAGTGTTTCAAATGTTTTACGCCCTAGAGTTAAGGCAGGTTCCAAATAAAGTTGATGTTGCAGCCTTCCATCCCCTTTGAACAGCCGTCATTGAAGTATTTCAGTTTCAGTGTAGTCATTTGCTGTCACGGTTGCTTGTCAAACAGAGCAAAACGGCGTGGTACGAGCTGCACCGTCAAGTTTTTTCAGTGTACATCACAGCACACAGAAAAAAAAGTCCAGGGGGGTAGTGTCAGCAACGGCTTCCGTTCATGTCGAGAGCATGCCCGTTCGCTCAAGTTAACGCGAAGTGCAGCTCCTGATTAGGAGCGTATAGTGGGCAAGTGCTAGTTTGCTGACTTGCTTTCAGGGCCTGTATCGGCCGCTACTGACCCAAAAGGCGCGGGTTCGATCCCGGACGCGGCGGTCGAGTTTTTATGGAGGCGAAATTCTAGATTCCTGTGCACTGTGCGATGCCAGTGCAAGTTAAAGAACCCCAGGTGGTCGAAATTATCCGGAGCCCTTCATTACGGCGTCCCTCATAGCCCCTAAACCATAAACTATCGTGGTAACAGAGGTGGCTGATGAACCCGGGCGCGGGGACGTTTCATATGTAAGTAGTGGCAGACCTCAATGGACGGTCTAATAAAGGCTTACGGAGCCACTGAACGCTTTCATTTACTGCCCGGTGTACGGTCAATGAAACGCACTATGACAGTGTTGCCGGTATAGAAATGGAAATATGGTTTCGTGCAGGCCATGTTGAGCACACAACAGGCAGCTAGCGTTGTTTCCATATGACAGGGAGACTACAAAAGTACGAAAACCTACCCATAGGTAACAAATCGTGAGGCGGAAAATGAAATTACGAACACAGAGAATTAGTTAATGGAAAAAGATTTCCAGGGGCAGAATAGTCGCGACTGGCGCAAGTAGGGGAGGGGCGGGGGGGACTGATTTGTGGTGTAGACGGCACTTGTCTGTACAGCGGTTTGCACGTATTCGTGCGGAAGATTTATTTAGGTCAAAAGAAAAAAAAGGGGTTACAAAAGCCTATTTGGGATATTTCGTGTTCGCTGAGAAAAATTCACGCACTCCAAAAATTCTGCAATACCACGGTGAAATTCGCACAATGTGGTCGTAGCCAACCAAGACCAACTCAAGAGAGCGAGTAGTGCGATGCCTTTGTACATATTATTTTCCAGTCCTTACACCGAAATACAAATGCACCAAGAAAAGAGGTGTGCCTTGTAGTGTAAAACCCCGCTGTCCATTTGGTCGTTTTTCTTTTTTTGTTGTTGGTAGCTTGCATCTTTATCTGTAAGGAAAAAGATGAAGATGAGTAAAGAAGAGAGAGAGAGAAAAATAAAAAAAAAACGTTTAATGCACAAGACGGTAGATGGGCCCTCATTTCACGATATAGAAGCATACTAGCGCAGCACAGCAAAAGACATAATGAAGACATATCATAGAACACCAACTAGCCCGCATTCTTACTCCTACGCTCATTCCAGGAGCCCATTGGCTTTTGCCGCCGCTCTTGCCCGGTTCACCAGCAAAATCTTGTCCTCAGTTGTTGGGTTATTGATTCTTCGTATAGCTGGGTTTTTTGGCATGCCCATACCAAATGGTATAAGTTAGACATTTCACCGCAGAAGGCGCAAGATCGTACGAATTTTGAAACATATAGGTGAATTTGACGGGACTCATGTCAGTATTCTATTGCAATGTCCTCAGCATGATCCCTGGATCCCTGTTTATACTTCTGTGCGGTTCAGCGTATACTTTCCTCGTTAATCTTAAATTTCGGAGTAAATCCCTATAGCTTATTAGCTGTTCTGAATCATTGTTCCCCCGCGAATGTTGAGGGACCCAGGGTAAATAGCGCGTGGGCAGCGGCGTGAGCGCCTTCGTTTCCAACATTCGCATAGTCTCCTGGAGTCAATATGACTATGAATTTAAAGTGTGTATCTTCTTTAGTTCTGAGTATTCTGTTTGCTTGCTTACCAATCCTTCCTCTGGTATAGTTCCGACATGCAGTCTGGGAGCCCGTAATCACACACCAGACCTTCTTGGAAACCCTCTGCAAAGTAGCCGCTGCCTCTACCGCCTGGGCTGTTCCCTGGCATCAAATTGACGCCCCATTAACTAAAGGGGAAGCGGCGAACAGCGGCCTTTTATTAATGCGTTTGCATCAGATGGGTGTGTGAAAGCGGACATCGCGACCGCCGTTTGTCAGCAGCCAGTGGCAGGTGGCTCGGCTGCCACGCTACATGGCTATGAGCGAACTTGCTGTACATGCTTCGTATGCCACCTTGGACAAAACTATCTTTCGTGTCTGGACCTCGGGTGTAACGAACGTAGTGTGAATTCACCTCAGGTATAACGAATTTTAGCGCGCCAACCTCGGATACAACTAACGTTTGGCTGCTAACGGAATCAAAAGACCCACCGAGGATTGCCCCATGGTCCTTTATTTAAGGCGCCCGTGTGCTGTGGGTTGTCAGTGCACGTTAAAGATCCCCAGGTGGTCGAAATTATTCCAGGAGTCCCCACTACGGCACCTCTTTCTTCCTTTCTCTTTTCACTCCCTCATTCAGCCCTTCCCTTACGGCGCGGTTCAGGTGTCCAACGTTATATGAGACAGATACTGCGCCATTTCCTTTACCCAAAAAACCAATTATTAAGCGGAAGTGTCTGAACACACAGGCAACGGACACAACATTAGCGATATCGAGGTAGATGAAGAGTGACTAGGCCGAATATTGTAGATACTATTTAATGTTTGCTCCCCCTCTCTACTCTAATGTTTCAAGGTTTACTGCATTGAAGCTTTGCTACAGTAACTCACGCCAGAAAGTGAAGCACACTCGCTCGTATGCACACGAACGATATGTGCAAAGCCATTATTTAGAAGGAATAAAGCTTCTTATAAATTTGTATGGGATAAAATGTCCGCTCTTTTGTATTCCACACCGTAGATTATCATCCGGACGAACTATAATCGACGTTCAATATTTTTTGGAGCACCTATAATGAAGATATAACTGATTAGTCGTCACGAAACTTTTTTTCTACGTGCATCGCGGCGAACATAACATGACATGACATGACATGACATAACATAACATAACGTAAGACGACACAACATAACATAACATAACATAACACATAAGTTATGATAACATAGGATAACGTTTCTACTGAAAATGACCAATAGATACAGCCGCGTTATATAAGCTTAAGCAAACAGAACATATCAACGGCATTTTACCCTGCGAAATTGTTGCATTTTTCACTGCGGTAACTAATGCTCGTCAGCGTGAGCATGAGCACAAAGGATCGAACGGGCTGCGGAAATCGAGAGCATGCTAGAGCATGGCGATACGATGTAGCGAGCCAATAAAATGCGAATTACTCATCAGTAAAAACTACCAAGGCCGTGCCGCGTTTGACTGAGAGCATTATTGTTAGGGCACGACTGGAAAGTTGCGCCCACCTTAGGAATTTACGCTATCAGTGTTCTTGAGTTACCTGACTCACAACTGAAAGTTCTCTTTTGAATGCCGGCTTTGAGAACGGTCAGTAAATTAAGTTCGCTATTTGTATTTTCTTAAGGCACTGCGTTTCATGCGAGGAGCACAAATTCATCTCGAGTGGCTTGAAATCGGCAGTACTTCCTTGCCGTGTGCTTTACACAAACAGCCGCGGCAACGTCTGTCCTGGTGCACCTGATGTATAGGGCGTTTCTCTGACACGCTATAATAATTTACTTGAACAATGTTTATAAAACAGGTGGTTACAAAAGATGGCGCTATTAAACAAGAGTTCTCGATAGTTACCGCCTCCTCCAGACTCCAGCCGTAGCCGAAGTTGACTCCGTACGGGCTGAATCCGTAGCCGTAGTTGACGCTCAGCGGGTGGGCATCATACCGGTGCCTGTAGCTGACGCCGCTTCTGTAGTATCCGAACGGGGTTTCCACGTCGTGGTAGATAATGTTCCCCGGCTGGGCGGAGTAGGCGGCTCCCGACCAGCCGTACGTGGATCCGTACACTGCGATCGCGTTGCCCAGCAGGAGCGGCAAGCAAGCACAGCACCTGCACGTAGTTGTGTTGCGTAGACTTTAAATTCGCGAACTATGGGAAAATAACAAGACTCATCAAGCAGAATATAAATTAGAGGTGTATACTTCACAATAAATCCGGTTTTGCCGAGTATTTGATTATGATGCTTATTGCCGTTATTTTATCTCCATTGAGAGAATTGGTAAGCGGACATGCGTACACACGAGGCGCGTTTGGGTGTGCGGAGCTGAACTAGCCTATGTAAACGAGGCGTCTGAAGCTGTCCTGAAGCTTATTTCGCACATCTTCTCCGGCTGTGATGGAAATGCACAGAATATAGTCCTGTATGCTCCTTCATCGTACACACTCACGCACAAAAAAAAAGAAATATACTGATGGTATGTAGAAGGATGGTACAGAGATGTTGTAAATTGAGATGTAACAAGGTTCAGAACACTTCGCGTGTTACCCTACGTACGTAGAAGAGGTTGCAAGAGAGGGAAATGTATTTGATGTTTGAAGGACACTAAGGAATATTAAAAATTTTGGTTTCAGTGATACTCCTAGTTTCGACCGTCAATGTCGCCAGTTTTCTGAGGATGTATCGCTAAGTGTGTTATAGGGATGCTCCTCATGACTCGACGCACGATGTCGACTCCCGTCGCCTACTGCCGCCGCTGGTATGTACTGTCAGCAAGAAATCAAACGCGAACAAAATCACAGACATGCGAAGAGCAAAATGAGAAGACCTTAAATGAAAGGATATTATTATATAAGCAGGGTAACTTCAGTTCGGATGAGATAAGACTGTCCTTTAGAAGTGTTAACATCACTTCTGTTTCTTCTCCAGGAGCAAATATATTAGTTTTTCTGTGCTGGCATTTCAGTTTTCTTGTTAGAGTTTCATTTTTTGCTGATCGTCCACACCTTCAAAGCGACGAGACTTGGCAGTAGCGGGGCGCGTTTCGGAATTGTTCAATTTCGGCATATCCTGTGTTGAGTCACCTCGCTTTATAAGACGGGTACGCCTGGGCTAGAGCCTCCTTTTTAAAGACTTTTAAACAGCATGAAGTTCTGTAAAGGGATGATCAAAATCCTTCTTTGGTATGAATATCAGTTATGAACCTGAGGAAGGTCTTCAGACTTGTAATCAGTGTGAGGCGTTACCTACAACAGCCTTTTCTGCTCCAGAGCTCTTACTATAAGCTTTCACTGAACTGTCTGGATGCACAGGTGATAACGAAGCGAGCGTCATGATATGCGCTAAATCGTCACTTGAAAAACAAACTTCGCTCGCCAAAATAGATCGGAAGTCACGTATGTTCCCGCAACGCCATCTCTTATTAGGCATCCTCGTAAGCCACTTCCGAGCGATGGATAAAAATTTCTACAAACGTGGACCGTGAGAGACGCGATGAGCGGTTAAGCGGCCTTCAGCTTATTGCGCGAATCCATCGCGTGGCGTGTCACCGCGAATTATCGCCTCATGCGCGTAACGCTTAATGGTTAACTGGCCGTTTCAATGAAAAGACCACTGTATTTAACTCTTAAGGTATTTTTTTAAATTTGTGTCTGTGAATGAATATACTCTATCCCTTACAGTCTTTTAACCGGTCTCCTTATCTACTTCTGCTGTCATAGGGCAAAAATAAAATGTACTTTCTTGCACAGCTACGGAAGGGCCGACCTGTATGACTTAAAGGGCAACTGTGTATGTTTTAGAAATCGACGAGCTTAAAAGGGTCCAATGTGTGAAACTTGCAGGTAAAGCATGCGAACTACTTTTGGGATAGCATTTGAAATGGATAAGTAATCGCCGATTGAAATCGAGACGTCCATCAAGCTTCTCTCTAGGACACAGCTCCAAGTGGGGGGCGCATCATTACGTCATCGAAGGTACCAGCACATTTCCGACGCATAAACACTTGCGTTCAAGAACAAAAAAACCAACGCCACCGAAAGGCAAAGGCCTCCGAATGTTGTTTGGCAGCATCCAACTATGCACAGCATGATGTGGTTGACGGCAGCGCAAATTTAAAATCCCACCTTCCGTGACGTTACATTGAACTTCTCTGTATTCCTTTGGAGCTGTTAAAAGAAGCCTAAAGTTTAATCGTTGATTACGGGACTTTTTTAAATGCTAGCGCAAAAACACTTGTCATGCTTTACCTCCAGCCTATATAGAATTGAATCTTTGAATAGCGCGGAATTCTCGAAAGGTGGTGCAGTTACCCTTTAATGACGCTGTACATTTATGTTGGTAACATCGGGAAAAACATGCCAATAACTTGTAATAGCTGCTAATTGTTTAACATGGTTTCGTTACCCGTATAAATATTTGAAATGGACTGCACGGCTTTCTTTTCCAAGACAAGGGGTGCCTGTGCATAACTTTGCTTGTAAGCCATGTTTAAGTGTGGCGTTACAGCCACAGTAAAATATGCACATTAGACTGGGGAAAAATTATCGCAAAGTACTGTTGTCGTCTATATCTGGTTTTTAAAGTACACCTTTATTTTGTTAATGTATCTACTTTTAACGCTTGAGCGCTCTGTGCGCATGTATGAGACCTGACGCGTTCAATGCGTTATTGCGAAAACAACGAATCTATATGCATCTTTCCTGAAAGATGCATGAATTAGTGTATTTTTTCGATAACTGAACTTTATTGTAACAATGTTGTTTTATTTGTGAATTTCTGGCGGGATACACCATATAGGCTGTTTTTTTGCCCAGAGTTTGGCTTCAGTTGGCCGCAAGAAAGCCACGAAGAAAGCGTACTGGACCATACCTTCGCCTTGCCTATTGCAGACGTGAGGTTACCGCAAATAAATTACACTGCCATCATATGCATATAAATTAAATATTTATCTGAGGTACCGAGCACTGCAAGGTCTTTAAGTACAGAACGAGCCAAACAAGGCCTTAGATTAAGACTTGCTCAACAGCATAACCTGTGAACGTTAAGCTAAGCGGAACGCCTACAAGGAATTAAAATTTAAAATAATTATGGAAATGAGTATCCAGTGGTTTTAGCGCATTCTTGTTACTACCGCAACCACTAAACTTCTAAAAGAAGAGCATTGAATTTTATAATTTAAACAATCCTCTAAAGGTGTAAAGAAAATCCAAACTACATGAAGACAACATTTGTTATCCTTTCCTTTTGTTTAGGAGGGCAGTTTTTAAGGATTTTCGTTTTAGAAACTACACTAATGCTTGGTTATGGTACCTTTAAGTAATGAACTTTTGCTCACTTGGCTATTAAATATTTGCTATACATTCTTAGCCAAAACGGGTAATGCATTATGTCTTCACAACTGGTTGCGCAACCATCTCCAGGCGTTATTAAATTACTTTGACAATTTTAATTAACCTCTGCTATATAATCTATAGAATTCAGAAAAAGTGTGACTAGTTTTCTCCGTGATTATATGGTGGCGGTTGGCTTTAGTGGTCATCATGGACATTACTGAAGATAGAAATAGGAGTCAGATTCTAGAAGCTTCCCATTTCGTTTGGTGTGACGTCAACGTGACGCCGCATCAGAGGAAAGCGGGAAGCTGCCAATCACAGAAATCACAAGGCAGCGGGATCCTAACGTTGACGATAGCTTTCGCCACTCGCCGCACGCACCTGCTCGCCATTGGCTGTGCTGTGCAGCCGATGGTGAGGTCCCACTGCCAATAGGCCGACGGTATGGTCGCTTCCCACGGGCGCTTCAAAGCTGTGGATACGTCACCGAACAACAGAGACTGATATCAGAGGGCCAGATAGATACGAAATGGCAAATTGATAACATAATCTTGTAGAATATGGCCCCAGTTTTTTAAACTGGTTTTATAGAGCAGCAGCAAAATTGGTTTTGCATCACGCTTTGGCAAAATAATTGAATTCAGTAATGTCTCTGTAGCCTCTCATGCTGATGACAGTTTCCTAAAGCTGTCCATGACCTATAATGTACACAATTTTTGTTCTTTAGCGCCATTCTCGTCGATTTATGCGGTTCTCTCTTTATCTGACAATTTGCAATATACATGTGGCGTGCCCCAATACAATCTCCGGAAAATATGCCATTCGTAGCGAGTACAGAAAAAAAAGAGTCTAGTTAACAGCAAGTTTCGGGACTTTAGATGTCTAGTTCGCCGCTTTCATGGTCATAGGAACCGCCGGTGGTACTCACGACCTTCATGATGGACAGGGTTCCTCGCAACTGGATGCTGGAAGAAATGACACCTGAGTTACCGCACTCCGACTTCTTTTATACTCACAGTGACGTAATGTGCTCACAGGGCTTTTGTAATGGTAGCTCATATGAGCCGATGGTCGCATTTAGCTTCCCCATTCCCGGTCGTCACAGTGATTGTTAGCATGGCATGTTTTTTTTTCTTTCATGAAGGCGGTGGTACCATGTGCGTTGTCGAATAGCAATGCATCATTTGAGGTTTGTTGCGACAGCAATGTGCCTTTTGTCACTCCCGCCCTTGGTGTGTGATGTCTGGCCATTTGACCAGTGCTCTGTGCGAAACAGAAGCCGGCAGCAGGTAACGACGCGTTGACGAAAGCGAAGTCTTTTTCCCGCAAAGCAGCTCACTTTTTTATCTCCATATATAGCCACGGCCACCCGTCGATTTGCCTTGAACTTTCCGTCGAGTCGCTATCATCCCATCTTCTGGTCAGCGACCGACGAATCGTGCTTGTTCTGACGTTCCACTGCCATCTACGAGACGCTTCTCAAGTGCCTCCGTCTTTGGTGTCGACACACTTTGCGCGATTCCCGTAACGACCACGCCGTTGCGCTGTCATTTATGTTGTCCGTTCGGGTACGCCTTTCTGTGCGTTCTTTGGCGCTAAGCCCTCTCGACCAGGATGTGAACTGAGTGTTTCATCTAATTCCGTAGCTGTATGTCTCTGGAAGGAATTCCCCGCCAAATGGAGCCTAATTAAGGTGAAGGAAAGTTGGAGAGGCTGTTGGCGGACGCTTAAGGGGCTTTTTACGGGGTTATAAAGACACTGATTAAGCCCATGCTTGGGAATTACTGCTTTCTGTTACGTCTAGACATGATGAATTACAGCTGTTGACGTAATTTATAAAGGCATTTGGCGGGCTGCTACCGGAACTCGCTAACTTGTAGCACAAGTTGGTTTGTGTGCAATAGAGCGCGCTCGAAACGCTTGATTCATAAGTGTCAGCACCGAAAAGTGGCATGGCACGCAAAGTAGTGGCAATGGTGCGATTGAATGAATGACCAAGCGAAAATTTTATAGAGCAAAAGAGGAACATATATAAATCGCTGTAAAAGGCCGGTAAGCTAAAGAAACTAAGACAGCTATCTACTCAGCTAGACAGTCTCCCATTGCGATTTCAGTGAACGCGTGTCAACATTGTCCCGGGAAGGGTGGAAATGGTGCTGAAAGTACAAAGTCGTCCGTGAGTGTTAGCACTTTCAGCACACAGGTTGGCGTAGTTGGCAGAAATATAAAGTGTAAAAACTGTTTGATTGCTCTTGTTATTCCAAAAGCTGTTGACGTAGTGTAATCTGAGATTTTTGCGAACGTACGGCTAAAAATGAACGTTGCCTGAGCACCCAACTCATCTGAACGCATCGCTATGCACCACCACACAGTTTATTTTTCCAGCTATAGATATGTGTAGTGCGAATGATTTAGATTTCATCAAAAGAAGATTCTCGCAGTAATTGCACAATGGACAAATCCTTATCTTTGGGGATGTCACGAGGACAAGCCGACAATTATTGGCTCGCATACGCTACTTTTATATTGGAATTGCGATTGCTACTGCAATTTTTTTAGATCACACAAGCGCCTCATAGTTCGTAATGCATGTCCACTTAAGCATTCATGCTTCATTGCGGACCGCGCAATGCCATTTTGCTCGTCGATGGACACTGACTTCATTCAATCAGGCAGGAATTGAATTTCAGATGCCTTGCGACTTGTTCTTTTCTCTTGTTTTAGCTATCTACAACTTGTCAGGCGATGCTTTCACTCTAAGCGTTTTCTACAATGCTTATCTATAGTCCGTAATATAGCTGCCATCTCAGGACTATTTGCAGCAGGAATGAAAGTGTCAAGCCGGTTCCTAAAAGGTTAGAGTTGTAGTCGAGTCTGCAAGGGCATAGAGTGGGTGAAGTTAGGAGCGGTTTAAGGAATAGGTAGAGCAGCCGTAAAGTTTTAGGTGACGAAGTGGGCACTTTAAGAAAGCTGGAGTAGAAATGAGTAATCGGTAGCTAGACTTTGAACCATTTATTAAAGCGGAGAAAACGTGAGCAGTGGGGCTGGTTTGCTCACTTCTTCTCTACGTAATTTCTTAAACAGCATGCTTTTACAACTTATCGTTTGTTTTTGTTTGTTTTAAGTCTTTGCTAGATATTCCGGACAAGGTGTGCGCAGACATAGACGCTGTCACTTTAAGAAGAAACGCATTTTTGACGCTTTCTTTTTTGAGGAATGTAAATCTCATTCTAAACTAGAGAATCCATACAAAGCAATGATTCAGTACTATTTTTGAAAACAATAAAATGCTTAATACTAATTGAATTTTTTACTGCTAACCTACTTCATCAATACGCCGCAAGGGCCAATCTTTACCTTGGTAGCTATTTCTTCTTATTAGGTAGATCTTGGAGATAGTCGCTCACGCAAAAGCATGTTAGGGTCGCCGAATTCGGTGGATGCTCTTTATGCCGGCTGCATATACGAGTTTCGCTAATGTAGCATTTCTAATAGGATTCCGCTGCATTTTTGTATTTTTGCTATTTGTCTAATCGAAAGCAGCTTCACGTTTGTACTAAAAGAAAGTATAATGCATTTAAATTATTATACTTACAATACTCCAAACCTGATAAAGTTAAGGTGCATTTTATTTCTACGCGTTTCAAGATTTCAAATTACGCTATGGTTCGGTGCGTTCGAATGCGTCGCACAGCACCTTACATGCAAGGGATTTATAGCAGGAAGCGTGTGCAATAGTTAACGTCCTATGTGTCTTTTTGTACTTCTATGGTGTCGGGTTTTGTATATTGAGATACCTTGCATTTGAGAATGACGCCCGTGACCACACCCGTCCAGAGAATCTCCGCGTCTTACATCGTGACAAGCTGCGTGAGGTAGCTAACGTCCGAGAGGGAGTTGGCGCTGTGCGCATCTTGTTTGTCTTGATTTCTGTTGCCACGCTGGAAAGCACGTTAATGCAAGCTTTAGAAGCTTGCGTGCATCCTGTCAGAGGCAGTTTATGTTTGATTTCCCAATGCTGACATACACGGCAGAAAGGCACATTTAAATTGCGCAACAAAGACCCTACCTTTACTTTCTGGTTGCAGTTGTCCACGCTTGTTTAAAGGGCAGCATTTTCTCTGACCTCCGGTCTCATATAGCCTTGGACGCTGGTGCCCTTTAGCAGACTATGAGATATAGGAATTACTCGTTGCAGAAGTTGTTTTTTTTTACAGTTTGGTACGTAGGCGGATGACAACCTTCGAGGGACAACAGGCCAAGTGGCTCCGTGGTTCGCACATTTGCAGATGTGCGGATTTATGTGTACGGTGAAGAACACACTGTGTGGTGGAACTAACCCGGAACGGCTCTCTTTAGCGTGCGTAATAGCCAGGGTTTAGCCGCAGAAATTTCACTAAATGATTGGACGGCGCAGCGCGCCGCTACCAAAGCTTATTTGCTCTTCACGTGTTTCTCCTGGTTGCAGTAGGAGTTGAGCTTCATAATAAACATGGGAGCGACGTATTTGATCTGGGAAGGAACCCGGTTTACATAACAACTTAGAAATTTGATCATTGTTGTAGAACGCTGTCAGAAATAAATTTCATCGCTAAGCAAAGCGGCGAGATGTAGAATGCCATTTACGGCTGCACTGGTCGAGGCGTAGGCGTGTGCTTTAAATAGGCAATTTCTGCGCGGTCCCGCAAAGTGAGTCATTTCTGTTCGCGCCGCAGCCTCGCCAGCCAGCCTCATTCGGCGATGTTCTTTGCCGCAGCAGGAGCGGGAGCGATAATGCAGGCTGTTAATATTAAGCGCCCTGGCGGCGTGAGGAAAATATTTAATTAACACTTTGTCATCGTGAAGCATCGTTGCCTCAATTTTCTTGGAACACTTCTCGCTTCTGCGCATGCGTTATCGCGCTTCCTCGTTTGACGCCTCCGCTCGTAACTTTGCCATCACTGTATACTGCATGGAGGAGCGCTGAATGATTTCTCGGCACCTTATTTGAGGTTGAGACACATGGGATAATCTATCGGCTGTACTGGAACATTATATCTTTTTCACTCTTCTAGCTCCTTTCAGGTGACCAGGCACAACGCTAGGCCTCTGCTTTCTTGAGGCTGGCCTCTCGCCGCGTAGGAAGACGAACGAGGAAAACAGTCGAAGAAGAATTGTTTTATTATACCGGTCCTAATAAATATGCTATGAGCAGTATGCACTCTTTCTTGCCTGGGCGTTCAGGGTTATTTGCGATGTTTTTGCTTCCTCTCAGGGTGTTCGTGAATATATTGCTCCCTTCGCAAGTTAGGGATCAACGGATGCTTGTTGCAGCCAGTCACATTGTCGTAAAGGGTACCAGTTCAAAATTATATCGAAATGCACTTCGCGAATAATTAGAGGGCGGTTTTTCACTGCTGAAGAAAAGTAAAAATATGTCTTCTATTTCTCAAATGATATATGTAAGCAACGCCGAATTAAGGGACACTTGGAAAAACTGCATTCAATGTCTTTTGTTTCCTTGTAAAGTTTGATTGTAGGGTTATTTGTGATCCCGTGGTTCTTTTTCAGCTATAAATGACGAATTTATTGTGCAGTAATCAGGAGTTAACTGCAAACAGTTGATTTATAAAACTGAATCTGACTCATGACGTTGGTGATTACGTCGAGTGCATTGGGGACTGTCACAGCCGTCATTGGCGGCGTGGTTCAGCCTCTTTCTTTCTCTCTCTCTCTCTCTCCCCCCTCTTTTCTACACACTCTCTCACTCACACACACACACGCACGCACGCACGCACAGATACACACACGCACACGGACACACACACACACGCACACGCACGCACACACGCACGCACCCCCCCCCCCACACACGCGCGTGCACACAAAGAAACACTGTGAAGACTGTTTTGGTGGGCGGCGCCTGTATTTTCTTTTTAAGCATTTTCTTCCTCACAGAAGGTTCGTTTTCTGGGACTTCAGCCTCTTTGTCTTCTGAGCACTTACTGAACTCATATAAGGCAACAGTATTCAGCGTTTCTATAAAGAATAAAGAGCTCATTCAAAAGGATTGAAACGAATGCCTGCTTTTGTTTGGCAATATTTATTTATTAGTCTGGTGTGTGGCAAAAAGCAACAAGACGACGAAAACAATGCCGTAGAGAAAAACTAGCCTTCGTATCTATCAATCCAGGAGAGAACGCTGCCGAATCATCGAGCTGGGCTTCTTGAGTTGTTTCTGAAAATGAGTACAGAAAAAAATGAACGAAACACAAAAATGTTCTGCCTGGTAAAGGGAATGAATTGTGCAACTTATGGTTTCGGTTATTTTGATTTATTACGGGGACGTCCATAATCGGTGCGCAAAAGGCGGAGTAATACGCATACAAAACAGCACGCAGGTAGTACATATAAAAAATATGGACGTCACTCAGGAAGCAATGGTTCTGCGCACAGTGGTTCAGTGCTAGCTCGTAGACTGTGAAATGCAGATAAAGATCAGAATACATTGCGACGGATTTTTCATACAATTAAATTCCTTCTGTAAACACTATTCGACACCAGTATGAGGTGTCCAAAGGAGCATACTCCTTCCTCAGAAAGTCGCTTCTAGCTCCGGAGCAAGCATATTGAGTTGGAGAAAATACTTCTTTCCGGAGCTTCCAACATCCGGTGATCTTCAATTCCTGAGGAAATTCGACCCTATAATGAACTACAATTACCCTGTAATCCGTCTTGATTCTTGAGTGACGTCCATATCTTTTCTGTGTACTATCTACGTGCGGTTTTATTGAGGGGCGCATGCACGTCACTGTGCACCTATATTAGAACAAAGGGCTGCTCCTCTGCCATCTATTCACCAGCTTTTGGCCGAGCAGAACAGGTAGCTGTGATTGATGGCCAGGTAATAAAAGCGAAAATGTTCCTTCTCTTCCTAGGCCAGTGGAACTGAACACTATTCATTTAGGCCACCAATTTTCATTGCTGCTGCGCGCATTGGACAAGCAAAATTTATTAACGTCAACACCTGCTGAGAATTTAGCACTTAAAAAGATTTAAAGGAGAGTCTCGTGTTATTTTGTGCATGACCAGTTCACAGGCCCCAAACCTCGGAATTAAGTTGATTGAGACACATAGCTGTGTAGACGTTTTCGCCACTTACCACTTCTTCAAGATGGGGTATCCGAAAGCGTTCAGTCCGTAGCCGTAGTTGAGGCCGTACGGGCTGAGGCCGTACACGTAGCGGACGCGGACAGGGTGGGCGTCCACCCGGTGGCTGTAGCTGACGCCCGTGGTGCGGTAGCCGTACGGGGTGGCCACGTTGTGCACGGTGGGATTCACTGGCACCACGCCGTGGACGGCAGTGACTGCTGCGGCTACGGGGGCGGTGTGCACCGTCGAGACAGTGCGCACGGTGGGGTAGCCGGCCACAGGAACGCCGTACGTGGGAAGGTACGCGGTGAGGGCGTTGCCCAGCAAAGCAAATAGGCACAGGACCTGCAAGGATATAAGGATATGGCAGTCTACAGAGTGAGCCCATAAATGGAGAAGGAACACTTAATTTTACGGGAGGAAACAACGGGTTTTAATATCGTAAGGTAGTTTAACTCTGATGACTTCATGTGGCTTTATTAGGTCGCCACCTTCAGAAAGAAATCACCGAATATGTGAGTGGTGCTACGGACGGCTTTTTATGCGTTGTGAATGAAAAAAATACCACGAAAGAAAATTACAAATGACGAAAATGGTTTATGGTTTATGGGGGATTTAACGTCCCAAAGCAACTCAGGCTATGAAGGTTGCCGTAGTGAAGGGCTCCGGAAATTTCGACCACCTGGGATTCTTTTACGTGCACTGACATCGCACAGCACACGGGCCTCTAGAATTTCGCCTCCATCGAAATTCGACCGCCGCGGCCGGGATCGAATCCGCGTCTTTCGCGCCGGCAGCCGAGCGCCATAACCACTCAGCCACCGCGGCGGCTAAATGACGAAAATTCATTTCCCAAACCTCTGGCTGCGAACAGAAGCAAACAAAGCACTTTATTAATCTCGTTTAAGCGTTGCCGCGTGGGAACTGAGATATACGATATTTACAATCTAGTCAGCGGTTACTAGACTTTTGTTGGAAAAGGTATATTTGCATTCAGAACTGAGTAGAGTTCATTGTGTTAATTAATTACGCACCTCTACATTGGGCTAATATGCGAGGTTTAGTTAAGGGATCCAGATTACAGGCTTTGTAATAGCTGCGGTCTTGAATTTGCACCCGAAATAAATTTATGGATGTTAATACAGCGTTTCTTTTATCGAAAATCGGCAAATTTACCGGGATAGAATTCGCGGCCTAATGACCTGTAGATAAACACCATAGCCACGGATCACTGCGGCGGACTAAAAATGAGCAGACTTGATGAATCGAAGGAAACTGAAATTCTGAAATTTCATCAATTCAGCCTCGAGGTGAATTTCAAGTCATACAAAATTATTATCGCTAAAAAGTCAAGAATAATTATTTTGACGTTCTAAGTAACTGCAAAGGAGCTGCTTACGGCAATCATGGTTGTCTTGATTTCTCGCAGATTGTTGGTGCCTGAAGAAATGATGCCTCTAACGCGATGACCGGCCTTCTTTTATACCCACTCTAAGCACTTAAAACCGTTTTCCTTGAGATACGTTTCTTTGTAGATCTACTAATCGATATGCACGTAAATGACCGGGGTTAAGCTGCCCCTTCAGTGTTTTTTGCGCCCTGGTGTCAAGGTCTTTAGGTGGCCGCTGTGGTCCACGCGCGTGAGACGCTGAGCTGTCGGATAAGCGATCTATTTACAGCAGGTGCATATGCTCCCCTTCTTGCCACTCTTTTCTGAAGTTACTATCAGGCGCGCGGTCCTCGTGCTTCGCCTCACCAGATGCCGGAATGGTCACAGCAGCAAAGTGACTTTCATGTTTTTTGTTGGAGGGAAAACGTGCAGGCTTCCAACATGCACGCCTTCTTTCCCGAATAGATCACGTAGTTCCTAGCGCTGCCGGTGGGACCATGATCCTTGTCATCTCGAACTTTCTTTCAGGACGTTAGGCCGCAATCGTCTGGTAGGTCGCTAAGCAGTGCTCCGTGGCCGATCATCATGGATGGAGGAAAAACGCTAAGGCGCCCGTGTGCTGTGCGATATCAGTGCACGTTAAAGATCCCCAGGTGGTCGAAATTATTCCGGAGCCCTCCACTACGGCGCCTATTCCTTTCTTCTTTCACTCCCTCCTTTATTCCTTCCCTTACGGCGCGGTTCAGGTGTCCAACGATATATGAGACAGATACTGCGCCATTTCCTTTCTCCAAAAAAACAATTATTAATATTATTATTTCCATCTTGTAATCGTTGTAAGTTGTACCTGTTCCAACATGTTTCGTGCAAATCGCGTTGTGTACACATGTGCGTTGATATTTTTTGCTGACATCTATGCCGACAGCGTAGCGGCTTTTTGTGCTTTGGATGGTGTGCTCTTTACCCAGTCGAAGTAGGTCCGGTTTTTCTGCTCAGTTTGTAGTGAAGGAAGATTTTCATACTAAAAGGGGCTAATATACATGACGTGCTGAAAAAATTAGCGCTAAAACAACAACAAAAAATGCGCGTGTTCAAAAGTCAGAACCGTTCCTCTCTACAGTGTAAAAAGTGACCGCTGCATCTTGTGCCGTACCATTAAAGAAGATGAAAAATGAAGTGGTTCTTTTTCGGATATGGCGCTGTGATCCACACAGCGGAAGCAGAGAAAGGGAAAAGAAAAAAAAAATAATGACGGTTGCACGGCTAGCATTAAGGAAATCAGCGCTAGCTTGCATACGACAATTACTGCGCACAGAAAAGCCTCAGCCCGTGGGGAATACTCAGGCGGGGCCGCCAAAATGTATCTGTTGTAGGTTTTATTGCATTTATTTTTATAATGATAAGGATTTAAAAGTGGTCTTTGAATCTTTTCATGAAGCCCATAACACGGAGAAGTTTTGACACACAGCCAGAACATGGTAGCATGGTAAAATATTAAGAATAACGAATAAACTCAACGGCCTGGTTCGCAAAATCACGTAATTGTATCGAATATACAGGCAGGCAGCACAATTACTACTTGCTACCTTTGCTTGAGGCGAAAGCATTGGATGTGCTGAGCCCTAAAATACATGCAAACGGCTTTATTTTTCTGGTACTTTTCTGATGCTCATT
>JARKHS020029902.1:70000-177283 GCA_030143305.2 Amblyomma americanum | reverse complement strand
CAGCGGCAAGCACTCGGCGGGGAGCTACTACTTCCGGGACAAGATTTGGTGTTTTACGGTATTGCGATGGTAATTACGACTTCTGAGTTTAATTTTCTCCAATTAGCGAGTTACGTGTCTGTGATCTTAAATATGCCGAGGTGAACATAAATTGTGTTTTCGTGCACGTAGCTTCACGGCCAGAAGGCGAGTGAAAAACGCGCATTATACTCGCTACTCAATGCGCCGAAAGCGCCAGAGTCGGGAGTCGCAAGTTAGGCTCAGAATTAACGCGAAACAAAAGGCGAAAAAGGCGAACACAAAGAAAAATGCATGGCCGCTTTAAAAATAACTTGAGGTCATTATTACTTTTTTGGTGCTTTTGGCGGCATGTTGAACGAGCACATCCAAGGCTTCAAAATATTGTCTATGGTGCGCGCCCCCTTGGGAGGTTGCAGATTAATTCTAACCGCTTTGAATCCTTGCGGCGCACCGAAATATCCGCGAAATATCGCCACCGTTCAAATGTGGCGTTGAAGCTAAACACCTCAGTTGCTTGGGCATAGCGGAGAATAGACGGAGTGGGCTACTGCAGCTAGCGGCT
This sequence comes from Amblyomma americanum, assembly GCA_030143305.2. NCBI lineage: Eukaryota > Metazoa > Arthropoda > Arachnida > Ixodida > Ixodidae > Amblyomma > Amblyomma americanum. Next base: position 176,700 of record JARKHS020029902.1, on the reverse strand, counting down.
AGTGTTTCTAAGCTGCCTCGCTTCTTGACTTGTTCGTTTCAAGCTGCTAAAATATTTTCCGCCAGGACGGCCGCGCCTAAAAGGAGGTACTCTCCTTATGGGAAAAGCGATTCACACCTGATGCCCGTATCTGTAAGGGTACTGCTGCACTCAAGGGACGATAGCGCGGGGTATGAAGGCACGGCTGCTTACACAGATCTTCGGGAGGACCAACAGGACAACGATGAGGCCAGTGCAAGGTATTCAGTAAGCGGGGCCCACTCTACGATTGTGGTCAGCGGGCACATGATGGCTGAAATGGCTAACGTTGAAAACAAGAAACTTAAGGTGGTAAGCCATCGCAAGCCGCGTACTGTCAGCGTGCCGGTGATCATCCCACCAGTGCAAAGCAGAATTGACTTAGAAGTGTCATAGACTCGACAACAATGTTCAAAGCTGTGAAGTCTCTCCTTAGCACAGCCCCAATATACAAACGGTTCCCATCTCAATGGGCGCTTCATCTGGGTGTTTCTGCAGAGCTTGTCGATACGCTCCTGCTGTGGTGCAAGATCTGTGACGTCAATGTCGAAGCCCCACTGCCTCACTTTTACATGCAAAACCTGTGTACCGTTAAATGCGTTCCAGCCTCAGGGTGTACTACGTGTGCAGAACATTATGTGTCGCTTAGATAGGTCAGCGAAAGAAGGGTGAGTGAAGTTCACGAATTATGGTGTGTTGACATTTGCACCAAATCCTCAGTGCACGGAAGAAAGCAAACTGGAGTTTGCGAAGCATCATATCATCGAGTACACCGAGACCCCCCCCCCCCGTTGTTTCTGAAGCGTATGGTTTTGGCATGTTTCTGATGTCAGCAAAAAGGGCCGACACTCTAAGCGAAACAATGACACGCAAATTTTAAGCTTGCAAATCAGACTTTATGCCAAGTGTGGTGCTGACTGCCTAGGAAGCTAAGGAGCAGCCCCTTCTGTATCAGCGCGCTGCATCATCGAAAGGTTTTTATCTGTGCTTTAAGAGCAGCTTCTGCAGAAAAATGTGCCTGAAGGAGATGAGTCTCCTGGGTTGGAGGCATTTTTTCCTGTCGCTTTTACAAAGAGTGGTCATGATGCTGAGGTGCAAGAAAATAGCTACGCATGAGGCAGAAAGACCTCGCAGGCTTCACTGCCGGCTTGTGCCGCACTTAATGGTTACCGAAGTTCTGCATCTAACAGACTTTAATGACGTCGTGACCCAGTGGGTTACTGAGAACGAGGCTAAAAACTAAGATATCTCCGAGCTTCTGGGTGCCTTGTTTGCCGATCTACAATCGCATGTTTAAGTAATGCCCCCTGGCTCCATCGAGAGCTTTATTCAGGTTGTGCTAATTCTGAACCTGCGATTATCGCTTTCACAGGGAACTCCTTGCATGCTTATAACGTGGCCAATGTAAATCCGCGAGGACCATCTGACAACCGCAAAGTGCATCTTTTTACGCACTTGAACTGCGCTGGATAAATACTCTACGTGGTGTGCTGAGCCTTGCGCAAGGGTCTCATTCTGCAACATGTTTTTTGACGTTTATGAAAGTTGGCGTAGAGAGGAATACGTGGAAAAAAAATATCAGATATTTTTTTTTATAATAGCCGCCTAAAGTGTTTGTTGTTCTGTGTTTTTTTAATTTTGCGCGACATTATCTTTTTATCCATAAACCGAATAAACATGACCTTGTTCACTTCGATAAGCATGCTTGTGTGAAATACAACGTAAAATTACCGCAGTTTTAGCCCACTCCTTTCTTGAAATATACAGATGCCAACGAAGCATACAAAAAAACTTCACTTGGTCAAAGTGTGAGAAATTTTAATAAAAAAACTCGGTTCTTGAAGGAGACAAAAATAACAAGGCGCAGAGTAAAGCGTCCATAGCTTCGCTCTAAAAATGTCAGGTATCTAGGTATTTTTGTTATATTTTCATTTAGGCATAACTGAAGTTGGCCAAAGCAGCAGAGCGCATAAGCGCCGCACTGCACCGCTTCGTGATCGAAAATGTTTCTGTGATTTGAAAGAATTTTAGGCACCAACCAATTGCAGAACTCTTCATTCTAGTCATCAGGCAACGAGAATTTAAAATTTCATGTCAATTTAAGAATTTACCAGCACTAGTTTGGTTGATGTTATCTGGAAGCCCCCAATAGTCAGATGAACAAAGTAAATGTTTTCTTGAAGAAAAAAACGAGAATTCCAGTCTTGACGATGCCGGAAGCTGTTTTACTCAATGACATATTCGTAATTGCTACGTCGCACAAAAAAGCTACAGTATCAGTTCTTTCACAAGGTCTAATGCTTTATATGAGTTAATTTTTTAAATACAGGTGTGAGGATGGGTCGATCGATGTTGGTGATCGACAAATCGACGGTGTTGATTTTGAAGTCTTCTGATGGTTCGGTGATCCGGCGACACGTTGCGGAATAAACTGTACAACTTCTTCGGGACACTATTTACTTTATTGCACGGACGCTCACCAGCGACCTGCCCTCCGATCTCCCCCGTTCGCGCCAAAAACTCGCCCTTTAATATCTTCGCTCAGCATTCTGGGGACCATTTTTGTAACCAATAGGAAATGCGCTTCTCGGAGCGAATCAAGAGAATTTCGTTCAAACTGAAGGAGCCAATAGCACACCGGGGCTCACGCTGTTGTTGTCTCGCGGGGTCCGCCGTTAAAAGGAATAAATTTACACGCGACCCCCTCTCCAAACCATAGGGGTCCGCGCGTCGGCCGCGTCTTGCGGCCCGAGCGCGACCTTACAAGGACGGGCCTCTTCACTGCCGGTTAACCGCCGTTGCCGCCATCTGCCCAGTTTGTCTCAAAACAAACCCATTTCGGCGGCGCCGGGATGCAGGCCTCTCGAGGTGCCCCGACAAAATAACTAACTCACACGAAACCCCTTGGGCCAAGCTACCGGCTTCGGGGTGCGCGCGTGATCGGTCCCTGAGCAACAGCTCGGCAACTTAACTATATGTATGCCTGAAAATTCCGCATGGTTGTCTACGCGTAAAGGACCTTCGCTTGGACGACATTGAAATCACTGGATTGGCGGGAAAATTAGGTGCATGAAAACTCCCTGTCGCATACGCGGAAGAAAGCGGCGTTGCGTTGGCTTCTCGAGCAGTGTTGAGACCGCTACCGAACTCTACGAATTTTGTGCGGTGGCTTCGATGCCTCACATTCTGTCTCGGGTGACAGAAGCACGGACTCCAGGAGACATCTATGAAAATCTGGACCTATGTGTTGCTAGTCAGTGAAGCCCCACCTACATTCGTATGTATGTGGGGCCATCAACTTGACATTTCATTTCTCTGATGCTAGGATGAAGTGGAACGCGGCACCTGACCGATGGGAAACAACTGTTCTCAATCTTTGTGTTTTCTGCCGATCTCACCATCGCGGTTCAAGTACGAGCCATGTCATTGACTGGTTCAAGCGCAGCCAGTACTCAGCATGCATTTCTGGAGACATTAACGATAAATGCTTTCAAAGGAAATGGCAGCAACGTCGAAGGTCACGTTAGCCGACAATTTTCCAGCTCCAAATCTGAAGCTCGGGAGCCTCTGTGCAGCGCGAGGGAGGGCGGGTCGGCAAGTCAAGCCGAAGAAGGAGGACAGAGTCCTGAAGTGAACTTTTAACAGGCTGAACCCTGCCATATGACACCACACAAACAAACTGCGGAAGTTGCAATGGGCCTCTTTTTGCTCCAGCTTGTCTCTGTTCCCTTTTAACACAAATGCACGGCGAGACGTTGGGTATTCCTGCTGGGGATTCTCGTCCTTTGTGATGTTCTCGCTTTGCGCAAGAAGAAGCCTCTTGCGGGCCTGGCTGAGAAATTTGCATATGCATATGTGAGTAGGAACTATGGAATTGAGTCCTGTCCTCCCCAGACTTGCCCTCGTCTGTCGTGGACGCGCCGTTCGCTGTTGAAAAATTGCACACAGTCCTGTACAGCCTGCGACATCAGTGTGCGCGTGATCCAGCCGGCGTCACCAACCTACTGCTGCGTTACCTCTCTTAGGACCACAGGGGGACAACACTGAGCTACATCCATCAATCTTTGGAGACCAGCGAAATACTACCGTCCTGGAAACAGGCTTTCGTTGTTCCGGTGCTGAAGCCTGGCAAATACAGATGACGGGTATGGTTTCGTTTCGTTCTGTGTCACTTATACCCTCTGCAGCTAAGCTGATAGAAAAGCTGGCGAGCGTTTGCCAAATATGGTGCCTGGAGGAAAGCAGGGCACGTTCGCTGTGCGTGACAGGATTCAGCCAAAGTTTGAGTGAGGAAAAATTGGAGGGGACACATAAGCTCCGCATTAAGGCAGAGCTGAACTCTCAGTGATGAGAGCGGAATTTTTACTCTTGTGAGTGCATGTGTGCTTGGATACACCTTGGAATGGTGCCCAGGATCTTTTCACTAATTATTATTTAGTACGTCCGTGCAGTGAAGCCATTGCCGGCCGATTTGGCAACCCCGAATGTTGCCAACAACAACTTCAACGTCAACCTTGGGTAATATGGGGGCGATTGGAGCGATGCCCGCAAATTTGAGATTGTTACGTCCAGCTCCGGGGCGGCGACTGTATGCAGCTAGGAACATATAATGTGGCCATAAGTATTTACACCTGAGGCATCTACTCGTGGAGCCCGTCTTACTCTTCATTTATTTCTAGCTCACGAAGGATAGCAATCAAACCAAACAGAGTGCAAAAAAGTGATATTTCAATGGACCAGAAAACGCAGTTTTCACGCGGTATCTCAGTGAAAAGGGAAGGAGTAATTTATACAAGGGCACATCTCCTGAAGCCGCTGTTGAAAATGCCGGTAGTTATATTTTATTCGACAGAGATGGTGTTGTGTATATCGCGCCTCTGGGTGCGGACCGGAAGACAGTGCCTGAGAACGCCTGCGGCATATCGCCTACAGGTTACCTAAACAAAAAAAGAACTGAAGTATTGTCACGAATTCGTCATACTCAATTAAGAAAACAAGTGCCGGCTTTCAGAATGCCTTTTCGCTACCTACGGCGTATACTGACGTTTCTGTTTATTGTGCATATACTCTGATGACTCGTACACGACTGTAGTAGTGTCTAGGATTGCGACCCTAGACATCACAAAGTGCTACCTGGATCAGTTTGATTTTTGTATTCCAAGAAAACAAACGACGCATTACACGTAACATACTGAATGTAGTAGTTCTAGGGTCGGGCGGCGTTAGCTTGCTACTAAGGGCAGCGCTTCGCTGGCAGCCTGCTCATCGTGCAATCAGCTTGTTAAAACTGATACTATACAACTAAAAAGTGCACCACTCGAAATGCTATTATTTGCTCGTGGATTTCGTTTTCGGCTCACCGCCTTCGCTTCTGAAAACATCGTTTTGTGAACCTTGTGATATATATCTTCAAAAAATAGCGCTATGCTTCTTGCTTCAAAGGATGCACACGAGCTACAAAAACTTGTAATTTCAAGAGCTTATTTTTCTATATAGTAAGCGTTTCCATACTTTATTTGTGGAACTGCTTGTTTCATACGTTTCATGCTCCCAACTGTTTGGAGGTTGTTAGATTTTGCGCATATATTAAGGTCCTTTCAATCATTCGATCTTGGAATTCTCGCGGCCGTAATTTCTTCATTTCAGCCACGCAGCGGTGCGACCAAAAGATTGAAACTAAGAGCGTTGTGAAAAGACACGGAGCTCTCGATCAATTGTCTGCGTATTGGATTTGGCTTGCAAGTGAGCGTAAGATAAATAAAAAGCAATAAAAGTAAAATATTACGGTAATCAATCGCACGACTCCAGAGTACATTTTGAATCGAGGGTGTACTTAGTCGTCTTCAAACTTCAGGTTGCAACCTGTGGGTTATTATGCTATTGCAAGCGAAAAAAATCTGCAAGTGACAGGAAGTAGTCGGTTTTGGCTGAGCGAATGAGTGCTTGGCAAATAAAAAAGTAACGTGTATGAGCTGACGCTGATGTCGGTTGTTAGGCATGGTTTGCGTCGATGTTGCTGGCGTGTCTTGGGTGGAGTGTCATGTGTTTACGCATAGCTTCCACATTCATCTTAATGGGCCTCATGTATGATGTGTAGTAACTTTATGAAGCTCATTACGCTACTCCCGCACCCCTCTCCCTCCATATAATTTTTAACCTGCGCCTCGTTCATATACCGCATTCGATATTGTATGCTTGGTATTTCATTTTGTTTAGTATAGTATTTCATAAAAAGCTGTAGAAAGTATAGAGGATCGCAATCCATGTTACATTTTCTGCCCAGGCCAACATGTCGTTCATGCATATATGTGAATGACGGATTACCTACTGACTTGTGTTGATTAGCCTTCTCACTTCTAATAACTGTGTATTGAATAAGATGAAACACCATGCATCTTTACGTTTTGAAGAAGAGGCCGTGCAGTAACACAGGGACAAGTGAACATGACGTAGAAAGAACTTGATGTGGCATGAAAGTAAGTGTTCGAATAAATTCTTTATTTTATTTTTTCGGGTGACTTGGTTGCGATCTTGATACTGAGGCTGATAACTACGGTGATGTTACGACGCTATCACAGCCGATGGTGCTTGAGCCGTCCGGAGAACGAACCTTGTGGAGGAACGTCAGCGGTGCTTTTCCTGCAGTAGAATGCATGCGAATAAATCAGACTGTCTATGACACGCAGTAGGGGAAACACAGCAGCCCATATTTCACCACAGGCGTTACGTGAAATGCGCGTAAATCTGAAAAGGGGCGATCAGTGACATGTTAGGCATATATAGAAGCAATGATGGGAACCGTTACTGTGCATTTATGGTTGCAGAAACTTAACAGCAATAAAGCAGCGCAAGTGGCGTCAAATATACGACAGAGGAGAACGAGAGATGAGCGAATACAGCAGGTGCGCTAACCGGATTATCCGAATCCAACGTAGCCAATAGTGTCCGCTCCGTAGCTGGGTCCGTACGGGTTGAGGCCGTAGGTGTAGCGGTAGCGCAGAGGGTTGGCGTCATAGCGTTGGCTGTAGCGTGGCACGTAGGTGTATGCAGGAACGGGGTGAACTGCTCCAGGCACCGCCGTTGGCACCGAGGTGTGTATGGCATGGAGGGCGGGCGCGTATCCGGACGCACTGACCACGGCGTGCGGGACCCCAGGCCTAGCGGTTTCAAAGCTGGTCACACGGGAGGACACGGATACGGTAGGTGCCTGGTGGTAGGCGCTGGGCACGGCGGGGACAGCGTACGGTGTGGTTGCCACGGTGGGGTAGTATCCGCCGGCGACCGCGGGCACAGCAAGGGTGCGGACACTGTGGACACTGTCGGACAAGGCAGCGCCGGCAAGAGCAACGACGAGGAAGAACTGGAACAAAAAAAAAATCATGGTCGCATGCTTACTAGATTTTCCCCAATGCAAATAGGCGACAACTGCTCTGAGTGAGTCTCAAGCTGATCGCATGGTCTCACTTTGGTGACGCCACTGAGAGCCCTCTTATGTTAAATAAACCAACAACAGAGGCGACGACACTGCCAATTGCGCAAAACCCCGTGATGTAACTTGTCCTGCTAACGTTATCGTTGTAAACGAAGGACCTCAATGTGCGCTAAAAAGTGGATTTCTAAAGAGAAAGAGCATAGCCATGCGGGTATGGTGGACCACCACTGCCGTTATCCAGATCAAACGAAGCGAAGGAAGTGTGTAAGAGAGAAACATTTAAGTTTTACACGCCAGCTTTACATTGTATTGCCCTCTCGAATGCTTGGAAGAGTGCAGCGCCTACCAGCAATGAAATGGCGGTATTTATTGTTTGCAGCCAGCTCCATGTCCTGTCACCGGAATCTACAATAATGCCATGAGGCTTATTCGACTACAGAGGAAAACAGAGCTGATGCTAATTACAATGCCCTCACGAAACATGATTCCGTCTTCAACTTTTCAGCAAGAGGGTTGTGCGCGTGCCAAGTGCAGACTAAACATCGCAGATCTAGAAACACTTGCAGAGAACTTACGGTTATCATGATCATGCTGTCTTGCGCTCCGAAGGATCTCCGATGCGGTCTGAAGAACACAGCATCCTAGCTCCTCTTTTATACGCTAAGACCAGAAGCTTATCGCGGACAAACATTGAATTAGGCGAGTTGGCTTTAGAACAAGACATCAACTAGCGTTGAAAAAACAAGTCATTGAATTCAGTGGCGCGATTGGGGGGACTGGACAGAGGTTATGTTGAGCAGCAAGAAATGCCCGAAACAAAAGTGCAGGTAGTAAATTGAGCAATAAAAGAGAAAAACATGCGAAAAGAAATTAAGCTGTCGAATCTCACTGCCCTTCCAGTAGGATTTAGACAATTTTATGGCCTGACGCCGGATATGGCAAAGAATAAGAAAAACGAAACTGGATGTTCGATGTGCTTTAGGACATATGCATATTAACGCACCGACCACGCTTACAATCTGTCACTGAAGACCTGTTTGGTCAGTAAATCTGACGGCAATGACGCATACAGGTTAGCTGGAGGAGCGATGCCAAAGGAAAAACGCGCAGAAAACTTGTGCACTGTGTATCTAATAATAAGATAGGCTTGATATGTGGACACGCTTTGACTTGGATTAGTGGGTAGCGTGTCACTGCCTGCAAGTTTTGGTGACAAGTATCAGTGGGTTTGCGGGCTAGAAAAGCGTTCAGCTACAACCACCTTCTTGTTTATAGAAGTTGTCTTGAATTAATGCCAAGCTAAGTCTGCCGTTTGCTGTTTCCTAGTGAGGACTTCAGATACAATTTAGTTGTAATAAAAGATGTCCGGCTAAACACCTATTAGTTGCCAGCATCAAGCTGGTTTCTAGGTACTGCTTTTCTGCATGTATTACCCAGAATTAAAGGTTTGAAAAAACTTGCCAGCATTTGTTAGGATTATACGTAGGTTAACAAAAGTCACTGAATCATGTTCTGTGGATTTATATTGGGAATTTTGATTACGTAAACATTAATACAGAGACTTCAACATTTCGATGTCGGCTTGAAGTCCACGCTCAAGTCCTAACGATGAATATGGCTCTTAGAGGAATCAGCGATACTGATTGAATTTTCCGCCTTTTAGAACTTTCGCGAAGCAGTGTGCGGTGGGTAACCTTCTAGAAGGAAGGCAGCGCTTAGTTGCCACATTTAACGGCTAGTTAAAGTTTCGAAGCGAGCAGTCTCGTGATGGAGCGGCCAGTACGAAAACAGTACCTATGAGTCCCAAAGGACTACCCGGCACGTTTAAAAATTAGGCCTTTCCACAACATCTACAAGAGCAACACTGCGACAAAATTTAAAAAAAATTATGCGAAATGTCTTTACCTATTTTATCTAATCTTACCAATCTTACCTATGTTACCAATCTTACTTATTTTATCTAAAGCCTTCGAGAAAGTGATATTGAGCCGCTTAAGCAAATTTGAAGAAAAACATTAAATAATAACTAACTCTAAGTATGGCTTTCGGCGAGGTCTAAGTACAGAATTTACTCTTCTGACACTAAAGGAACATATTTTAACACATTTCGAGCAAGGTAACTTTATACTTGAAATATTTCTAGACTTTTCCAAGGCGTTCGACCTTATAAATCATAAAATATTAATTCTTAAATGTCAGCGGTATGGTTTTCGTGGCAACGCCATTCATTTAATACAATCTTACTTGGAACATCGAAAACAAATAGTGAAGATAGCTGACTCGGTCTCTGAGCAACTAGAGGTGCGTAGTGGTGTACCGCAGGGCTGTATTTTGGATCCATTCTTGTTCAACATGTACATAAATGATATTACAAACATTTCCCCCACTGCCAAATTTTTTATATATGCCAACGACACGAGCATTTTTTTCGCAGGAAAAGATATTGAAGAATTATTTGACTCCGCACAATCCCCACTGCTTGCTTTAGAAGAATGGACCCAGAAAATCTGCCTGACGGCCAATGTGTAAAAAACGAAATGCATTTTGTTCAGGTCTAAGGGCAGAAATATAACAGTAAACAGAAATATAGCCTTAAAGTCTATTCCGATTGAAATTGTTTCTACTTTTAAAACTTTAGGAGTTATTTTTCATGAAACTTTATCCTGGATTATCATATAAACCATCTAGTAGCAAAACTCTCTCAAGTTATAGGCCTCATATATCGCAACCGCTGTATTATGCCCCGAAAGGTTATGCTGGCCATTTAAAGCACCCTGTTCTCTTCAAGGTTAAGCTACTGTCAGTTAGTCTGGGCGCCTACAATAAAGGAAAATGTACAAAAGCTCCATATACTGCAGAAAAGGTTTCTTCGTACAGTAGAAAATGTAGATAGTCGTTTGCACACCCGTGAGCTATTTTCAAAATACAATGTGATGCCTATTATGACAATGTATGACTACCGACTGAGTAAGCTTTATAAAAAGGAAGTAAAGAATGGTGGAACATTCTTAAAACAGTTAGCGAACTTACAAAACAACACCCCGAGTCACGTCACCCGTTATAGTGAATACTGGAATGTCAAAACATACCGCACAACATACGGTCATCAAACACTGCAAAATGAGTTGCCGAGGTTATGAAATAAATTGAACAGAGAAAATGTACAGCTAGAAATATATGCATTTAAAGAAATCAGAAAATACTTCATGTCCAAATGATTATGCCTGATTGTCATTGGCATTCCGCAATTACACTTATTTTTTTCTGTTTCTTAACACTTGAGTCTGTTTCTACACCTATATCTTTTTCAATTGAATCATTTGTCCTTACCCCAAGTGGCCATGTTTACCTACCGATAGTTTACTGTATTGTATCCATACTAATTCCCCTGACGAGTGAACTATAAATATGACTGTCTTTTCTTGCCTTACTAGATTATAACCGCATATGCATTTTTGTTCTTATTAGTTCATAGAATTGGATTTGTTATTCTTTCATGCCTTAAATCAAGATAACTTTATGTTCTATCCATCAGGTTGTATGTTCTATTTTATGTTCTATCTATTCATTTGTGCCGTATATAAAAAAACATTTATGTTGTATTTGAGTCTAGGAAAATGAAATTTATTTAACAGGGTGTACTGTGAGCTGTACTGTGTATTACATCTTTTTTTCTTGCGTAGAAGTATTACCGCTATACCGCTGCCAAGTGCATGGGGGCCCGCGGCTCTGTCAAGCTGTCGTTTGTGACAGCTTTTACTGCCGGCCTCCAGTGTCGATCATGTACTCTACGGCACAAATAAAGACATTATTATTGATATTAAATAAAAACGAATATACATTTTCCTTTTGTCTTAGGCGAATGAGTGACAGTGATGTGTCAAGCCGTTTAAAATTTGTTTCGGAAATTCCGCGCCACGCGGCGCACCAGTGGGCGCAGCCGCAGACGCCATAGCGTGCCAGTAGCCGTAGACTCAAGTGTCTCCACTGCATTGCGCCCTAGCATCAGAGCGGGAGAAAGTGTTCTTAGTTACGGCATCGTTTCGAAGTTTGGCTTTTTCATATTTTACATGCGGTGAAACATATTCTGAAATAGAGTGTTGCATTCTAAGCGCTTATAGGGTAAATTACATATTATTTATGAATTATAGGTAACTGAAAATGCAAATGATTCTTCTTAATAAAAATCTCATGATACTGTGATGAGTTGCGAACGAAAATGTCGACTTAACGTAAGTATCGGGAAGTGAAGATGTAGCGGCCGTTCCTCACTGATTTGCACTTTTGTTTCGTCCGCAACGCATGGTCTGCCGTATCATTCGTTGTACCTGCCATTAGTAGCGGAGACTGTGTTCTACCACCAGACAGCAGCACAAGTCCGAGACATCTTTTTTGTGGTTGCCAGCGCTCTGTCGTCATGTGTACGTCAGTAGCCGAGCGGATAGCAAGGACCATGATCTGCATCTGCAAGGGCAGCGTTAGACGACATGAACCTTGTGTGAAGGAGTGTATGCGCACTGGGGAGATTAACTGGATACATGTGACAGTTTGTGGGGAGCAGGCAGGATCCTGCGGAACCATGTTCTACTCGGGGAAAAGCAGGCAGGCCTGATTTCCTCGCGGTCGATGTTGGCGGGAGTTGTCAGAGCCAGCGGCCGTTTAGGATTGGTTCCCTTCGCTGTTGACGTGCGGCTTTCTTTCAAGTCTTCTGCCCCGTAGAAGACAGTTCTTTGGGATGCTGCCTGCTGGCCCACACACTGCTAGAAGTGGGAGTATTCTCCAGAGAGTGCACACCCTCCGTCGATATGAACCGTGTCGTTTAGCGCTGCAGTGCCAGTCGCGATCCATGGAGTCCACCCGGCTTCTGACATGCACTGAAATAAAGACCTCTGGCAACCTCGAAGTGGATTCTATCGAATCTGGTGGTGGAAGACAGTCACAGGTGCAACGAACGATACTGTGCAGCATTAGATGCGTTAGAGGCAAACGTTCAAATCAAAGTGGTGCAGCCCTGGTATTTGGTTCGTAGTTTAGACCAAGCAAAGCAGTCTGAATTAAGTAACCTAAAGTGCTGCCTCGTCCTTTGATCAATACAAACGTTTATCGGAAAAACTATTTCATTTGTTACTTCATTCATTTTCCGCAGATTAATTTATAAATTGAATGTCTGGAACCTATGAGACATTGGCGGTACCGCTCTGGTGTGATTTTAAGCCGCATGCAGCGGGTTTTTAAACTAGAAACGCACTGACACCTCAGACTGTAAGGTGATACGCCTTGCGCATGCGAACAACACAAAGCTGGTCATTAAGACAAGAGTTTCTTCCTGAACTGTGCGAATAATATCAGCCTCACGTATGTAACGTAGCGCGCACCTAGTTACTAATGCGCACCTGGTGGTTATTCTAAAACATCCGTGATTAGCGGCTATATCCACTTTTTTCTTTCCACGAAACGAAAGCGTGTTTACGCGTAAAAGCAAGAAAACCAGGCTCAGTCTCATTCTCTACACAACAAACGCAGAATTAAGCGCGAGAGACTTAGTGCCCTAGCTCACTGTCAATAAAATGTCAGTGTATTTTATTAAGCGCAGTATGGCAATTATCAGCCTTATAGATACAAACGTATTGACGTTATGGTTGGGAGCAAAGGAAAACTGCTCGGAGCGGTATTAGAATAAACGCAGTGGCCAGTGATTCTGAGCAACCTGTTTTTCTTCATGTCCTTTTTGCCAAAAAGCTGACAAAAAAAAACATTTAATCTCTCACCTGTCTCGTCAGCTTGGAAATATTCGTATAGCAGAGCTCCTAGAATGTATTTTGCGTCACACCACTCTCGCAAGAAAACAATCTACGTGGTACCGCGCGCGGCCATATATCTTGGGCTAGTTCGCGGCGCCGCCACAGTTCGCGCCGATTTCGTGAAAAACACCAACAAACTTACTAGCCGCAGCGGTGGCCCGGTGGCTTTGCGATTCGGCTACTGATCCAAAGCTCGTGGGATGGAATCCCGAACGCAGTGGCTGCATTTCGATGAAGTTGTAAATGCAAAAATGGCAGAGTGCTCGGCGACGTCAGTACAAGTTAATGAACCCCACTTGCTTCAAATTAATCCAAAGCCCTTCCATACAGCGTTCTTCATATCCCATGTGTTATTCAATGCTTGCATACATACATGCATACATACATGCGCAAATACATAAATATATACATACATACATGCATACACATACATACATACATACATACATACATACATACATACATACATACATACATACATACATACATACATACATACATACATACATACATACATACATACATACATACATACATACATACATACACACACACATACATACATACATACATACATACATACATACATACATACATACATACATACATACATAATACATACATACATACATACATACATACATACATAATACATACATACATACATACATACATACATACATAATACATACATACATACATACATACATACATACATACATACATACATACATACATACATACATACATACATACATACATACATACACACACACACACATACATACATACATACATACATACATACATACATACATACATACATACATACATACATACATACATACATACATACATACATACATACGCCGCCGTGGTAGCATAGTGGTTATGGTGCTCGGCTACTGACCCGAAAGCACACACACACGCAAACACTCCCGCATGCACACCCACACCACAAACACACGCACGCACACGCACGCACGCGCGCGCACACACACACGCACATATGCCGTATTTGCCTAAAGTGACCAGGCTTCATAGTTTACTTCTCACTCCTATGATGGAGCCCTTACGGCTCCTCTTCCCACTAAAGGGCCTTTTAGGTGAGGACATTCGGTTTTCCTAACATTATATTGATTTAGAGCTTGATAGATGGCATAGCTGCTCCACTGCCCGACGGGGAAGGAAAACATGCAGCCTGGTTATTTTTGGCAAAGAGGGTACATATAGTTACTTGCCCAGCTTTGGTACTAACCTACTGCAATATATCTTCACGATGGGAAAATGGCGAACAGATAGCACAAAAGTTTTGAAAACAACAACAACGCATTTATTTTTCCTGCGTACTGAGCTCTCCGCCGTTGGTAGTGAACCAGAAAAGAGGCTATGGGAATGACAATATCCCACTTGGTGGCATTTCAGGCGAGCAGGCGAGGATCCTTTTCATGAAGCAGGTGGTATCCCTCTGAAAAACAGAGCCGACATTTTAGCATTAGTTACTTTATATAGCGGTAATACTGTAACAAGTTCACTGGCTCGTACGTATTTGCTCATACCAGACCGATGCGTCTAAAAATTTGTGTGATGAAAACTCAAATGACGTTCAAGTCTGAAAAAGAAACAATACTTGGAAATAGAGGTAAAGATGTCGGAAGCTTTAGGGGATTATGCAAATATACAGGGGAAGTAGTGACAGCAGTTTTAGTCCAAAGGAAGGGGAATTACTAGATGGAAAAAAAATGTAATCGAGTGCATTTTTCAGGTGCACCAACACATCAGTAGCAGCTTACAAATAACCGTCAAGAGTAAAGTGTATAGTATTTGTATCTTGTGAAAACTCACATATAGGTTATAAAAATGACATATAAAAATTAATATTGAACTTAAATTGCACACAGGATAGTTAGCTACGGTTAAGAAAATGTAAGGTTTAAGGAAGAGAGCTCAACTGAATTTCGAAACTAAAGATGGGTTAATGACATCCTAGTTGCGATCAAGAGGAGGAAATGTGAATGGGCGTCGCATGCAGTGAGAACAGATAAGCAATGGTCCGTTAGGTAAGGGAGTGGATTTCAAGAAAGGTAAGGGCAGCCGGGGGCGGCAGGATCAGGTTGGGCGCACGAGCTAAGGAAGTTTGTGAGGATACACTGAAGCCCACATTTCCTTTAACAGGTACGTACTCCTTTACTTGTCAGCGTAGTGTCGTTTCTGTGTTGCGCTGTGACACAGAATGACTGCGCGAACAGGATGGCGTGGCGCAGGACAGGGTTATTTTGGGAGACCTTAGCTCTGCAGTCAACATTGCAGTGCTGAAGTAATGACCATGACGACAGACGTTAGATGATTATGCACATCGAGCTCGTTTTAGCAGGACGCTGGGAAGCGAATGTGTATTGCTTAATGGAAGACATTGTCTGATATTCTTCATTCACTTGTACTAAAGGCTAGGTTTAAAAATTATTTAGCAAATCAATTATTTAGCAAATCTTTTCAGAGCCCCGCGGCAGTGGCTCAGTGGTTAGGGCGCTCGACTACTGATCCGGAGTTCCCGGGTTCGAACCCGACCGCGGCGCCTGCGTTTTTATGGAGGAAAAACGCTAAGGCGCCCGTGTGCTGTGCGATGTCAGTGCACGTTAAAGATCCCCAGGTGGTCGAAATTATTCCGGAGCCCTCCACTACGGCACCTATTCTTCCTTTCTTTCACTCCCTCCTTTATCCCTTCCCTTACGGCGCGGTTCAGGTGTCCAACGATATATGAGACAGATACTGCGCCATTTCCTTCCCCCCCCCCCAAAAAAAAACAATTATTATTATTATTATTTATTCAGACAAAATCTTGTCTGAAACCTCTGGAAGAAAGAAGTGATAATTGCATCGCTAGCAGGAATCATGAAGCGACCAAACCTCACATTTCTTAATAGGAATCACGTAGCCGAGGGAAGCCAGGCCGTAGCCGTAGTTGAGACCGTATGGGGTGAGGCCGTACACATGGCGGTAGCGCAGAGGATGGGCGTCGTAGCGGTGGCTGTAGCGTGGCAAGTAGGTGTAAGCGTGAACGGGATGGACAGCTCCGACCACAGCGGTGGGCACGGAAGAATGCACGGTGTGGACAGTGGCGGCTGCCGGAGAATAGGTGGACACCTTGGCCAGTGTGTGTGGTACGCCCGGGCGGACCGTTTCGAAGCTAGTGACCCGAGTCGCCTTAGACACGGCTGGTGCATGGTGGTAAGCGGTGGACACAGCGGGTAGAGCAGCAGCAGCCACGTAAGGAGCTGGAACTACGGCGTGATGATGGTAAGTGGTGGCGACACTGGCTACTGGGACGCCGTGGATGGCTACGTTCCCGGCAATGGCAGCGCTAGCCAAACCGATGACGAGGCAGAGCTGGAAATAAGTAATAACGCGAATGAAATAAAATACGCATACACGAGGAGTCATTTAGATTGAACGTCGTGTTGCGTAAATACTGTCTATCTCCGTAAAGCAATGATCACAGCAATGAAAGTGTTACTAAAATCTTTGTGCGCCTCTTACGATAAGTTGATGACCTATGTAGGTGAACGCAATGCAGGAACTATGATAAAGACAGTCTAACGAATTGCCGTTAGGTCTAAGAAAAAGCTGAGTGATGGCTAATGCAGTTAGTAGTCATTAAGCACAGACTGCGTGCCTTGAAGTATTGACCTGCAAACCCCAACAAAGTACGTCTTGAAATTGCATACTCACAGTGATCATGGTTTCAGTTCCTTTGGGCGCTAGGATTAGTTTGCAGAAGGTGATCTCGAAGAGAGACGATGGCGGGTCTTCTTTTATACACCTTGCAATGGTTCCGCTACTGTGAACCTGGTTTGTACACGTGCGCCGCGGTGAGACCGAGAAGGATGAGGCAAGGGGTAAGAATATAAGCCAACCAAAAAAGTGTACAGAGGTGTCATCGCCATGCCGATCATAGAGATTGCGAAAATGATGTAGGAGCATGAAATGGGAAGGACACAGGTCCGTCACCTTAGCTATCGAGAGGCTATTTATTTTTAGAGTGCGCACGCATTCATGTGAAGATAGCCGAAAAAGTACGCAAAGAAAAAAAACGATAAAGATGATCTTGCTAGGCGAATGTTTGATGTTAGTATTCAGGCCCCTGATTCGCCGCACACTGTGTCGACAAGAATACATAGAAACCAGGTGTTCCTAACGTCCACGTGGTGATGAGAGGTGGAGAGTCTTCAGCTCGAGATGTCGATGCACATCATTCAGAATGAGTGATTGCTATCTTAATGCGGCGGAATGGGACCGAACACGATGAGTGCGTTCGATACCCTTTAGAAAGGCCTGCTTATCTGCGATGCTTTTTCCTGTCGTCGACAGCATTCGTCTAGTTTGAACTAGTCAAAGCCTATAGTTTATTATGATTTTCGTTGTTTTCTTTGCTTTCTTTTTAAAGGCACTTAAAAGCGGCTTACTGGTACCATATTCCCACGGAAAAGGGCACGCTGAGGTTGCCGGTGTCCATGTGTGCTTGATGTTTTGATGTAGTATCTTCCATGCAGCGTTGCTCGTCGTTTTTTGTGCTTTATATTCTACACGATGCTCCAGCTGAGTTCACACCAAAAATGTGAAGTCCCACGTTCTCTTCTACAGCATGATGTTTAATCAAGAAGGCTGGCATTTAAGACTGAACTCATTTAACAATGATGCGTGCTGTTCTTTTCTTTATTTCCATTGCAGATCGACAGCACAATGTTGTTTTCTGCTACGTGGCGTTCTTATTATTCGACAGCAAGTCGGTTGCGAAGCTGAGTATTTATTCAGTTCCGCACATGTTCATATATGTCGGTAGTCCCGCTCTTACTGTTTTCATTCCGCTTATTGTCGCAATTCACTTGTGTGCTTCACGGACACTGCAAAAGCGCTGATTACAGCTCATTTTTTTTTTTTGTGCATTTAACTTTGTTTGCGTTTTCACATGTTCTCGTTTAACGGTTCTCGCTTTCGACCCGTGGAAAAGTTATAAAAGTGCAGCAAAGCATCGACTAAGTCTGACCCAGGGAGAAACACAGGGCCTTCCTAAACGGACAACACTCATACCCTTCGCAAAGGGGCAGTTCTCATCCTCACGCAACTATGCCAGCGCACCGTTAATAGCGTAATCTGAGATCACTCTTGTATGGTTCATTTAAAAGCTAATTGATAAGATGCTTTCGATTGTGCTAGATGGCACCATTTAACCAACTGCCATAAAAGTGGTTGCCAAGCTGCGCTGGGAATTCACGGCCGGCTAGCATAAAAAATGTCTGTCGGCATGAGTCGCAGACGCGTGTACTACGCGTTTTGTGTCGCTTGGCTGGTGTGTGACCACTTTTAATGCCCAATAAAAAAAAGGGCGCGATATTGCCCTCTTGCCTTCTTAGTCACTGTAGTGCCAGTTAAGGACAAGGTAGCAAAGCCGTCGCTGTCACGGGGACATGCGCAAATCGGGGCGACTGAATTATCTATGAGGCAGGCAGAGCCTGATGGTCCGCCTATGTGTTTCTATTTATTTACTGAACTGCCCGAAAAGCTTACGACATCATTACGTGGAGAGGGGGATGGTATAAAAGCAGTAATTTACATAAAAATAGGCAACAAGCATTAGTAAGGAAGTACAATGGGGTGATGTTAATTAGGGATTTTTATGGCGCAGAAGCATCCATGACCAAAGAGCGCCATGACACACGGTATTTTTGGCTTCTCAAGTGGCGTCAAAGACCCATTTTCCGAGCATTTCACCCCAAATAAGCCGAGCACCAGACCAGGGGAAAGCTTTTACTCCTTGTATTACCGGTGGGTGCCCGGTGGCACTGGGGATCGAACCCCGCACCTCCTGCGTACGAGGCGGATGCTCACTGGGAAGAAAATATATGTACGCTGATTGAGTAAATGGCGCATTTACGGTATAGGCAAAAAGGTTTAAGGTGAGTTAATCCAAAATGAGATAACTCAGTTCGGGGAAACGTGTTTATAGGGAACGAGTTCCAGTCGCTCACAGGTTAAAGAAGCGGCGAGGTTTGGCACCGTAATGTTTTACGAAGATGGAAACTCTTTGTCCATAAACATTACAGCACGATGTATGGTGAGCTGAAGAGATGTGAGCAACGGCGAACGTATAGTCATCACAGTGCAATGAATGGACGGACAATAAACGAGTGGACTCGCGTCGATTGATGGGCTCTGAAATTTCAAGATTTTTCTTTAATAATAACACACTTTGATACGATGCTTGTGGTGAAAGAGCGGACCCGGCAGCTTTATTCTGGACAGACACAAGGCGCTGAACTAATTTACTCCTGCTTGAATTTCATGTTTTTAGGCGTTTCCTAAATCCAGACCTAATGTCATATGCTGAAGCGTGAAACTTCGTCTCAGAGGTGCAAGGTATAAAAGGCGTTTACTGACACCAAGCTTTTTATATGCTCTAAATGCTAACGTGATCCGCGATGGTGTTGCAGCCTAAACGAGTAGTGAAATAAACGCTAAGATTTTTAAAAGTAGTTCTTTTATTCGCTTGTTTTTAGTTTGTAGACATTAGACGGTAATAGTGTGGAAACTGTCGCCAGCTTATTTTTTAATTCTTCGATATCTCCTTACTATACGAGTTATGTACCCGTGTTATATGGACTCTTGTAATAAGCGCTTCAAGGGAGGCAATTTTTTGTAGATAAATTGCGCAGTCACCAGTGGAGAGTCCAAACTTAAAATCTTTTAATTACTACAAAATGGAAGAATCATTTTCGGAATCAGTTTATTGGTGTCGAAAACAGATTTTAAAATGGAGAAATTTCTACAGGAGGTTCGTATTCAGTGACTACGCTGGCACCACCTATATCATTAAGGAAAACAGAAGCACACATATATATATATATATATATATATATATATAGCATCACGCAGGAATGACACAACAAGAAGGAAGGATTTATTCAGGCAGCCCCTTTTATAGCCCGCCGGTGAGGTGACGTTGTGATCACGTGGTCAAGCCAAGGTTTGCCGACGACGCATCATCTCTCCCCCCTTAAAGAGGAAAGCGTACAGGTGGCCGTCGCTGTCTGGTTGATCTTCGCAAACCAGGCGGGCCAGTTTCCGTCCCGGATGCTTCTGGGCTATCTTGCGACGTGGTCGGAGCGTCGTCCGCAGGTTCCCGCTTGCCAACTTCTCCAGGGGCTCTGTCTTCTGATTCAGTCCGACGTCTCAGTTGGTCCAAGTGCCGCCGCTGAAGACCTTGCTCCGAGTCAACGGAGACCATCCTGGAGCCCTGTTGACCATGCACTACTCCTGGAATCCACCTGCGACCTGCTCCGAAACTGCGCATCCAGACCGGTTCTCCCACATCCAATTTAGTCGCACCTACTCTTCGCTGGCTTTCTGCCGACTTCTCACCGGGCGTGATGCAATCCATCTTTGTTCTTATCTGGTAGCCGAATAAGTGTTCCGCGGGCGACTTGCCATGCTTAACAGGCGTTCGGCGATATCGGAACAAAAACCGAGCTATACGCATTTCCAGGTCTTTTCCAGGGTTTTTCTTTAGCCCTTCCTTGAGCGTGCGCACAGCTCTTTCGGCTAAACCATTCGATTGTGGGTGATAAGGGGCTGTTGTGAGTTGCTTTACGTTGTTTCGTGCCAGAAACTCGCGAAAAACGGCGCCCACAAATTGTGGACCGTTATCTGAAACGAAGGTTTTTGGAAGGCCGAAGCGTGCAAATATTGACCGTAGTGCGTCCACCGTTGTTTGCGATGTGGCAATTTTCATTGGAATTGCTTCTATCCATTTTGTTTCAGAGTCTACGACGACCAATACCATATGTCCGTCCATTGGGCCTGCGAAATCTGCGTGTAGTCTGCTCCATCTTTCCCCGGTTGCTGGCCACGCCAAAGGTATCTGTGCCGGTGGCATCGCAGCGGCCTGTGCACAAATAGAGCATGATTTCACCAGTCGCTCTATGTCAGAATCCAGACCCGGGTACCAAAACAGCGTTCTCGCCGTGCTTTTCATGGACGTCATACCAGGGTGCGTCTCATGGAGCAGCCCCAACAAACGCTTTGCCGCCGCCATAGGTAGAACAATGCGATGTCCCCAGTACACCAAATTGTGGCTCACGGTTAGCTCTGTTCTTCTGTTGAAGTACGCCCGGAGATGCTCAAGATCCTGCGGTAGATACGGAGGCCATCCGTCGGCAATCCACCTTTTGACCTGTTGAAGAGTGGCGTCTCGGTTTGTCATTTGTTCAACCTCCCGGGCGCCGACCGCCGTTTCCTCAAGACACTGGGCATACAAAACGTACTCGTCGGGAGCGACATCCCGCGGCTCCGTAACCGGCAATGGCAAGCGACTGAGGGCGTCTGCATTGGAATTCTCGCTGCCCTTGCGGTACTGCAATGTGTAGCTGTAGTTGCCAAGGAACAAGGCCCAGCGCTGGATTCTCGCAGCCGCCATCGGTGGTATTGGTTTGCCTGGATTGAATAAACCAGTAAGAGGCTTGTGGTCGGTTACTAACACGAACCGATGTCCATACAAGTAGTCCTTGAACCGTGCGACGCCGAACACCAGTGCTAGTGCTTCTTTTTCTAACTGAGAGTAGTTACGCTCTGCCTTTGTGAGTGTCCTGGACCGGAATCCGATGGGGTAGTCAACACCGTTCACACGGTGGGACAAAACGGCCCCAATGCCTACTGATGACGCATCGCACTCAAGCCGCAGTGGCTTATCCGGGTCGTAATGAGCAAGGAACTTGGAAGCCACAATTGCCTGCTTAACTTTCTGAACAGCTTTTTCTTGTTCCTTGTTCCCCTCCCACTTGGCCCCTTTAGCTAGGAGGGCGTACAGCGGAGCCAGCACAGTGGCCAGATTGGGCAAGAACTTGCCGTAATAATTTACAAGTCCGAGAAAAGCTTTCAGCTCACTCACTGAAGTAGGTTCTGGGGCTTCGATAACAGCCTTGATGTTATCGTCCTTTGGTCGCAGACCCTAAGCGTCGATCCGATGGCCGAGAAAAGTGACTTCGTCTTGCCGGAATTTGCACTTATCCTTGTGCAGTCGGAGACAGTACTCCCGCAGGCGTTGCAGCACCCTCTTCAGCCTTGATACATCGTCCTTTTTTTCAGCGATGATAATATCATCCAGGTACACCTGAACTCCTGGAATATCGCCCAGCAGCGCGTCCATCCGCCTCTGGAATATAGCTGGAGCAGAACTTATGCCAAAAGGTAATCGGTTGAAACAGAAGAGGCCTTTCTGAGTTTTCAGCACTGCTATGTTTTTGGCATCCGCGTCTAAAGGTAGCTGGTTGTAGGCTTGGCGTAAGTCCAACGTCGTAAATACTTCTCCGCCATTCAGCTTAGCAAAAATGTCGTCCACTCGAGGCAACGGGTACTGTTCCATCACTGTGGCTGCATTCACTGTCATACGAAAGTCTCCGCACACTCGGAGAGACCCATCGCCCTTTAAAACGGGTACCACTGGTGTTGCCCATTCGGCGGTTTTCACAGGCGCCAGGACATCTTGCGCAACCAGTTGGTCCAGCGCTTCAGACATCTTGTCCCTCAAAGCGTAGGGAACCGTACGGGCCCTAAAAAACTTTGGACACGCATTCTCTTTCAGCTGCAATGTGACCGGTGGTCCCTTGCATACGCCGAGTCCTGGAGCAAACACGTCAGCATATTCGTTGAGCAGCTCTTGCAGTTCCGTGCTGTCAGCTTTTATCTCGACTGGTTGCACACTCGCGACCACACGCGACAGCATTGCCACCCCAGCCTCGTTGAATGCCTTGATTGTGTCTCTGCCGCACAAAGATGGTCCGACGCTGTCGACCACTACGACCGTACCCGGAATGCCTTTCCCGTCGCATGTAGCCGTCATACTGAGCTGTCCGACAACTGGAAGTTCGCCCAAGAGGCAGGATAGCTTAAGCTGTGATTTGTGCAACGGCGGCCACAGCGCCTCGTACTTCCGGAACGTCGCTACGGAGATGACACTCACGGGTGATCCTGTGTCCACCAGCATAGTAAGAGGGACGTTATTCCAATTAATGTCCTTGTAAATTGGCCGAACCTTGCGGATGCTGGCTTCTTGGTGGAGAACCGCTGCAATAGTGTACAGGGCTTCGCTGTCGTCCGAGCTCGTGTCCCCTGCTGTTGCCATTGCGTAGGAGCCCTGGCGTCGTTGGCCTCCCGGGTGCGATGCGTGCCGAAGGAAACTTGTGCTGGACTGGCACATTCGGCGCAGATGTCCTCGTTTGCCGCACCGGTAGCACACCGCGTGAAGGTGTTTGCATTCCGCCTCGGTGTGCGACTCGCCACCACACCTGCCACATGTATCGCACTTCTCCAGCCTTGGGCGCGGCTTCGATGAACGACTCTTTTGACGGGCAAAATGTACCTCTCCTGGCTCTGAAGAGTGCATGCTTTTGGCGTTCTGGGAGGCTTTCTGTGCCGAGACAACAAAGTCTTCCGCCTCTTCTAGTGTAAGCTTCCGTTGAGTCAGTAAGTGTCGCCGGACGTCTTCATCTTGCACACCGCACACAATTCTGTCCCGTAACATGCGCTCCAGTGACGTTCCGAAGTTGCACTTCTCCGCTAGCCGCGTAATTTCCGCAATGAAGTCCTGGGCAGACTCCCCGTCTTTTTGCGAGCGCCTGAAGAAAGCATAACTTGCAGCGATCTCGTTAACGTGCGGAGCATAGTGGTCTTCCAAATGCTGGACGACTTCTTGGTAACTCAGCTCATTCACTTGTTTTGGATGACACCGCCCCTGCACCACTCGCACCGCACTGTCTGTGAGCGAAGCTATGAGCAGCGCTCGCTTCTTCGTTGGTTCCGCGATGCTATGGGCTTCGAAGTAAGCCTCCAGCCGAACACGATACGTAGGCCACGTACCTTCTGCATCCGTGAATTCCGGTGGCCGCCCGGCACTCATTCTTGCACACGTAAGTTCGCCTAGTGCCGGCGCGCTATCTAGTCGCCACTGCAATATAGCATCACGCAGGAATGACACAACAAGAAGGAACGATTTATTCAGGCAGCCCCTTTTATAGCCCGCCGGTGAGGTGACGTTGTGATCACGTGGTCAAGCCAAGGTTTGCCGACGACGCATCAATATATATATATATATATATATATATATATATATATATATATATATATATATATATATATATATATATATATATATATATATATATATATATATATATATATATATATAAACACTGCAACTGTATTAAAACTCAAAGAGCAATTATGCACTTACCGCTCTCGGCAGCAGTACAGTTAATAAAGATAAGATGTATGCAAACAAACACAGTATTATACAAGTAGTACACAGTTGACAGAGTTATGCAACACTAAAAAACAAGGAACAAAAGCAAAGCAAAAAGTAATCGATATGTTGCGCTGGGAATACATAATTCACAGCTCACGCATATGCTGTTCGCATCCAGTGCAGTTAATTTAATAATTTTATTCTATAATTTAGAAACCAGCTTAATAATTAGTGTCAAGTACTAGCGTTTTTGGTAGTCTTGCATTTATATAGGAGATGAATGTTTTTAGTACCTATGGTAAGGTATTTCTTAAGAAAATTAATGAAAAATAATCTGTTTTCTTCGCATAATTGGTGTGGTTTTTAGTTAGAATTAGGTTTCTGCTAATCGCAAATCTCATAACGTTAGTGCTTGTAAGGTCTGGCCGCGGAATGCAAGGAATATATTGAATAAGCTCGGGTACGGAAAGAATTTTCAGGGAATGCAGTATAGACTTCAGTCGAAAGAGATGAACGTTAGAATCCGGACTGCTCGATTCTGAACTATTTATAAGGATGACAAATGAACACTGTAAGTGTTGCCCAGCATACGATACAATATGTGAGATGCGGATGTATGAACGAGTTGCCAAGTGTTATTAATGCAGATTGAGTAAAGTATGAACGATATCTGGATAAAATTCTTAAGCCATAAGCAATCTTGGATCTAAAGCGAGCTGTGTGGGAGTGAAATTTTAAATGGCGGTCCAATTCTAATCCTAAAGATAATGATGACTCGCTGACTACAATGAAGTGAGGCCCTATGCAAATGGCAGGAGCACACATGGTTTGCCGTTGGGGATAGGTGAACAATGAAACCTTAGTTTTATTAGCATTCATCTGAAACACAAGCCGGGCTCACCAGGAGTATAGATTGGCTAAGAAGGGCTGTTACTCTTTGATCGGAGTTATATATCGTGGTGCCATACAGTATACGCTCGGAAGAGATTAGACATTAAGGCAGGCAGTTAATATAAATTAAAAATATTATTAGGCTGAGAATTGATCCTTGTGGTACAGCCATGTTAGAAATCTTAACTTCAGAAGAAACACCAGCAACACAAATAATCTGAGGTCTCTTAGATAAACGACGCTAAATTAGTAATGTAGGCAGAATAGTTTCTTCCTTTTCTCCCAACATAATAAGATTAAGTGAATAACTTTGTCCAAAGCCTATGACAAATCAACAAAAATTGAGCCTGCAAACTTACTGTCGTCTATGGCTGTCTTTGGTTGGTCGGTTAGCGTAATAAGAGCTAGCACCGTAGAAAAAGGTCTAAACCAAACTGCCTTGAATAAATATTATAGAATTTCTTAACGTATTTGGGCAAAAGGGTCTCCGTTCTTTTGTAACCTTACTGAAGAAGGAAAGAATGCAGGTCGGTCGGTAATTGGTTAAAAACGGAAGATTAACGTTTTAAAAAATTAAGTTAAAAACAATATAGAAACAAAGTAACAATGCAGAGACCCCCTATAAACTCCTGTGGTACTCCAGTTATGACGCACGAACATTCAGATATGTGCTCTTTATGAACGACTCGTTGGGAGCGATTACGTAAATGTTTTCTAACCCAGCGGTTCATGTCGTGGTTTAATTGGGAGTTGTTGACTTTCTTCATTTGTCTTTTTTGAAGAAAGCTGTCAAAATCACCTGAAAAGTCTAAAAATATGGTGTCTGTATATTTTAGTTCATAGAAAGATTCATGATGATCTGTTAAGAATTGGAATAATTGTATCTAACAAGACTTATTTTGGCTGAAGCTATGCATATGTTATGGATGCAGGGGCATATCATACTTTAAAGTTTTATAGCGTGTTTTAAACATCCAGCGTGACAGACGCTCTAAACATTTTTATTAACTCGATTTTAATTCTATTGCTGAGGACGAGCGCATAAACGGTTCCTTTGGATTCAATAGTGGTGTGCGAGATATCACCTCTTTTCTATCTGGTCTCGGTATATCCTCTATTACTCTATCTGCAGGTAAGTTACCTCTTTGAACCCGATGGCGGCGGCCGTGTTTTGATGGAGGCGAAACTCAGAAGGCGCCATATATTATTCATCCTTTTTAGTGAACTTGCAGACACTACTCTTCTCTACACACACACACTACTTCACGCTATACATAACCAGACACGATACTCGCTAGATACACGCTAGCGAGCTTCCGGTCTCTTTATAAGTAGTGTGCAGTGCAGTGTGCGTGTGTGTGCCTGTGTAGTGTAGTGTCTGCAAGTTCGCCAGAAAACATCAATAATTTGCGAAACCATTACTGAGACACTTAACTAAATACATTACCAGGAGGCACCCGTATGCTGTGCGCTGTCAATGAACATTAAAAATCCCCAGGTGGTCGAAATTGTACCGAGGTTCTCCACTGCGACATCGCTTTCTTTCTTCTTTCACTCCCACCTTCTCCCCCTCCCCCCACCCCCGGCACGGTTTTTGGTGTCCCCCAAGAAGCCAGACAGTTGCTGCGCCATTCAGTTCCTAAGAAAAATAATTTTGGTTTTGCATGTTTACGTGCCCGTTGATTGCGGTTGATCAGAATAGTTGTTTGCTCTCAATGGACTGGTGGCACAACGCTTGAAAAATATTTGCCATGTCTAGCATATAGTAGTAAGCTTGAAAAAGTGTCAAGAAAAATTCGTAACTGCGACTCATTTGTTTTATCGCCACGGGCCTCATAACAAGAAACAAGTAGCTGTGATTTTTTCTTAAGCGTTGTCCCTCTTCTATATGGCACAATGAAAAAAAGCGATTGTAACTGTATAATTGTCAGACGTCGCATTTTTATCAATCAAAATACCTCTAAATTTTTGTCATTTCGTTAGACGCCCATTGTGTAAAACTTTGTAAGGTTTTGAAACAAATGTTAGGCGAGGCATGTCTAGAGGCATGGTTGTTTTTCACGCATGCAGGAGATCACTTGATATATAAATGCAATAGAAAAGCCCGTCTGCTCTCTGCACGATCAGCTATAATAAAAACAAACGCGCTTTCTTGGAATGAGGCGCTAAAGACAGCATCGCGGTGCTAGCTGCGAGCTATTGCAAATTATTTTATAGAGGGGTTCACACTTAAAAATTGGATATGCGCAGACAGTCACAGGCTCACGCAAATTTTTTGAGCTTTAAAATGTCCCAAAGTATCACATGAACTCTGAGGGACGTCGTAGTGGTGTGCACCGGATCAATCTAGACCACATGGGGTTCTTCAACATGCACTGCCATCGCACAGCACACGGCTGCCTTTGCGCTTTGCCTCCATTGAAATCTTGCCGCCGTGGTCGGGTTCGAAGCCGGGTACTCCGGATCAGTTGCCGAGCGCACTAACCACTGAGGCGCTGCGGTGGGTGAAGGGAAGAAATTGGTGGTGGTAGTGGTTTTTTTTACAATAGTATCAAAAAGGAAGGAAAAGATTTTTGCTAGCCCCGGCATCTGCCATCGATACTGAAGCACCTTAGCTGGGGCAGCGGAAATAAAGGATAGCATGCAGATTGGAGAAATGAAGTGAAAGAGGTGAGAGGACAGGAAGAGAGGATAGGGGGAGAAGCAATATATACAAACTATTTACAGAATAAGAAATATGTCAAGGCTGTGCGCATGATTAGTTCATGTTGGAGGAATTAAAACGTGCACAGCACTGTGTTGCCTACAACTGGAGTGGGGCGTCCAGTTATTAATCGTTCAAGGTAGAATTCGCGGAGCGATCGGTCACGGGGTGTAACTACCTGACGGAGAACAGACGGGACGTCAAGCCCGTGTGTTCGAGGAATGCACAGAGGCTCACCAAGGTTCACGCGCTGGCCTGAGAACTCTCCTCCCGGACCCCGGACGATCAGGCACCCAACCCTGCGCAAGAGGCCCCATCGGTCCTTTATACATATCATCAAATCACCGCATTCTACAAACTCAGCCGCATGACATTGCCACCACACCACAGTACTTTGTCGCCCTTATCCAGCGTCACATAGCGACAATTGCAGACGGGCTGCTTTATTTCACCCTAGCGTCCCTCATGTTTTCACCCCATCTTTCCTCCTCATTGTAACACCTTTGGCGTGCCCAGATCCTCACTTTTCCGCTACCTTTGGGAATGTCCTTCCCCACAGGTAGTACCCCCCTCCCCAATCCCACTCATTCTTCTTGGGAGGCTGCTTTACGGACCGCTCAGCCCGCCGGCCAGAAATGGCTGGTGGATCGGGCCTTATGTGAAGCACAAGCCCATGGACTCCTGACCAGTAGGAGACCACCCTGGAAGACTTTTTCTTTCCCTTTTTCTAATAAAAGTTGTTTACATCCATCCAAGTCCTTCAGGACGCCGACAGGTCGGCCCCGTGAACCTGTAGCATGTTCTTGGACCCTGGAGGGACGCGGATTCGAGTGTGCGCGGGACAAAATTAATAATAATAATAATAATTGGTTTTTGGGGAAAGGAAATAGCGCGATATCTCTCATATATCGACGGACACCTCAACCACGCCGTAAGGGAACAGATAAAGAAGGGAGTGAAAGAAGAAAGGAAGAAAGAGGTGCTGTAGTGGAGGGCTCCGGAATAATTTCGACCACCTGGGGATCTTTAACGTCCACTGACATCGCACAGCACACGGGTACCTTAGCGTTTCGCCTCCCTCGAAACGCAGCCGCCGCGGTCGGGTTCGAACCCGGGAACTCCGGATCAGTAGCCGAGTGCCGTCACCTTTGGGCCACCGCGGCGGGTACACTTGGCTACCAGTTGAGCATTTCGCTGTACACGCGAGAGGAAAGTTGTGCGCATGCGTCGTTACCATGGCAACCGGGGAGGAGGAGTGGGTGCGCCGCCCGCTTCGTCGCCGCTCTTTCTTCCGGAGTCCCTCCTTTATTCATTCCCTTATGGCGCGGTCGGATATTATGCAGGGTACTCCGGATCCTGGACTGGAAGGATTGACCTTGTGTATCTGAGAGAAAGCAAGCCGTCTAAATACTGTGTAGGCAGCATTGAGACAACTGCGTGTTACTTTACCGATCATCGGGCAGTATTTATCTCTGTAAAAACAATTGAATAAATAATGTGTCTCACCGAATACTTCTTCAAAGCTTAACATTTTAGTCACAACAACAAACTCGACAACATGCGTATCCAGCGGAGAACTACAGCTCTCGTTACGTATATCCTGGCATAGCTGAGCTAAGCCACTGCTAATTTTTTCTTCCGTTCTTCTTTCACCCCATCCTTTATCTCTTCCCTTACGGCACGGTTCAGGTGTCCGCCGATACGTGAGACAAATACTGCGCCATTTCTTTTCCCCAAAAATCAACTAATTTTTCATACCAAAAGATTGGAGGACGTTTAAGCTTCGCCTTTAAGAGTGGAAGGTGACAGCGCGTTGCAGCGCTGCCAGGCAGTCTTGCCCGCCTTACCCGTGGCAAATTGCTCGGAGTCTCTTGGAGGCCTCTCAAAGCGTGACTCAGGTGTCCACCGATATGTGAGACAGTTACTGCGCCTTTCCTTTCCTCTAAAATAACAATCACAACTGAGACGCACAACGGCCAGTTCAAGGAGCAGTGTCACTGCAGCACGCGTTCTGGATCTCATCGGGCGGCGGATGGGCTCTTTTGAGAGGCCTCCGAGAGAAGATTGGCAAATTGGTTGTTGGGAAAAGGAAATGGCGCAGTGTCTGGCTCACATCGCGGCGGACACCTGAACCATGCTGTAAGGGAAGGGAAAGATCAGGTAGACTCCGAGCGATTTGTCCAACGGGAAAAGCGTCGCGCCGAACTGGCGATGGCGTTCCGTGGCCTTCCTGGCAGCGCTGCAACACGCTGTCGCGTTCCACTCAATGACGAAGCTTAAACGTCCTCCAATATTTACATCGACGATGTATACCTCTACCATCCAAGATGGATGACAACTTGTATTTCCACCGGGAATGGAGACCCCTTACTACTCCCCACCCGCGGCACGTAGACCAGGAGGACGGGGGCCGGAGCCTGCGCGACTAAAGGCTAACAAAGTGATTTTGTCTCTTTGCGGCGTCAAGCGCCAGGCGGATCAGGGATTGCCAGCTTTCTCTGCTGTCAATATCTTCTTCGATCCGGGGCAGTGGGCGCATTCCCATATTATGTGGTCGAGGGTGCCCCTCTCCCCGCACGGTTTGAAAAGATCGTTTCGGGTTCCCCTAATAGGGCGTGAAAGTCCCGTACTGCGTTAACGAAATTTCCTGCTTGCAGGCGCCGCCACGCGGTCGCTTCTCTATTACTTAGCTTCTTATCCGGTGGTGGCACCAGTTTTCTTTTTAGTCTGTATTTCGCAATGATTTCGGAAAAGGGGCGCGCGCTCATCCGGATTCTGACAGTCCGGCGGTTCGATATGGTTTCCCGAAAGTAGAGAGCTCGGACTAACTCGTGTGCCGCTTTGTTGCCGGGAACCGACATGTGCGCTGTGGTCAATATTAAGCTGACTTTGCGGTTCAGCTCTCTGCCGGCCAGGATCCTCGCCGCTTCCGGCGAGATTCTGCCTTTCATGAAATTCCATATGGCAGTTTTACTATCGCTTACTATGAATTTGGCTTTCGTTCCAACGCCAGCGAACGCTATGGCAACTTCTTCTGCCGTCTCTATGTTGCGGCAGCGAGTAGTGGCTGCCGACGCGGGGCGCATAGTCCGTTGACTACCGTGCAAGGAAATTTTCGTGTCGCCGTAAGCAAATTGTGTCGTCGTAAGCAAAAAAAGAAACGCCAGGCTAAAAACTGAATGCTACTCCGAGTGGAAAAGTAAACAACAGCGCAAAAAATGTAAGAAATATAAGAAATTCAATATATATAAAAAGTAAAAAAAGAGGATATAAAGGGTAATATCAGTTCATTTCACTTGTCTCCGCTTTAACTCTTTGTCCAGCCACGTGCGTGAATTTTCAAGTGCCGTCGCAGTGAGTAATTGGTGTCGTCTTACACCTTCGTTGTCCAGCCACCTTAACAGAAACAGCATATCTCCTTTGAAATCAGGCATACAGCATAAAGCATACAGCTCAGTACTCGTTTTAAATAGGAAAAAACCACAAAACAAGCATCAAAACTACATGATTGATGATAATGCGCGTGTGAACAATGAGAACACTGTCCGACGCGTTCCGGTGATAATTAGGTTTACAGCTGCTTCGAAAGGGGTTGACCTCGTTCGAAGCCCTCGTGTGAAGTGCAAACCGCACGATGTATGATAACGGCGCCTGCAAACAATGCGAAGCATGTTTCTTCTCCCCGCGTGTGTTTCCCATTAAAGATTACGGTTGCCTAAACAGCTCCGAGTGGAAAAGTACCCAACAGCATAGAAATCGTATATCATGCTGATAATAAAGTTGTGAAATAATAAAGGATAACATGAGTACGTTTCACTTGTCTCTAGTTTCATTCTTTGTAGAGGCAAATTCGTGAATTTTCAAGTGACGTCACAATGAGTAATTGGGTGTAGTTTCACCAGTTCGCTGTTAAACTACCCTCAGAGCGTGGATTGGAGAAACACTTTGGATTGGAGGCACAGGTGATTGGAGCAGTCCCCGATTATGGATCGCCGATTCGAATCCCTGCCATAAGCTAGGCTTTAACTGAAGTATTAAGGTAATGCCGCACGAAACACTGAATCGTATGACATCATTCAGAACATTCTGCGGCAAACGGTTGGCATGATACGACTTTTTTTTTTACGCAGCCCCGAATACTCATGACACGCGGCGCCAACTACGCCGACGGCTTTTCCACCGAGCGAGCTGCATACGCTGTCGCGTAAAATTGCGGCCCAGTCGTTCGTCGTACACCGTTGCAGGTGGTGTCACGTGATCTCTAGTTGCATATAGAATACGTCACTTAGTCAGGTTATGCTCCGTCGCGAAAGGTGTTTGAACCGAGTGTCCGAGTGCTTCCCTCAGACCTGTGTCGATTCAGGGGATGCGGCTGCGCCACATCGCACGCCACGTCGGCTCTGTCTATGATCGCTGTTTTTTGCGGTCCATAAACTTTTCCTCAAGCTAGCCTGGTACCATCGTCTCCGGCAACCTAAGCGGCATCCGTGGCAGAGACGTATCCAGGGACGTAGCCCGAGCCCCCTGGGCCCACAGGGAATCGCGCTCAACCACAGCTATAACCCCTTTCGCTGATTAATGCTCTGAGCCGCTATGCCAAGCTTTACAACTTTTTTTCTAATGCAGTTCAATAAAAGCAATCTCGTTCATGATGGTGGGATGAAGAAACCCCGACTTTTTATTTCTCCCGCTAAAAAATGTTAGTATTATACGAAAGAGTCAATAGCCTGTATGCTGCATTCTTTTCTTGCACGCTCAAGAAATTGTGGTGCGCAGCTAACGGAAATTTTCGGGCTCTTTGCGGAATGTAGGCAAGGGGCGAGCACCTGCTGTACCCTCTTGGGTATAGGAAATTCCGAGCAAGTTATGAAACGGAAAAGTGCAGAATCAAAAACGTTTTATTTCTAAAAGGAACGAAGCCCCATTGCTGGTGGTGGAATAGATTCGCACTGAAAGGTTGATGCACCTGCCTTAAGGCGGCGCAGGTGCCAGGGGATAAGGTCTTGTCAGTGTGCATGGTATGGTCCTTCTGGAAATCAGATAAATAATGAATGCACAAGTCATTTATGCGGAGCAAATAGCCAGGATTTCCGCAAAATGCGATAACATGGCACGCTATTCTTTTCTCATCTGTAAAAAAGCTTACGGCGCATCATAAAAAAATGGATGCTAGAAAAATATTAGCTGCCAAATTACACTTTAAATCATAAAGTGAATGCAAAGAAACAACTTTTAAAAAATACGGCAGTAAATTCACAGTGAAATAAAGGTTAAAAATAGATCTTTCAGAGAGCTTTCTGAGCAGCCTCATTACTCGTAGTCAATAACACACTATTATTCACAAACGTAGACACAACAATGAAATTCGCGTTAGTGAAGGGTTCCTCTTACATTTCTTGATGGGTGTCACGTGGGTGATGTCTTTCACTCCGTAGCCGTAGTTGAAACCGTACGGACTAAGGCCGTAGACGTAGGGGTGGGCATCAACGCGATGGGTGTAGTGAGGTAGGTAGCCGTACGCGGGAACATGGTGTACCGCGCCGACCACAGCGGTGGGCACCGAGCTGTGCACAGTGTGGACGGCTGTGGCTGCGGGCGTGTAGGTGGACACCTTGGCTACGGTGTGCGGCACACCCGGGTGAACGGTCTGGAAGCTGGTCACCCGGCTGGCCTTGGACACGGCAGGTGCGTGGTGATACGTGGTGGATACGGGGGGAACCGCAGCAGCAACGTAGGGTGCTGGCACTACGGCGTGATGGTAGGTGGTGGCGACGCTTGCTACAGGGACGGCGTGTACAGAAACATGAGTGGCGATGGCGGCGCTGGCCAGTGTAAGGATGAGGCCGAACTGTAAAGAAGAAGCAGAAAAAACATATAACGTTCTCGAAACCGTGTACTGATTTCTTACGCAGCCGCATATGTTTTACAACATTACTTTTTCGTGTATTAAACGTTAAAGGGGCTAAAAACAGTTAAGAAGCTCAGCAACGCGTAAAAGTAAAAGCATTTTGATCGCCTTTTCAAAACCACTGAGGGTAAGCTTGTACAAAATAAACACTATTGCGTTTTAAGGCATCCTAGTGCTTGTTAGACCTTTCATACGGCGTTTATTTACTCATTTTCTGGTTATAAGCAAATAAAGACCATTAACTGCTGGTACACAAACAGACACCATGTTAGGGAGAGAAAGGTTATTTGATACACTGAACGTTCGCTATGTAGTTATATTCATCTACACTTAATGTACTGAACCCTAGAAGTACTTGTCATACTCACAGTGATCATGGTTCTTTCTTGCGGGGCTCTTGAATGAGGCTCCAGAGGACGAATTGGTGCTGTGATGGTCGCGGTTTCCTTTTATATACCTGCGGAGTGCCACATCTGACGTAAGAACAGACTGTAGTAAAGTGGAATGAAAGCATGAGGGAAAGAACTATGAAAGCATGAGGGAAAGAACTACATATATGGAGGGTAAAGAATGCAACCCTGACGCATCATATGTGTAAAGTTATTGAGATTGAAATAGAAGAGGAAAACTAGAAGTAACCTCTGCAGGCCTTCTGCGCGGATGTTTTGATCGAGGAATTAAATGAACAACGACGCAAGTACAAGAATGCAAGCGCCTATAGTGGGGGACCTTGCCGGTCGTTGCCGTCATCATCAGCGACATGTGCAGCCTACACAGGTGAAGCGGGCTCGTAAAGAGTCGTTATAGAGTCCGCCTAGTGACACGTGAGGGGTCAATGAGGAAGTGGCTGCAGACGTGAGACCAATAAAGTTGTCGCGTGATCATTATCTCGGAACGCACTTCTGGAGGTAACGTGATCCGCCTGTCTCTAATTTTCCCAGTATTGCTCTATCTCCCCTATCTTTTCTTGTGGACTCGAGCATCGCAACCCGACGGTTGGGACGTTTTTCTTCTCGAAGCTTTGCTCTTTACTGGTCCGCAGGTGTATCTCGAAGTGGAATAAAGGGTGAGCTGTTGACAAATTTTTATAAATGCCTATATCTACGTCAGGCGGTCTTGTATTGTTTGGTACATTTTTCTCTAAATGCGAATGAAAAAAGATACTGCTTGTAGCCAGTGCTTTCTTCTTTGTATTTCTGGGTGGAAGAAAAAGGGTGCCGTCATTTCATTCAGGTGTATATTATGTTGACGTTCCGAATTTTGAAACCCGGGGACTGTAATGCGCGGTGTGCTCATTACTATTAGAGTGCGAATTTTTTCACTCGGCTCCTTTATCTCAACACCATGGTGTAATTACATTTTGGGTGCTCATCAATTGTGTACTAAAATGGCTTTATAAGGTGATTTTGATGCAAATTTTTCACTTGCAGGAGCAGCCGCGGTGGCTGAGTGGTTAGGGCGCTCGGCTGCTGGCCCGAAAGGCGCGGTTTCGATCCCGGCGGCGGCGGTCGAATTTCGATGGAGGCAAAATTCTAGAAGCCCGTGTACTGTGCGATGTCAGTGCACGTTAAAGAACCCCAGGTGGTCGAAATTTCCAGAGCCCTTCACTACGGCGTCCCTCATAGCCTGAGTCACTTTGGAACCTTAAACCCCCATAAAACTAAACATAAGCCTTTTCACTTGCAGCTTCAAGAAACTTTTTTTTTGCGTTGAAAAGACTGCATTTTTGGAGCTTATTTGTTTTCTATTGACAGCCCAGCCAATGAGCAATCGCAGTTCATGAACGAACATGCGTATCCGCTTCCGGAGGTCTAAGGTGCAGAGATAAAACATTACCTAGAACGATTTGTGCGGCGAATTGCATGAACCAGTTAAAGGATTATGTCGTCAGAGTTCCGAATTAGGCTAAGTACGGGTGCGAGAAAAATGGTAGATCTCCACTACGCACCGTTTTTAATGTAAAATTTTGAGCCTACTTCATTTATACGATTCATTACGGGAATGCACATATCATGCGCAATGGATTCATACGTCGCTGGTGAGGCGTCGCTTGTGATCATTATGTTAATATATATATATATTTTCATTCTTTACAAAATATCTCAACTTCCCACCCTGCTGGAATTGCGTTTAGGAGTTCGGGCAGAAGTGCATACGGTCCTACTTTGGTTTTGCTAACTGTAAGAACACCTATACATTGCTGTTGGTGCTAAAATATTAGGAAAGCATCGTTTTAATGGTTCAAACAGGGATTATTTGTCCCATTTTTCCATGATAGGCGAAGGTCACATCACAGGGTTTCCTGAAGTTGTTTTGGTGTGAAAATTTTCTTTGAAGGTTACAAATCATCCCTGCACATTCACTGACCGTTACTGTATGCATACGCTCTGTACTTCCGAGGAGCAGAAAACTGCCTAAGCGGACCCGTTCCCCGCCTACGAAAAGGACATTTTGGTAGGTCTCCTACCCGACATTGCGGTGAATCTTGCGCATTCGAAGTTGTTTATTGCAGATTTGAAGGTACTGGCAGGTGGATGAGTCTGAATGCTTGAAAGGCTTTAGACGTGCTACTTGGAGCGCGTAAGGAACCTATCAACGAGTTTTTGTCTCGTACTATCATAGGAACCCTGGAGACAAGCTGAAGTTGGGCTGTATCTTTAGGGTGCACTGCGCTGGAAGCACAAATAACACTCCCATAAAAACGGACAAACAAACAACAAAATGAAGAAGTCACCATCACCGGCTGATTTCCTAGGTAAACTGCGTGCGTCGACACGGATATCTGTGCTCGGATCCCAAAGGCTATACTACACTGTAATTCACTACAATACGGTAATCATGGAGTCCGCTACGGTGGAGACATCTTGATTTTGAATCCAGTGGTGGCAAAATATTCAGGTTCAACTTTCTCAGCATAAAATTCGACACATTGTTTCAGTTCGTCCTCTCTGTAGATTTTAAAATTTATTTATTTTTCAATATACTGCAGGCCATTTTTTTGGCCTTAGCCGATGGGACAATAAATGAATGACCTGAAGAGCATCACGACAAAAGTGGTGTTAATAAAAGAAGAAAAACAAGCAGCGCAGTAAACTACCCAAAGCAGTGTACAAAAGATGATTAAATTCTAATCAACCAAGAACAGATGCTCTGCTTCAGCCACAAAATTTGTTGACTTGAGAACGTTAGGCGGTAGTGAATTCCACTCAGCCACCGTGCGGGAAAAAAGTGTTTTTAAACGATTCTGCACGCGCGAAAATAGCTTCTGTTAAAGAGCATTTATGACAGTGTCTTGTCCTGGAACTGAGGGGCTTCCCTTTCTCAGAGAGAACTACTTTCAATGTAGCAGTCAAACGGTCACGTAATAATGAAGGTCTGCTAATCATTCTGCATATGTATAGTGTGGGGATATTGTTTAGTTTCTTCAGTGATGTCAGAGAATCTTACCTCTTATATTTTGAAAATGCAATCTGTACTAATTTTGGGTTCAAAATATATCTACCTCCTCTGTTGGAATAAAAACTTGTCCGGCGCTTAGCCTACACTTGAGAACACAGTAAAATAGCATGACGCGTCAGACATGTCTCTTCTGGCTGTTCAATGCACATAGAGTGTTTTTTAGGTGGTGACAATAAATGGTGACGCTAATTTGTAACTCTCATTAAATAAGTGTTTGTTGCCTTCTTTGCAGTATGATGGTTGGTTAAAAAAAAACAGCGCTTGTGTTGTGCACCTCTTCTTCGTCCGTCGTCTATGTTCGCGCTGTATTTTTTCCTTTAAAATGGTTACGGGAGGTTTAACGTCCCAAAGCGACTCAGGCTATGAGAGACGCCGTAGTGAAGGGCTCCGGAAATGTCGACCACCTGGGGTTCTTTAACGTGCACTGACATCGCACAGCACACGGGCCTCTAGAATTTCGCCTCCATCGAAATTCGTCCGCTGCGGCCGGGATCGAACCCGCGTCTTTCGGGCCGGCAGCCGAGCGCCGTAACCACTCAGCCACCACGGCGGCTCTTTGCAGTATGAGGTGGTCGCGCAAGAACTGTCACATTGAACGGACTATCCTGAGGGGAGTAGGGGTAGCAGTACACTCGACTAAGGCTGGCACCACCTTAATTAACAGTTTATTCTTGGCAACGCAAAACAAATATATACCAGCGACCGGATCAGAACAAACTATAAGTCAGGTGTTCGGACGGCATGTTTTATAGGATAGTTAGCAGCAAATTTATCTCAAATTTTTCGAAGAAAAAAAAAGCAGCTGAAAGCCAGCAGCAAGTTTGAAGGCTTTCCATGGGTCGTCTTGTTTCGGCCTATATTATTACCATTCCTGCAATATATCAACTAGCCCGAAAAAGCACACCATTGGGCTGAAAACTAGACCTGGCGAGCTTTGCCTGATGCTCCAAGACCTGACGGAACACGCAGCGCGAAGAATGAGAGGTCGTACATTCCAAGATTCCATAAGCTGGCCTCGCCACTCATCCTTGCGTTCCTGACATAGCCCCCACGTGTCACATCCTGTGAAGTTGTTGCCGCCCTACGCGTCTATCCTACACGCAGTCAAGCAGCCATGGCAAGGTTACCGCTCTATTTACGGCGCCTTGATCGCAGTCTGGCGAGTGTTATCCCCCATGGGATTAGGAATGCGGGCCTTGTATCTCTAGATCTCAGACCAACAACTTAGGCTTTCTTGCAGGAAGTCAAGACACTGGTTGGAAGACGCGTCACGGATCCGTGCGGTCAGTGATGGGAGCTATACACGCATTTGAAGCAGATATTGGCTTTCCCCATTAATGCCGCAAGTGGTACTGAAGCTCTAGCACTTTTTATGACATCATCGCCACGCTGACGTTTCATATCTGTAGTGTACTTGTAAGGTTGCTAAGAAACCGAAACTGCCTAAAAATATTTCTTCATATTACCAATGCCAGCAAAGCGCCATGAGTTTTTGTATGTGCTTGTATCGCTTGACAGCGTGAATTGTACCGTGGCTGCAATGATCAGCTTTACACGAAATACATCAGATTTATGGCTGACGTGTTAAAGAGGAGCATTCAGTTAAGTTTCTATGGGGAGTGCATGAGCCACCCAGAATTACTTATGATAGTGGTGCTGTCAGAATAAAGTTTCTGGGCTTTTCAGCACAGCATTCTTAACACTATAAGCGCTACAGAGCCATACATTGCAGATAGGAACCAACTCTGAAGCCTGCTCCCAATCAAAGCTTTCACACTGACACCTGCCCACTTGTGCGACGTTCAGCAGATTGAAGCATTACGCATGCACCATGCAAGAAATCGCTGCGCACTCAGCCTTAAAAAACGCACGACTGCCTCTTGTGATGCAGAGATGTGTGTGTGTCATCGAAACAAGTAGCGACCTGTGTAATAATAGCAGCAATCAGCAAATACGTGTCCCGTTTATTGAACTCGCACGAAGTTAGGCTGATCGCTAAATCTTGCGAATAATTTATTACCTATAGAAGTTCCTTTGTCGGAAATAACAGTTAGTCGGTGCTAGAGGGCATGCTCTGTTATGAGATGATTTTGTCCTTTAGTTCGCATGCGCAGTTTCGCGTATGAGTAAACGGAACTTGCTATTCTGTTCAACGGGAAATCACCTCTTTCCTAGCAGAGAGGAAGCACCAGCGCGGAGCCATGCGTAACCGCATCAGAAATTACTACGTGCATGCACATACCTCACGTCCTTCAGACGTGCTAGGCAGCGCGCAAATAGTGTTAGAAGAAAATAGCGGGCTCTGTTCACTTCTGTTCTCACCTGTACATTGATCGCCAGCCTGATAACTTCCACTTCTGGACAACGGCCTCTTCCACTGATGTCCAGTTATACCTGTACTGCGCAAGGCGCCAGCGCCCTATCGAGAAAAAGTCCTTAATATCGTTCCGGGTGTCTCAGCTATAAGTACACATTATGAAAAAAAAAGATGTAATGTTGTAAGTGAGTGAGACCGACTATATGCTGTTGAGAGTAGCAAGGCTTAGTCATAATTATTTTGTCATTCTGCAATCTAAATCACCAAAGCATTCTTCCGTTTTTTTAAGGTCTTAGTGTCAGTAATCATGTCCAACATTATTGAAAAAAATTTTTGAATTTTGAAAAATTGTAAGGAAATGTTAAGAAAATATTGAAAGTAATGATCGCTTCTTCCGATGCATAGCAAAATCTCTCTTTTAACGTGCTTGCATCGATCGCATAGAG
The DNA here is from genome assembly GCA_030143305.2 of Amblyomma americanum. NCBI lineage: Eukaryota > Metazoa > Arthropoda > Arachnida > Ixodida > Ixodidae > Amblyomma > Amblyomma americanum. The sequence goes on along the minus strand of JARKHS020029902.1, from coordinate 136,431 downwards.
AAGTTATGACTGCCTTACGAAACCAATGGGGAAGGCTTTTGACGATAAAAAAAACGTTAATAGAAAAAATAATGCAAGACAGCCGTCGGGTGGTCTGCGGATATATTGATTATTTTACTAAAATCTTGCATTATATGAAAAAAATTGCGCCCATAAACTGTTTCCCACTAAAAATACTTTTGTCCGGAATTGTTGGGCATGCAAGTGTCAGTGGGGAAGTTGTAAATCGCATTGAAAAATAGCCCACTGAAATGTTTGCGCCAAATAAGGTACCATGTACATCGCTTTCCTTACCGGCTGTAAATGAGGTCAGCAAAATACAAAAGCTATCACGTGACAGCGCTGCTACTTCGTCATCTTAAGACATGTCCCAAAGAGAACACTATCCGAATTTTTTTTTTCAGAATACTGTTCTCGTGCGTTTCTTGCATGTGCACTGTGCGAGAGATGCGCGCCAGCAGCTGACAGGTGGCAGCTTTTGTATTTCTCGGGCTCCAATTATGGCGGGCCAATAACGCTGCGTAAAGGGCACAGTTGTACAGACACTTAAGCCGGCTCTTTATCAAGAAGATTTGTAATTTTTAATTTACATTTTTTCCTGAAGTCGATATTTAGAAAATTTGCTAATTAGTTGCTAGTAATTCTTAAAATTGGAGAATAAAAACTACAGCAGACTAGACCAGGCCTCTCCCAACAGCAGTGAGTTGGATTCAATCGACTACTAACACTTCGTCTTTTTTAAGCCTAAGTTCATTTTAGCTGGGAAACCTGATGTATGATAAACTGAATCTACCAACGGGAACGACAGAGCCCCTTATTGTTCCTGTCTAGTCTTCTTTCTGGCCATTGTCGTTCGACCATTCAGTGTGACACCTTACGAACTAGCCCTAATGTCTATTCTCCCGGCATATGCCCTTGCATACTCTTGCATACCGCAGTTGTGGTCTAGGGGCTTGGGCGTCCGCCTCAGCTGCGGAAGGTGGTTGGTTGAAACCCGCCGCCGGCAACCCACCGGTAAAAATGGGTACAAGCGTCCCCCGCCCGGCGCCCGGCTTCCTCAGAGGTGTACGCTTGGAAGAAGCTCCATAAACCCCGCTGCGCCCTCCGAGGCAAAACCAGTTTCGAACACAATCAGCCTGTAAAGGTGGTTCGTGATGCAGTTGAGAGTTGACAGGTTCAACAGAGTGTCGTGAGTTATATGAAGTTTAAATGAGTTCGCTCTGCGAGTGTTCAGAACATGAAATTAAATCTCAGTCTTCGAAGAGAGTTCAGCTCAGCGCCAACAGAAAAAAAAAGAAAGATCTGTCAGTCTACACCCTGATATAATGTGTGTCTCTCTTGTTGACCTTTTCTTCATGGCTTGCCATGTACCAAAATACCCAGAAACAGAGTCTTCCGTACTACTTTTGTGGAACGCGAGCTTGAGGGCGCAAGATAATTTCTCCTTTAAGATGACGCTCAGTCATCATCAGTACCAATGTCGACCCTTTGTATCTTCTGCGTATTTGCAGCGCGGGCTTCAGACCAACTTCACCGCAGAAATTCTCATGCCACGAGACGGCCACGCACTGTCAACATGGCTGAGCAGGATTATGACGATGCGTATGTAGTACGAGCACGCCGACGTAGACGCGCACCAGCCCTCAAAAACACGCATTAAAAAAAGCTCCACAAGCTTGGAAAACTCTTATCGAAAGCAAGCGGGTAGCATGTGTCTACCATTGCAATAAGGGTGAGAATCCACAAAATTCTGCTTGCAAGTGGGAACACTTTCCGACAACGCAGAGGTTGTCGCTCTCCATGAGCCCAACACAGCGTCACGTTTCCTTGATAGCGATCTCAAAGGCGCCCCAACGTTCGCTCCAGGCACAGGGGTCTTACGATGACCGGCTCTGTACTTTTGTATTTTACTGAGTGCAGTAGAGGGCAGTGCCGATCATTCTTAGCCCGCCCTAAGCGTCGCCACAGTTCCGTGCCTAACCCCTCCCCGCCACATCGCGCACTTGTTTAATATTTTTTTGTGGATGAGTGAGGGGGGGGGGGGGGGGAGAAGGGAAGCAGCTGGATTTCTCATGCTGTGATACATAGAAACTCATAGCTTGCCCCATTTCAAGTGCGGTGCAGCGAAAAGCTGTCAGCGAAGATCAACGACTCGTGGAGGGCGTAAATATTCCAGATGCTGCCATGGGGTTGGGGTCGGGAGGGCATTTTATTACGTCCATGGTTCCCAACACCTATAACGATTTTTCGATGCCGAGAACCGCTTTTTTAAGATGAAAGCTGGAATAAAGCGGACCCACCACCGTGATTACATTATGCTGTGGTTCCGTATATAAGGATTGACTTGCATGGCCATCGTCACTTGAGTCAGCTCTTCGGAAGCCACCTCAGCCAGCAACCGACGATGATTGCTGTAAGAAAACTTCTTCAGTTCTCTAAAGTTTGTCCTAGCGCAAGCGTCGATAAGGCTCTGTTGATAGAATATTTTGTTGAAGTTATTGTAGCTAATACAGGCTCTGACGCTACAAGAATATGAAGAGTACAAGGAAATAATATTACGAGAGCTAAAATGGGTAATACAATGACCACGAGGCTGAATGCTGCCTATATCCCTCAACGTTTGTGGACTTGGTTTGCAACAACTGACAGTATCTAGGAATTATTTGCTGGATCTTCATAAAAGCAAATTACAGAAAAACTCTGACATAGCAATCATAACTGAACGCCCAACTTAGTCGGGCACACTGTTGCCTGAATGTTTTTTAGCCGCGAAGAACTTCATTATGGGAATGTTTTCTGTGTCAGTAAATTTTAAAAGTGCTTCTACTTAAATGTGGATCACCTACACAACCTATCCCGATGAGTTTTTTGGCCATCGACTTTTACAAAAGCGCATTTTAAAAGTGCTCAGTTTAAGTTTTTTTTTGTTTCCATGATCACACATTCTGTACGAGCATCTGCCATATGTCGAATTTTTTCCATCCTGTTCCGTACGTCAGCAATTCACACAACTAGAATATAATACTGCGATAGTTAAAACGGGTAATACAGTGACAATGAGTCTGAATGCCTCTGTATTTTTTGCTATGTACTGTATTTTTTACTACGTACTATGTACTCAGAAACAGAATCTTCCGTACTACTTTTGTGGAACGATAATAATACTGCATAATAGATTGAAAATGGACACCCGTTAAGTTTACTGAGTCGACGGCAACCATGTCGCAGTTGTACTCGTGCCTCTTGGTGGCCCTGGCCAGCAGTGCCTTCGCCGGATTCGTGCCAGTGGCTGTGCCGGCAGTTACCAAAGTGTACACTGCACCCGTGTCTTACGTGGCGGCCCCAGTTGCGACCAGTGCCATTCACCATGCTCCAGCCGTGTCTAAGGCCACGCGGGTGTTCAGCTACCGGACCGTGAACCCGCCAGTCCCGAAGACGGTGGCCAAGGTGTCCGTCCACACCCCCGCGGAAACCACCGTGCACACCGTCCACTCTGCCGTGCCCACCTATGTGCATGGCGCCGTTGGCCACTTTCCTGCTTACAGCTACGGGTACTACCCGGGCCACCCTCTGGGCTACCGTTACGCCCCCGGCTTCGCCCCGTACGGACTTAGGTACGGCTACGGTTTGGGTCACGTCGCCTACGTCCGTCCACACGTGAAATGTGAGTCCACTTTTGTTCTGCGCGGGTCAAACTTTGCTGCGTTTGGTTGATAAATAAATGACTAGATAAGACCGCCAATCTTTTTTCGCAGTGCAGACAGCTTTAGTATCAACACACATCGGCATAACAGAAATACCCAAAATATTTCGCGGCGTATCTTTGCACAGGCTTTGATTCTGCGTATTGAAAAGCAGCATGAATTAGCGTATGAATTCGAACACTGCCTTTTCATTGACTTAATTTTGAAACATTTAGACCATATCACTTTTTTCACCTTTAAAGGCACAGACGAAAGTGCAATAATGTTTCTGTTCTTTCTTTCCAGAGACAACCCAAAAGTTTACTGTGTATTGTGCCTATGACTTCAGGTGGCTTAAATGAAGGAGAAAGTGACATCGTCGACTTTTCATTGTGGCTTGGACCAAACTACAGATAACGCATTAAAACCCCTCGTCGAAATAAAGAAGTTTGTGTTCACTAATTTATTGAATTGTGTTTATTAGGTTGCATTGAAAGATGCAGTGAAGGCAGGCCTCGCAGATTCTTCATCTGGCGTCACCCGCGAGCGTGGACATGTAGACAACATCGCGAAGGCTTCGTTCGTTTGACAACAATGTCTGCATTAATCATTTCATACTTATTTTAAGGAGCTTATTTTTTTCGCTGTCCCTGCTTTGGTTCAGCATGTCAAACTGGAAACCGCCAATTTCAATTGTTGGCCCATGATCGCGATATCCACTGGGATCAGGCAGTGACCACACTCGCGAAGGGCGGCGGTGGAGGAGGGTTTCAAGCGCAGCTGCGTGAATAAGGGAGCGAGAGCACAAGATGGAGAGCAACAAGCAAATAGATGGAGTTATAAAGGATTGATATCTAGAATTTTATCCAGAACAAAAAGCGCTTTCCAGTCAACTGTGGAGATGTTGCGGCTGGGTGTCGTTGTACAGTCCTCGAGCCATTTGTATTGACCACTAAATTTAGGAGGGTAGATGTGTAGGCCATGACCACTGGATGTATTCTCATAAATGCGTGGCGTTCACTGAGCTCTTTCTATGCAGTAGCACAGGAATCTGCGAATTTTTCATTAACGTGTCACACGGCGCAGTAAGCAGCTGAAGCTACGGCTGTTTCCAGAAGGTTGACAGAAACGTATGTATGGTCGGATTAAAGGACTGACAATAAATTGACGTTGGTCGCCTTCCAGAGTTAGTGTTTAGAGTAGACACCTCTTGCTTTGATATCGCTGCACAAGAGATGACATTAAAAATCACGTTATTTACAGCTGAAACAACTATATGTGTGTCTGGAGGACCTAGAAAAAAAAGAGTTTTGATGCCAGAAGGTACCAAATTTTGATGTAAGATTAAAATACTTCCAAAAGCCGCCGAGGTGGCTGAGCGGTTATGGCGCTCGACTGCTGACCCAGAAGACGCGGATTCAATCACGGCTGCGGCGTTAGAATTTCGATGAAGGTGAAATTCGAGAGACCCGCGTGCTGTGCGGTGTCTGTGTACGTTAAAGAACCTCAGGTGATCGAAATTTCCGGAGCCCTTCACTACCGCGTCCCTCGTAGCCGGATTCACTTGGGGAAGTTAAACCCCCATGAACCATTAAATACTTTTAAACATCCTCACTCACTCGCAGTGGTCTCACACTCGTGCGCACGGAAAAGTGACAGTGAAAGGTTAGCCCTGTCCTTCTTGACGCACACCCGAGAAAAAACCGCGAAGGCGAAGTTCACCTGGACGGCATGAGAAAGCGGGTGGCATTTTGCGAAGCCCGAAGTGTCCAGCCCGGCAGGTGAACGCGACAGTTCTTCTTTCGGGACGTACTGCGCCCGCGTTGTTTATTCGACAAAATTCGAAAGGTTATACAAGCAATCGTGTTAAAACAATTTGAAGAGAATGTGCTTGCGTGGCCCTATTTTCTGTGTTGTTAAGAAAAGAGAGGAGTAGATTCGTCTGATCCATATCTGAGGCAGGTCCTGAGACAAGGTTATTAAAAAAGAAATGCTCAGGAGGCGTTACTACATGCGACCGGCCTTCCAGGCCTTGCCTTCTTGAAGCCATTTCCTTCCCTATTTCACTCTCCGGTTACGGCAGAACTGACCCCTGGCGGCTGACATCCGGCCCCGACAAATAAAACTGCCACACGACTGTCATGTGAGCACGACTTTCACCTGTTATTTTATGATTGCGCTTGAAAACTGCCACACGACTCTGGCTGCTGAGTTTTGATCCTACATGAAGCAGGCAGGCTGCGCTGTTTTTTAGGTAGGTACTTCACGGTGTCTTGTAGGGGTAAAACGGCTCTTCTTTTGCTTCAAGACTTTGTGTACAAAGTCTAAAAAATTAAGAACTGATAAAGGCGACACAAATGTACGCCATGTGCTTTTTCTAGGATAAACCCTATACGCTTTCCAAGTCTAGTCTGGCCCACACTGCGACGATAGTAACGAGACTGATAATGCGTTCACTAAAAAAAAAAAACGTTCTTTGTGCTTTGTTAAGGCTGCAAACACACGGAAAATTAAGTTTGTAAAAGCGTTTGCTGCAATTTCCTAGCCGTACACTAACTGAAATACGCTGACTAGGAGGAGATCAGCATTTGGTGTATTTATTAAAACCTAAAAATTTCGTTTTAGAAATAAAATGTTTATTTTCACCATTCCTTCATACGAAACTGACGACTAGGACTGCCGACTTCTACCGCCACAAGTCTTGCCATCGTGACATGGAGCCCTCAGTTATTATGGCGAAGGGTATCACTGCTGCTATGTGTGCATCAGGGGCTTATTCATTGGTTTACGCCGCCGTCTTTCTTACACTCGTAGTAATCACGTGGCCTCATGAACAATTAGAATTGAGCACCGCTGCGTTCGGCGCTGGAATTTGAAATGCTATGTTGATGCAGTCAATTCTCTGCTCACCGTGGGCACATGAGTAAGCCGTAGAAGTAAACTGTAAACCGTAGGAGAGATATTAATGTAGTTGTGCCTTTCGCTTCACCACCGAAAATGGCTAAAAGCCAGAATGTTTTCTCCATTTCTCAAAATTTATTTTTTTGGCAAGATGTTTTATTTACTTTGTTCCGGCAGTTTGCATCCGCAGCCTCTCTAGACAAACACTGGCCCTTTTACAGACGTAGGCAACAGGTAACTGTTCATAGTGCTCCAGCCTGGTAGTCATATGCACACTTCTTCAGTGACAAAATCAAGACATGGATGTAATGGACAGGCATAAAAAAAGCCTCGAGGCCCATTATTTCTTCGACGATTAGTTTGTCTTATTTGGACACAGAGACGCTAATGCACCTGAGGTAGAACCTATTCAAATGTTTAAACTCAGCCATCGTAGTGATTTTCTGCGCATTAAGATGTCTTGCTTCAAGTTTCAGACAAGAAATTAAAGCCAGCCAAAAAATTTCTCCACACTAAATAGGGATGTCCGGAAGCTAGAATTCAATGCACTTTTTTAGAGATTACGAGAAGCTGACTGAGATAAATGGATTGGCAAAAAAAAAAACGAAGACTATGCTGTGCTTAGCAATGCAGGAGTTTGGGCAAGTTGGCGGATATTCATGTCTCCTCACTTTTCACCTTGTCTCCACGCGGTCGTAATGTGCGCGGATTCCGGTGGTTGCCTGTATTTATTCCTTCGCCTTTTCATCACACCTTCAGTTGCGACTCAGCTCCTATTGGGTCTTCTTAAGTGTGTCGCGTCTAGTTTGGGCTTTTTTTCACTATAGCTACGGTTCTTGGGTTAGTCAGACTGGGACCTTGAGATACTGGCCACTAATTTATTACGGAATTTAACACGTTATTGTAATCTTCAGTGCAGTGGTGTGTCAAACTCATTTCCTACAGAGTATCGACAGCGTTTTAAACATGATACTTGTTTCACAGTACGTGGTCAAACTGATTATTTAACACAGTTATCCTAATGAAAATTGGCTTTTTGAGGAAAGGAAATGGCACCGTAATTCTCTCACATCGCGGTAGACACCGAACAGTGCCGTATGCGAAGGAGGAAGATAGGAGTGAAAGAAGAAAGGAAGAAGGGCCGTAGTGGACGGCCCCGGAATAATTTCGACCACCTGGAGATCTTTAACGTGCACTGACACCGCACAGCATACGGACGCCTTAGCGTTTTGCCTCCATCGAAACGCAGCCGCCGCGGTCGGGTTCGAACCCGGGAACTCCGGATCAGTAGCCGAGCGCCCTAACAGACCCACCGGGGCGGGTACACACTTATCGCAACTCGCAGTTCTTTGTCTTCTTGGAAGAGAAGCTACTAGCAGCTCTTCCTTTTGAAACCCAGCGACAGGAACAATAAATCCGAGCAGTACTGACAGTACTTGCAGTGAAGTCACCGCGGCTGCCAGTTAGAATGCATCTCTGCTGAAAAATTTCCCAGATGGACGTAATTTTGTGCACTCCGCAGGCGCGTGATTTTCGAATGGCTGAGAAATGACTCAAATTTGTTGAGCCGCAGCGGCATGTGTAATCGCGTGCTCGCAATACTAGAAATAAAATATAAAAATTACTTACGGTGGGATACCCGCCCCTGAATAAATAAGGAGCCAAACACTGAGAGTTAAAAAGTTAGCTATTAAATATTAGATAAGAAGCTTATTAGTTAGCACGTATTAGCTGTATACTGATGATCTGCACTGCTGACCATGTCGTGCCGAAAAAAATCGCTCTTCTAAGTCCAGAAACCTGCGGAAAGTCTGAGGTGAAACACAATGCATTCAGAGGTAACAGAAAGTTGTGAACACCGCATGAGCCATTTGAACCGACTGGCAATTAAAGCCGCTCTAGACTACACACAACACGTCAGTAATCGTGGCAGGAACTTGTTTATTACGTCGGGAAAAATAACCGTAGTACTCTCAGCCTTGCACAAATAATGTAGAAATATTGACGATATCTCTTCTTGTGGTTTTTCTGTCGCTGCGGCTAGTAGCCCCTGATAATAGGCTCCGCAATGGCATCTCTGAAAAGAAGAAACAAAAATTACACAATGCAAAGATTACGAACTGAGAGAATGCTGCGGCATTTCCGTATGAGGTGAGGAGTTCGTTGCTAAAATGCGTATGTTGCCCTCACTGCAACGGGTAGATTCTGACACAAGTGTGCTAAGGCTAAAGCATCTCGTACTCTAAGGAAGGGACCAGATGCCTCCACCTTACAACAATTTTGCTCTGAAGGCCCTCATGAGGAAGCCCACATCCCATCATGGCGGAAAGGAGATGGGAAAAAAAGGCTCCATAAACGCCTACAAAAGCCGGCTCCTTCCACTCTCTGCGGGCCGCTGGGGTGGTGTATTCGGTTCTACCCTCTTTCCTTTCTTTGATAAGCCCCTCACCCATCAGCCAACTAATTATTTCTCTTTCACGCATCAAAACATTTTGGGACTAAGCCGTATTCTTGCGTTCTACTATTGGCTCTTATATTCTACCCTGCGTTGGATTCATGGTGCAGGCAGGTTACTTCCTTTTTAGGTCTCAGCATTACAATCTGTATCTTTAGGGCTGGTAACGCCCTCGATATACTAGAGAGGAAAAAGCCGCCGGTGCTCATTAAAGCTGTCTTCAGCAGCAGTCTGCTGATGACCACTTTAGAAAGCTTCATATATCAGAATTGCCTCCACCTAAGAGAAAATGACGGCATGAAGGCACATGCATGCAGCCGTTGTGATGTGATGATAATCTTAGCAGGTTACATCATCAGCTAAGCATGAGTCAGTACTCACACTTCTTGAAAGGAGCGGCGTAGCCATAGGCGTCCAGTCCGTAGCCGTAGTTGAGGCCGTACGGGGTGAGGCCGTACCCGTAGCGGTAGCGCAGCGGGTGGGCGTCGTAGCGGTGACTGTAGCTGTAGCGGGCGGGGAGGTAGCCGTAGGAGTAAGCTGGAACGTGGTGGACAGCGCCAACCACAGCGGCAGGCGCCGAGGCGTGGACGTTGTGCACGGCGGCGGCAGCGGGAGTGTAAGTTGACACCCTGGCAACAGCGTGTGGGACTCCAGGCTGGACCGTCTGGAAGCTGGTCACCCGGGTGGCCTTGGACACTGCCGGTGCATGGTGGAATGCCGTGGACACAGCCGGTGCCGCGGCGTGCACTCCGGAGACAGCTGGCACTGCGTGGTAGCCGGCCACTGGAACACCGTAGGTGGACACGAACCCGCCGAAGGCGCTGCTGGCCAAGGCCAGCAGGAGGCAAGCGTGGAGCTGCGAGCAAATCAGAATCATTCCATTAATACTGGATATGTTATACGCGAACAAAACAATAGCGGATGTTATTCGTAGCTTGGAAGAAAAGGACAGTAATTGTGAGTATGAAAAACTTGTAATAAAACCAGTACACGAAGCATCGGGACGACTCAGTGGAACCGCTAATACAAAGACAACTTGAAATCATATAAATATGGCAGAGATGTGCACGATTGAAGGTTACGTCGATGTTTCAGCTCTCTAATCCTATTCTCAAAGCGGGAATGGTGCCTTGCTGGGAGATTTTTGCTTAATTCAATTTTATCTTTGCGGCGGGGCTTCATCCTAGCTTGATCACGTACTGCACAGCCGGCTCTGTTTTTTGAACAATTAAGCGCTATTGCTTTGCAATAACAATTTTGTATAAAGGATATGTGGTATATAGACATAGGTGTCATATGAATGATGTGTTTGATGATAGAAGAGGCATGAAAAATGGATGCATTTATACACTGAATTTTTTATTGTACTTGGGTGTTGTTACTTTTCAAGTAACAACACCCAAGCAATGAAAAGTAATTAGAACTTTTCAAGCAATGAAAAGTAATTAGAACATTCAGGCACCGCAGGGAGCTTTTCGTAGCCAGTATTCAGTTGTTCGTAGAAATTTTCAACCGTCTGTCCTGGATCAATCCGCAATGTTAAAGCTCAGGGCAGCGTGAAATGAACCATTAATTTTGCTTCCCTTCCATTTACTTCCCCAAATAAACCTCAAGCATACTTACAGCGATCATCTTCTTCGGTTCCTCAAATAAACCTCAAGCATACTTACAGCGATCATCTTCTCTTGCTTGTAGAGCTAGCTTCTTCCAAGGAGGTTGAATAGAGTGAAGGCTGCTACGATGCGGCGGCCTTTTATAGCTCACGGCTATAGGCTGCCGTGTCAACGCTCTTTGCGTTTGAATAGTAAAGAAAAAATAAAAGTGTAAGCAAAACCCTCAAAACTAAGTCAGCTATCTTCGGGTGGGGAATAGGCATGCATGCTCCTATCCCTTCAGGTCACGTCTAATTATGGCACCTGTCAAGAGAGTTTGTTCTAGCAGGCGATAGTTATTGCAGTACGCTAGTGTAGGGTAAACCAGTCTGAGCCCTCCCGTCGAGCGCAGCAGCAGCATTTGCACTTTTTCAACGCTTGGCAGAGCAAAGTAGGAGAATAAGTGTCATATTCGACGGACGGCAAAAAAAAAAGGAACAAAAAGTGCAGGAGCGCGTAAAACTTGTTTATTTCGGAATTCCAAAGCCGGCGGTCGATCCTCGTGTACTTGTTGAGCATTCGCGGCGTTCAGAGATGGCTATCGCTAAAACGTGATTCTCAGCGGTACTTAAGTGAGGGCGCTGATCTAATCTCTGTGAATCTCTATGCCGCTGTGCATCTTTCAAAATTTTCGCACGCTTTTCGGTGAAAGCGCGCCACTTGCTTTGTTCAGAGAGAACATTTCCATTTTTTCTCAGAGTTCTTCGTTGGTGGTTCACTGACTTCTCGGGCAAGCACCGACTTGATATTTGTATGCTTCATCGTATACTGTGACCGGTGGCTCCCCGCAAACAACCCTGAACACACTTGCTAACATATCTACACACTGTTAGAAATACCGTGTTAAGACCAGCAGCGTATCATCCAGGTAGCGTTAATTGTATTTACTTTGGCTACATTCCTTCGAATTTTTGAGCAAAAAAACAAACGCGAAATTTAGTTTCAAGCACACTTTAAACAGTTCTTTGTCGCATTTCCAGAAAAGAAGAAAAGCTATTGCGCATTTCATTTCACTTACATTCTAGGGCTCTCGAAATTTGTGTATAAACAGAAAGTACTTACGCGTGTTTACAGATCATACCTCTGTGTGAGGTGTTACGTAAATCCGAACAGCAAATGTAATTTAGGGTTTTCTTGCAGTCCATCCCATCATCATTTATGCTGTGATAGATAATACCTATATTTTTAGACTGGTAACATTGTGTGGAGTGAAAGTGGCACTTCTTGTGTCGAGGTCAATGATTTCATTGATATTGATGAATCAATGAATTGATCTCCGGTACAACTAAGTAAATTTTTTTACGAACGGCGAAAAGCTTTGTTTCGGGTGGCTTGCCATGTGTTTATGGTAATATGAAAAAAAGCGCGCGAAAAAAAACGCACATACACGCACGCACGCACGCACACGCACACGCACACACGCACACGCACACGCGCACACACGCACACACGCACACGCACACGCACGTGCACGCACACGCACACGCACGCACGCACACGCACGCACGCAAGCACGCGCGCGCGCGTGCACTCAATGAAACACTGTGAAGACGGTTTTGGTGGGCGGCGCCTGAAATTTCTTTTTAAGCATTTTCTCCCTTACAGAAGGCTCGTTTTCTTGACTTCAGCCTCTTTGTCTTCTGAGCTCTTACTGAGTTCATATAAGCCAACAGTATTCAGCGTTTCTTTAAAGAATAAAGATCTCATTCAAAATTTTTGAAACGAATGCTTGCTTTTGTTTGGCAATATTTATTTGTCTGGTGTGTGGCGAAAAGTAACAAGACGACCAAGACAATGTCGTAGAGAAAAACTAGCCTTCGTATCCATTAATCCAGGAGAGGACGTTGCCGACACATCGAGCTGGGCTACTTGAGCTATGGTGACTGCGGGAGAGGAATGTGTGCTATTATAAGAGACTTTGCGCATAGCGGGGTAGATGCGACAGGCTCTAGGACATTATTAACACAGAAGGGACGCTACGGTGGAGCAATTGCCGGCAGAATAAGCAAGTGTAACTCCACCTGTGGCATTCAACACCTCAGCTTAAGTCAACTCCGATATAATTGCTGGATTTTTTCCTGTCACCATATCTAATTAGGCTATGAAAGCGCCCTCCACTGCAACTGATTCTTAACTTCTCATGGAGAGACAATTAATTTGCTTTCCCTCCTTCTTTGTCATGACAATCCCAACTTTTTATTGACCAGGCCTGCCACAGCAGTGAACATCGTGTCCAGGTATTTCTTCCAGCCCGCATTGCTTGTTCTGGCTCTTGCTTCCCTTGTTTCTGTTTGATATTCAGGGCGCATACTCGCGACGGACAAAGTCACGCATATCGATGTGGCCGTAAAAAAAGATTTCAAGGCAAAGCGAAGCATATTCCTCGGAAAAGAATGGTAATACTTCTTCAGTTTCGAACGAGTGCTCGAGAAATAAGAGAGGCCTTTGTTCCGGATGAACGTGATGTTTCGATGCTGTTGTTGTTGCTGTGCTCTGTTGGAGTGGCACGTACCCACAGCGGGCGATTGGAGAGGGTGCCTTGTACAGTCAAACAGTTGTAAAACATTGACTCATCTAAGGTATTCGAGGTTGAATTTTGTGGTAATTTTTTTCTCTGAATTATAGCCAGCATAGGAGTCTCCCTGAAGCAATGATGAAATTATGCAGATAATCCCGCACTTTTTTAGGACATATCCCCTGGCGCTTCGTCCAAAGGAGTGAACAACCGAAAAAGAAAGAGGAAGCCCTAATCGAGCGAGGGAATCTGCATATAAGCTTTTCGCAGAGAAGCAAATCACCGACCGGATAGGAGAAACGGCTGTAGTGTTTCATTTCACCATATGCTTCAGAAAGGTTCGATAGAGAGAAAGAACTCCGATCGGAACAAATAAATGTTTAGTAGTCGAATTTTGCACCGCAAGAGGGTCATAGACATCGCATTGCCGTGAACTACAGAAGCTCACACTGCAAGGGTGAACCAGATAATGAAAATCCGTTACAATATGCCTCAAACCAGTGGAACAGCGTGGTCTTCGTATTCTTTTACGCTTCCAAATGCTGCGCTTCCAAATGCGCTGCGGCAGTAGTGCCGAGCGCTTTTTCTTATATTTGATAAGTGTTCAATAAGACCCAGTGACAATGGAGAAGGGCATGTAGGCATATTAATTGTCCTCGGCGTCATATTTCAGTGAATTGTTCTGCGCTTGGCAACGTTCATTGCCAGTAGCAATGGCACAGCAACCGTGCAATATATAGAGCTGGATAAGTCAAAAGATAGACAGGCTCCCCAATGATGCGAGCGGCAGCTTTATGCTGCCTAACTCGAAGGCTAACATTTGGGTATGCCTCTTAACGGGCTTCTGAGGCCAGTGAAGAGCTGTCGAGTGCCACGGCGCCTCAATGAGCGAAAGCAGCGAGGGACGCAGAGAACGCGCCAAGCAGCAAAGAGAGAAGCTACTTAACGCCGCGGCATGTAAAGCAGGAATAGCCGCGAGGAAGGTTGACCGCGCTCTACAGTTAAAAAATGTGGATGATGACAGAACCTCAGCCCACGAAAGGAACCAATGTGCTGCCTAGCTTGAAGAGCACAACAAATACATATGACGCCCTAGGTGACTGGAGAGACTTTAGTAGCATACAACTTCAAAAAACAGCAGTTGCTAAGACTGGGCCACGGTCCGCGGCGTACTGTATTACTCCGCTGGCCCATCGTAATAATAAACCAAATCAACTTTTTAACGTCTGACTATATAAAAAAGTCAGGTATCAAAATTCTAGCTCCTATAATTTTTTCTTGTGATTAGTTTTTTGTTTAGGCAACAAGAAATGTTTTAACAATGATCTATTTTTTTCGTGGAGGAAATCTGTACGGCGGTCCTGACCGTGTGCGGAGCTTCACTGCATACTTAAGTTCCATCCGACTGTAGATTTGTTTTTAATGCGAAAGCATTTCTTGGCTCATGATTGGCGTCACCAGAAGCTGCGGACAGGTGCTGTGGACGGAAGTTGTGGAAAGAGCGTGTCCGCACGAACTGAGTAAAAGTGAAGTCGTAGCGCCCTCATGCGTCACCCACTGAACCCCTCGCCGTGCAATGTACGGCACTGGTCCGGCAGTCGGCGCACGCGTAGGCACGTAGGTACACGTAGGCGCGTAGGCGAGATGGCGGATGCGTATTAGGGAGGAAGTACGCGCAGTAAGAGCAATGGTTTCGCATTACTGCACATAAGCAGACTTAAGTGCACCCCTGGATTTTTTCTCCTTGTGCTACTGCTACCGTCTTGCAGGTTGCAAAGCATGGCAACCGCTGAAGTTAGGATCATAATCAAGCAATCTGCAATGGTTGAATTCTTTAAGTACAAGACACAGCGTGGCGAACTGCTCATGAATACATGAACAATGTTCGCGGTGAAAATCTGCTCTCATATGCCTTCGTGAAAAGTTGAGAAGCTTTGATAAGCCTCGTTGAGGAACCTTTAGAAGATGAACCACGTGCATGCAAGCAACGCAAAGTGAGTGGTTGTGACCAATACATAAGTGGTAATTTTTCAGGTTGCTACGAAACTAGGCACAAATAGGAGGCCCCTATATAACATCCCGGTACATTCAAGTACGGTTTACTGAAGGAGCTCAAGAGGTTCACATTAGTTATGTGAACGAATAGAGTAAACCTGTGGCCATGCAATGTTAACCATTGTGACAATTCGTGAAGCTGCCTTCATGAGAGGTTTTCTACCATATATCAACCCCTCTGGCATATCGTCCTCCGTCAAAATACGACCGCCCTGACCGAGAACAAACAAGCGACATTGGGATTACCAACCGAAGCCAAAGCCGCTGAGCGACTGTGGCAGATTTTTGTCCTATATTTTCCGGATCTATCGTTCTTCACTAACTGCCTCATATATCCTACTGATGCTTCAATAAAATTCTGCTTGAAGTGTCGCCTTTTTTGTGTAATATTCATGCTCTTTACCCTGCATCTAAGTACAAAAACTTCTGTCTGTATCAAGTGAACAATTATTAAGAAAAATATACGACTGGGGTTAATGATAAGTTGAAATGCAGTTAAACTTCTTCGTCTAAATCATTCAGTTTAGATCGCAGCGACAAAAAAATTACAATCTTTGATGGGCTTGCTTAGAATGAAAAATGGGGCTCCCACGGTATTCACGGTGTTTTCGAATTTATTTTGAAGCGAAGACGGTTGCGTTGCAGCCTCGGGAAAAACAAACTGCTAATATAAGGGACGTCTTTCATGGGACTATTGTGGGACAAGCTTAGCAAACCTGAAAGCATATTTGTTGTGAACTTGTTTTCTTTGTTTTTCCTTTATTTCTTCAGCGCTGCAGTATTCCCAAACTATCACTTTTCACATGCACCACACCCTTCGCAGCGTTTACCTGATTTCCTGTGCGTTACGGTCCTTTCGCGATGCATTTGTTTGGCCTAGTACTAAATTTGCACCTCCTTCTCACCTGTTGCATATGTTTCCGCATTTATTTCTGTGTATCTGCGTCTGAGTGTTATCTAGCATGTACTGTTCTTGTGAGCTGTTGTGATTGCAACAAATACCGCACTCCCCGACGTTTGCGGGCTTAGTATGGCGTATTTCTCTGAGCTCATTGCGTTCTAATTGTGTACTTATAGCGGTTTCCTGTTCTTTCTTATTCGACTTTGATTCGATTCCAGCGTGTACGCAGAGTGCGACACTGTCTGTTTCAGTTCTCCAGCCGGATTTACGGAGCGTGAATTTGCACCGAGTGACAATACGCCCGCCGACCGGCGCTCGTCGCTCGCTTCGGGGCGCTCCTATCATACTGTTCCACGCTGAATAAAATTTTTATTGTTCTGCACGCCATTCTAATACATTTCATTGTTTTTAATATATCGCTTCTGTAAGAGTCCATATAAATATCTTTGCAGATTGTTCCCCTAGGCAACGTAGGAGAAATGACGATTGCAGGAGCTGGTTCTCGCGCCTTGAAGAAACAAACTTAGTCCTCAATTTGTGCTTTACACGTGTAAACCTCATTGCGTTTTTTAATCTTTCTGCGTACCGCAAGCTTCTTAACGGCAACTAATTCTTCATAAGCTCAAGGAGCTGGCCTAAAATGATTCTCCCGAACGTCGACGTGCCGTTTAAGTGTGACAAAATGAAGAAAAATGTTCTAAAAACGCGAGAAAGATAGAGATGCTAAACGAAAACAATTTTTATCGTACGCCTACTATTTCAGGGGCTTTTCTACCCGAAATATAGTGCTGTGGACTAGCCGCTATTGAGTTACTGAGGTGCTCAGCGATTTAGCTGAGGCTATTAATTTAGGTTTCCTTTTGTAATCTGTGTATATTTTATAGAGATTTCACACTTTAACTGCGGTTGTCGCGAACACAGCACACGAGCTTGCGTATAAGAATTGATTACGCCCTTCATACAGTACTTGGCACAGGGATTCAAGATTCGTATTTGGTAAAAACTATGCATGACGCCGAACTTCTTTTCAATACTGAATTGTTCTGTCGTCTTTTTACGAGAGGTTGATAATGTGGCATTGTGCTGTCTGCTTGGAGGTACGAAATCTGCGTCAGGCTTTCAAATGGCGTCGTCATGCGTGGGGCTGCTTGCACGTGTTCACCCCTCTGAATACCTGGTCCGGCCATAGATCTGGGCGCATAGTTCCAATGAAAAAAAAAAAATCGATGCACGGAATTTCGCGCACTAAAAAGTTTTCAAGGCAGTCATTAATTGGAACCACCTTCCCGGATCGACAGCCTGCTTTCAACACAACTTGCTCTTCCGTAACAGTTTAGCTAACATTTTATACTATTCTCACAACAAATGTACTTATTTTTCCCCATTACCTTTGTTTTCTTTAGTTACCTTCGTTTGTTCTCTTACCTTGCGCTTACAACCTATGCTTACTTCTTTTACTCAATTGTATAACAAGGAACATGACGCTTGTATGTTTATTTTTGCTTTTGTTCTCTGTATAAGTTGTAACCACTCCCATCGGAAATGCCTTTGGCCCTGATGGAATCAATAATAACTAAATAAAATAAATGGTTTCTATAATAAAACATATCTAAGTGGAAGCGGAATCGAGACGAAATAAAATTTAAAGCTGCAAGCAGTACTTGAGCACTATTACTTATAAATTGTGACCCTTGGGAATGTGCCGAATTTAACAGAACATCTAAAATTCAGTTCAGGAAAAGAACATCGCAGATACCGGTTGCTGGCACTTTATCCAACTTGAACGCAATATTAACGACGGACAACAGGCAGTAAACATGAGATGAGCATATTTATTTCATCGACACAATTAGCCCCGAAGCTGTAAGCATTGAAGAGTCAACGCCCGATTATTGATACCCTTTTTTCTTGTGGCGTCTCAGTAGCCCCGACATCGAAACCTTCATGAGAGTCGCTTTGGGAGGGATTTCTGAAAAAGAGACAAAACGTTACATCACGCAATTGAAAACGGATGGACATCGAATGAGGAAATACCGTAATAGTCACTATGAGCCTACACGCCACTTTTAAAATGTGTGCGAAGCCTGCACTCGATCTTTTGAATTCGTATAAAAACCTGCTGCTGGTTACAGCTTTGAAAGTGCTTGCGATACTCACTACTAGAAGGGCAAAAAAACAGCGAAAATGTGCCTAACTTATTCAGAACCACTTTTTACAACACCAATTTGCACTGAGCCACTTCGACCACCAAAACGTTTTATAAATTCCTCTAGAAAGAAAACGAAGGGACAGTTTTTCGACGGTTATGCTATCATACAGAGCTTACGCAATTAAGAAAAGCTACTTCTTGAAACCTGTACTTACACTTCTTGAGTGGAGTTACATAGCCATAGGTGTCCAATCCGTAGCCGTAGTTGAGACCGTATGGGGTGAGGCCGTAACCGTAGCGGTAACGCAGTGGGTGGGCGTCGTAGCGGTGACTGTAGCTGTAACGAGCTGGGATGTACCCGTAGGAGTAAGCTGGAACGTGATGGACAGCGCCAACAAGAGCAGCAGGCGCCGATGCGTGGACGGTGTGGAGGCTGGTGGTGGCGGGGGTGTAAGTGGACAACCTGGCAACAGTGTGTGGGACTCCCGGCTGAACGGTCTGGAAACTGGTCACCCTTGTGGCCCTGGTCACTGGCGGCGGAATGTGGAATGGACTGGACAAAACTGGCGACGCGGCGTACACTCTAGAGGCAGCTGGCACTCTGTGGTAGCCGGCCACTGGAACACCGTAGGTGGACACGAATCCGGCGAAGGCGCCGCTGGCCAGGGCCAGAAGGAGGTAGGCGGGAAACTGTGCGGGAATCATAGTCATTGGTTTGTCCCCGGGTATGTGTCGCCACGCGGCACGGTTTTAATCACATCTTACAAAACGGATAAAACGGATTACGGGGCGTTTTTACTGCTGTGGCACAAGGAGTTGGGTAATAGACTGGCTGCTTTCAAACACCAACGCAGCATGGTGGGCTTAGGCGCCGCAATCATGGCGGGCTCCGAATTACTGTATCGACCATCCGTCATCCATTGATTTCACCGAGATATCAGTGCACGCTCGTGTTTGCGTGTAGGCTCCTGAGAAGTGGAGCATCCGTTTGCAGGGCACATATCCACGGCATTGTCCTCAGCTACCGGGCTTGGTTACCACGGAGCCATCTCAGCTGCTGTGCAATGAACTCGACACTATTTCTTTGGGACGGTTCAAATGACGCAATACAACAATGATGTTACAGAAGGATAGCAAGCGTAGAGTGAGACCTATATTTACTGGACGGAGGTGCACCCTTTGGATCATATCGACAATTTGGACGGGAAATTCCGGAATAAGAGACGCAAGATTTCGCCTCTTCGCACCACCTTTTGAAAATGTGTGTATTGTTAGCTATGGAAAAGCCCATATTGGCCTGCAATTTGAAAAAAAAAAAATTCAGTCTCTCTGTGAAGCGGCAATCTGGGGCTGAAGGAGCTCTAGTGGATGAATTATGTGTTAGGGTGCGGTGACCGTTCGCAATATTGGTATGCGAAATATTTAGCATCCACGGAAAAACTCTTTGTGACACGTGCAAAGCTTTGCTAGCGAAGTTTGTTTTCTAATTTAAACAAATTTCGGGCGCTTGGTGTCGATGGCATCTCTTCATGCGAACCATTAGCGTTAGCCTCCTGGAACACGATTCCTAGTTCCATTCTTCAAGTAATGTAGCAGTGAAGCGGAGCCCGCATTAAGGCACATCTTGTTGTCTTTTACACTCACCTTCTTACAGAAGGAAAAAGTAGACTTACAGTGCGCATTTTCGTCTGCTGGTACAGGTGGTTTTTTCCAAGGAGGCTGAGTAGAGTGAAGTTGTGGACGCTGCGATGGTCTTATATAGCAGGTTGTGGCTGATTCAACGTGCAAGCACTGTTTCGCTCTGAATTCTGAAGAAAGAAAAAAAAAACAAGGACAAGCTCGCGATAGTGCATAAAGATTAACGCTCTTTTTTTTTTGCATGTCACATCTATCTATGCTATCGGTCGACAGAATTTGCTCCAGGCGGCTATGTGTATAGTGGAGTTCGGCAGCATCGCGTTAGCCACTTGAGATACGTACAGGGCAACGTGAGGTATGAGTCCGCACGCGAAGGAGATTTTTAAAAAGAAGGAAAGACAAGGCCTTCGTATTTGACCCGCGAGAAGAGAAAAAAATTGGACGGAGGAGAAAATAACTGGCACCGCACAAAAGATATAAAATTCCTTTCCTCTATATGCCCTAGCTTGATTTTTCGCTTTTTGTCTCTGGTGAGCTTTCACGGCATTTAGAGATGACAATCTCTAAAACATGATCCACAGCGGCACGAAGAGCTAGACGGCTCTTATCTATTCGTATCTCCCTGCCGAGGTGCATCTCTCGAAATGGTCGCACGCTTTTGGGTGTAAGCGCGCCGGCAGCTTGGTTCAGACATTATATGATCTCGATGTTTTAACTGCATCTGCGAGCTATTGGTTTGTCGTGTATTGACTCGCTGGCGAGCAAGACCCGACGCCTGTGCTCCCTTTTATACTTTGTCCACTTGCTCTACGCCAGCAGCGCAGACGCACTTTCAAATGTGTTCACGCAGCAACCAATAACTTGGCCAACGTAACCTAACAACAGCAGTCGACTGTTCTCAGATAAATGGTGCGATTTTTAAGTGGAGTCTTAAGCGGGTTTTAGATAACGGCGTGTCATTAGCATTTTATAAAAAGGGACATTAGTTGATTATATTTAGCTTGGACTCTTGTCGCCAGCGTGCATTATACGTACGAAAACAAATTAGCAAGCCAGTATGTCGTCCGAAAAATGCGAGCACCGAACTTCAGACTTTTGTGTTTTGTTTTTCACTCTATCCGCTGGTGTTTCATTCAAGATCGGTAAGGGTATCGAACACTTTACACTGGCAGCTAGTAAGCAATGAAGATGACGTCTCGGTGACGAGGTGAACGTTGTCGCTATTCCTTTGCAGCTAACCGAATTGAGGGCTAGAAAATTGAGAAGAAATTAATTCCTCGATGCAGGAAATTGAGGAACACTTCATCGGGACAGCTGCGAGCAGTAGTCAGTAAAGACACGGTAATTAGATCTGAAGATCTGATAATGAGCGACGTGTTGGTTGATTCGGTTGACATTTTTTATTTCTTTTTTCCTCTCATACATAAAGAGCGCAAAACAGAAAGTTCGTAGCGCTTCGTCGTGTGAATGTGTATCCTCTCCTTGCATGCAGCTAGCGCTTCCCGAAAGGTAAGGATCATATACCAACTAGCCGCAGTAGCAGCTCGTCTGACTTGTTTTCCTCGTCGATTTTAACTTTCCGGCAGTTAACTCATATGATTTGTTACCTACACTTCGCAGTTTTCATCAGAGGGCTTAGTTTCATCACATGATGTCGAAGGTTTGCACTTAAGAAGCTCGCACCTCAGCCTACCGCACGCATGCACTGTTCTGCTGACATTTTAAATCTTAATATGACAACCGCACCTTCTCTAATTCCTTAATTAACCTTTTTAAAAGGGCTGAGTGACTCATAAAATTTTTCCTTTAAAATTTAAGCTGCCGTCTCTACTGACAATCTAAATTCAGTGTCTATTACAGTGTTGCAATTTTTTTTACATAAGCACTGAACTGGAAAAATTTATTTTCCAACCCCATCTCTGGAACAACACTTAGCCCATTTAGAAAGCGTCGCTGCGACAATGCCCAAGCACGTTCCTCTAAAACGCTTTCGATTGAACTCCAGTGGTTAATGTTTCTATCCACGTTTAAAACCTATGATCAAGAAAAATAAAAAAAAATCATTCCGGCATGCTAAGATGTCATACACTCCAGATCTTTGGGATGCTTATTAGTACGGTTTTTAAGATCAGGTCAGTAGCCGTAAAAACGATCATGACTGCAGTAAAGCTGTGAATGAAGTATTTGTTTTGTGTTTTCAGCCGCCTCCCCTACCACTCAGCCCGTTGGTCGCGACTGTGAATGTTTTGCTAAGTATCTCATGGCGTTGACTCTCCGATAAAAAAAAATAAACAGACGTTCTGTCCGTGCCTAGGCACTGATGATTTTCATAAAAAATTAAAACTTCTGGTTTTCTTTCAAAAGGTTGCTATTATTCAAATTACTGGAAGTTACGGAAGGTGCTGTGGATTGGTTTATGGGGTTTATCGCCCCAAAGTGACTCACTCTACAAGGGACGCAGTAGTATTGATTTCCGGATAATTTCCACTACTTTCGGTTATTTTATGTGCCCTGACATCGCGTAATACTCGGGCCTCTGGCAATTCGCCTTCATCGAAATCGTGCCCTCGTTTTTTGGGTGAGCAACCGAATACCTTAACTACTGAGGCCCGGCGGCTGCTTGGTATAGGGAAAAAGGTTCGCTTTTCCGAATCAGTCAGTCCACTTACAACTCTTAATTACAGACCGGTTTCTTTGATCACTGTTCCACGTAGTTTTTTGAACACATCTGCTACTCGCGCCTTAAGTCTTTTCTTGAGAGTAGCTCCCTTTCACGTCATGGTCAACATAGGTTCAGAAAATAATTCGTAGCGTGATACTGAGCTTTGTTTTTTGACAAACTATTTGTTTCAGGCAGTTTGACAGTGCAGCAAACTTTATCTTTCCTGGAAGTCGTGAAAGCTTTTAACAGCGTTTCTCATTATTTAATCTTTATTATGCTCAGTGCCCTTAACATTAAGATAATATTTTAGGCTGGCTTAAGTGTCATTTTTGAGTACTAGTTCTGAGTATGTCTCTGTTAACCATCACGACTCTTTTGCTGCCCCGGTAATGTCTGCTATTCAGCAAGGTTGACTTTTGGGGCCAGTTGTGTTCCTAACTCACATTAATAACCTAGCCAAACATGCATTCTGCCATTTAAAATTATTTCTTCAGAATTGTGTGACATACCACCTCCTATCCAAACCCTTTTGCAGGGCTATTTAGCGCGGTGATATTAGCACTATTTTCATGTTGTAATAATGTGCTTACAGACCTTAACGTTAGTGTAGGTAAACACGTGCGAGACCCCCGCCGCGTATGTGGTGATCCTACTTCTTATTTTCTTGGGAATTCTCTTACGTCGGTAGCATCCCATAAATATTATGTCGGTCATATCTCCAAGAATTACTCCTGGGAACGCATGCTGAGTTTGTACCTGATAACGCTGGTGGCATGCTTGGATACCTGCGCCACATTTTCTCGCCTGCTATGGCGGCTCTGAAACTCAACCTTGTTAAAGCTCTAATAAGATGTGAAATAGTCTATGCATGCTCAATTTGCTATCCCGGCCACCTAACCCTATCGCATGCCATCTAATCCGTTCAGAACCGCGCCATATATTCTACAAAAACAGCCTTAAATATTCCTGACCTCCTTCTGCTTCGCAGATGGATTTGGTTTTGTCCATTTTATTAAATTTACTACATCAACAGACTTGAGCGCTAACTACCCATTCCTCTATGCAACGTGTGATCTCGCATCGTTGACAAGTTCAAGGGAGGCGATCCGGCATAGTGCACCGATATTTGTATGAGTTCGTCTATTCTCGCATTGGCAATAAAAACAACTACTCCCATCCTGCATTGCCATCATAGCCAATGCTGACACCGCCGAGAAGCACCCGTATGATTTATTACGACTATCGTCTCTACAATGCCCTCGAGCTTATGAAATAACTGGAATAAATGTAGCGACTTTGTATTAAAGGTTCATGTCTATTTCGTCATCTTTCCATGTGAGATTTATTAGACTCCTTACTGCTCTCACGTACAATGAAGCGTAACACCCCCTCCTCCTTATTGTTTACTTTTTAGACTAGACAAAGTAATGCACAGCCGCTGCGCCTTGTTCTACTTCTGCCTAATGCTAATAATGCGCAATGAAGGTCTCCATGCAAAGATCCCCACCAAAAAGTGCGCTGAGATCAAAATATTGAAATACAAAACAGGAAGCAGTGCCCAGAATAATTCTTGAGTGGTCGAACAATATGTACGGCGACAATGGACTGTCATATTGCTGTCGAAAGAATAGCGCCTGCTTTGCTGGGACTCGGCAGGTAGTCTTTGGAAGGCGGCTGCTTGTCTATCGCCAGGTGAGGCATCACTGAAGAGATGATAGCAATATGAAGGATTTTTTTTTAACAATACGTATGTGACGTTTTTCAAGTTGCGACGAAAATGAGGGTCAGTTTTGAGCCCGTGAATACTATTCTTCACGAACTTACGTCCAAGTACTGTATAGGTTGGCCATCAAATTTTTAACACTTGACACAGAGAACTGAATGACTTCTGGTGATGGTATGTCAGACCTGATCACCGCCCATGAGAGCTCCTTTTAATAGTAGTTTCCTACTATGTTTGGGAGAAAATATCTCCTACTGGAACCTTGCAAGTAAGCGAACGAGTTCATCTGAAAGCCTGACTATTTTTTCCTCCTGTATACATCTGCCTCTGAACCTTAGCTGATCTCTAATAAATACTCGATGTCATATTCAAGACGTTTGCAAACAAGCAAACAGCCGTTTAATTCAGGGCACCTCATGCAGGCAAGGTTATTACGAACGTTTTGTGGGATAATTGTAATGGTGCGTAGCTGATCTCATGCGAGGCATAGTTACGGTAACAGCGACCTAATGTTATACTGTAAAATCGCAGTGCGTTTTTGATACACAGTGAACGACAATTTTTCAACGAAAACATATTATCGCTGCTAACAAATAAACAATTTAAGAAGTTTGAAATTATATACTTCCTGGAAACCTCGCAGTTTAGAGCGCAGCACTAACAAATTTGTGTCCTGTGACGGGGTTCTTGAAGAGGTGGATGGCGTATTAGCTGTCACTAGTTGTTTCGGTTAAAGGTAGACTATTCACTGTTCCACCTCTCATCTACTTTTCCCTCTCTGGCTTCGTAAGCGGACTCTTGAAAAATTAGGCTGAGCAGCTGTACTTATTCTTCTGGCAACTTGATTCGCTGCATGGCATGCACGTCTGTGTAGCATTAATGCACTGCTGGCAACCATAGCCTTCTAATGACGGTGATACGGAGGGTGGTGCCGCATTTGTTCACGTGAACACCAACTCGGGAAGGAATAATATGCGACATTTTTTTTTATCATCAGCATCAGCGAGCACTTCCTTTTTCTCACATCAAAATTTTGTGCAATTTTTTCAGCCCCTCTCCTCTTCGAGTTCCTCCCGCAAAAACGCCAAGTCACCGATACTGTCTCTTCGGGGTGCGGCAAATAGTTTTTACTCCCCGCACCCTAACGGGTGCATACCACTCAGACACCATTAAAACTGTGAGCACCTATAACTGAGTATATTCCTAGGGCGATTTAGGCGAGAAAACATTCAGCTTTTTGGTGCACAAACCACCTCTCTAAAATCTTTAACATTTTACTGCGAAAACTTCGAAAGAAAAACTAATTTCACATTACGCCAGCTAACATAGCCGCATTCAAAAGCCAAGATCATTATGCGCCCTAAAACCCAAAGGAACACAGCTCGACCGAGAGTAAACATCAGAACTTTGCTAGACCTGCTAAAATTTGAGAAATAACAAAGTTGTATAATAATAAAACTAATTAGAAAGTGCAAAAGCAGTACGCAACTTCTGTGTGACAATTTTGTTTCTATAAAAGGAAGGATACTAGTTTGTGATTAAAGCAGAAAAAGCGGCGCCAAAGAGGGGACAAGAAAGAAAGAAGCGGCGGACAGAGCGCTTTGGCTGTGGCTTCTTTCTTTCTTGGCCAGTTTTGGCGCCGTTTCTCTTGCTTTAATGTTTCTATTTACCTCACAACTTTCCTCAAAACATCAGAGACTGGCAATCGTTGGACGAAGGCTAGAAGTTGCACATTTCCACCCCTTTTTCATCACAGCTTGCTCATAATGACGCATATTTTTTACAAGGAAGCACTGGCTTCAGAGAACATGTTCATATCAAATTTTTATGCAACCTCTACACAGTAATTACTACACGATCTGAAATTGATATGCAGTGGCTTTGCGACACTAGGCATTATAGTTCATTAAAGCGCATGTCTGATGCTCTGACCATACTCAGAGATGTGCTATCTCCAACCAGGCCCTACCGCTAGACATCGTTCTGCGCTCTGCGCAGCGCAGCGCGCAGAGCAGCCGTTCTCAAGATGTCATGTGCTTGGGGAGATTACCGAGCGAAATGAAGTTACAAAGGCTTGTTTCTAAAGCAGCGAGGACCAGTCAGTGCGTCTTAGTGCTTCCTTCACAGCGCGGAATAAAGCGAAAGTCTCACACAAGCTCTGAAAAGTATTTTGTTTCGAACAATTTCTTAGTTATTCAAATATAGCTGCCCTGGGAATTACTTTCCCCTTAGACTTTTGAAACCAGTTTTCCAAGCCTAGGAATTTCTGGTGCAGATTTCAGAGGTTTCTCATCACAAATATCCTGAGTGCATACGCGCACACACAAAAAAGTAATCTCTTACAAAACAGTCGGAGTGTGTAGCCAGATAAAAAATCTCACGGACACCTTATTAGGTGATGTGTCTGGCAATCCGGCAGCTTTAGAAGTTGTCGATGCCTACAACGGAACTGTTTTTTAATGCGCTCGCATTAAGAAGCGAGGCGAAAGTTTCCCTTTAAACAAAAGGGCGGTAAGAGAGCGAGGCAACTCACAGGAAATGGCAAACTGCGAGCGCCTAATCAGAAAAGAGGGCAGTACTAGAAAACAGAGTGAGACAAAGCACGCGTTCAATATAAGGCTTGGCCCACCGTTATCACTCTGCAGTCTCTATGAGGAGCACACTCAGAGCTTCTCGATGGTATCCAAAAGCTTGGACAAAATATGAATAGAGGGGAGATCGGCTTCGATTTATCGATGTCTCCACAAGCTAAGACTATTACCAGCATATGCCGAGAAGTGTTTTCAGCGCTGGCGACGAGGGTTTCTCTCTACGGAAGATAACTTCCGTGGAAATACCACAAGCTCAAATAACAAGCACCTTGGCATAAAAAAACTGGCACCTAATTGGCTGTCTCTGCACATAGATGACATGCACATGCGTTATAAATAAGTGATGACAGAACTTTTCTCTGGAACATCATTTTATTTATTTATGATATCTCTATAGCTGAAACTCCGAGAACTGACGTTCATGCCGCGGCAATAACTATTTTCTGTATGTCAGTGACTGTGGTCGAGCAACTCCCGATCCGGTGGATGTTGACGCCCTTCTTTCTGTAAAATGCAGAAAAAAATATAACATGAGCGCCAGTCGAGACAAGCAAAAGCGATTTCGGCTCAGCCGTCTGCATGGAAGAAATAATTCCATAGCTTCTGACAAGCGGCATAAGGCAGGCCCACAAACACTCAAGACCTTTCAAGGTTGAGCTTACGAATTGCAGTGAAACTATTTCCAATTAAACAATTCCAGCGAAACGAAGGAAAAACCATTTAAGCAGACACGCAGCACATTTAAACACTATTCTGAGTGTTTAAAGGTTCCGCTGTCCTTAGAGAAACCTCTATTTAAGCTTTGAGCTGGCCTTGCCTGTCCGAAATAGTTCTTACTGCTATTAAAATAAAACAACCCCAGAACTGCAGCCAGTAGTCATGCAGTCATAACTATGACCTCATAAGAGAGCAAGAAAGCACACTCACATTTCTTGAAGACAGAGGAATAACCGAAGGCGTCCAGTCCGTAGCCGTAGTTGAGGCCGTACGGCGTGAGGCCATACCCGTAGCGGTAGCGCAGCGGGTGGGCGTCGTAGCGGTGACTGTAGCTGTAGCGGGCTGGGAGGTAGCCGTAGGAGTAAGCTGGAACATGGTGTACAGCGCCAACAACAGCGGCAGGCGCCGACGCGTGGACGGTGTGGAGGCTAGTGGTGGCAGGGGTGTAGGAGGACACCCTGGCAACAGTGTGTGGGACTCCAGGCTGGACCGTCTGGAAGCTGGTCACCCGGGTGGCCTTGGACACTGCCGGTGCGTGGTGGAATGCGGTGGACACAGCCGGCGCCGCGGCGTACACTCCTGGAGACAGCTGGAACTGCGTGGTAGCCGGCCACTGGAACACCGTAGGTGGACACGAATCCGCCGAAGGCGCCGCTGGCCAGAGCCAGAAGGAGGCAGACGTCGAGCTGCACAGAATTTCAGGTAATGTCTATGGGTTATTTTGTTCGCTTTGCCTTTTAAGAACTGCAAAGAGAAAATAAATGCAAGAAATTAATAAAAGTGATAATATTTCCTAGATAATTTTTGCTTTTTATAGATGCGCTTACATGTGGCTGAGGAAAGCACGAAAACAGAAAAAAGAAGTTGTAACGTTAAACGGCGGTCGAAAACGATAGCAGAACGTCGAGTGGCACTAGTCAAAGGCTTGCGAAAATTGCAAATAACCAACAACCTAGGCCAATGACACTTACCTCGTTCCTATGTATGTGTGGCAGTGCAAGATTGTATAGCTGTGATCCGCATGTGTGGATACAGAATACGCCAGATTAGTCAGAAAATGGGCGAAATGAGCGTCCGATTCGAGAAGCGGCTGTTGTGGATGTCGGACAGCATGAGGGCTTTTTAAGCCGGCTCCTCAGTCCGTAATGCACTAATGAGGAAATTTAACTTGATGCAGTGTACGCTTGAACATCCGAGTTCTTGCAGGAATAGCTTGATTTCAGTAATAAAGGAGCACTACTTTTAAGACTTTTCCCCACTTACGAAATGTTCAAATCACAATAGGTGTGAAGAAGATGTGCCTATTTAGCGTGCTGATTTCTGCATAGGAATAACAAAATCATAAATTAGTGTGAAATGAACCACGAATTGAAGTCATGCTTGCCAGTGACATAAAAATGTACTTACAGCAATCATCTTTTTTGCTGGATGAGCTGGTTGGATGAGGTGGCGCAGTCGAATGAAGCCGTCGACTCGGGAGCTTTCTTATATAGCCCACCACCACCTAGAGTCTTAACGGCCACGAATGCCTCCTTTCTAGCGATAAATAAAACTAAGAAGAAACAACTATCTCGTACCTGACCTTCTGAAGGCGTCCAAGGTGAGAACTAGTGTTCTGTGCTCTTTTCCTAACGCGTCACGGGAGACCGTGATAGAGAGCGGCAGATTTTATTTTTAATAGCTCAGTAGCTCCAAACAGAACTGCCTTTGCGGGAGCTCCTGTTAGTCATACCATGCGTGCTGCATGCCCTTCTCGCAAAACGGAGTGATGAAGAAATGAGAGACAAATTTGCAGACTGATAAGAAATGGGTGAATAGTACGAAAGCGGCATATTTTCTAATTTCGTTTGGGTGCCGAGACGGTACATCGAACCTCGTGTTTTGAGTGAGCGTTTGCGAATTTAGAAGATGGCTATCTCTAGAATGCAGTCCTTAGCCGCATGCATCCAAGACGCCCTATCTCGGCTGATCGCTTAGCCAGAGTACTTTTCTTGAATTCTCAGGCACTCATCAGTTTATGAGCTCTTTAAACGAGCTACTAAAGAAGTGCAGGAAAAGTTTCGGCATTTGCAACTGGCCGCTGAGCAAACACGGAGGCTTACTGGCTTAGCGAACTAGAGTGCCTTTAATATAGGCCCTTTATTGCATTTCTACTACTTAGAGACATCACCGGATTTATGTCGAAAAATACACCGTGTGGTTACGCTTGGGCACAAGGCCGTCTTTGATGCATGTTTTAATTAGCTGGTGAAGGACACTTTACATGAGGACATTTAATTTTAATTTTGAGGGCTACATCAAATAAACAGGCACTCTGCGTCCGGATAGTGTGCAGCACAAAATATAAATTTTAGGAGGAGCCCACATATTTGGCTGCTAACACAGTTGCATATTTGAACATTTTTTTTGCGGCCGCCGCGGTGATTCAGTGGTTGCGGAGCTCGGCTGCTGACCGGAAAGACAGGGGTTCGATCCCAGCCGCGGCGGTCGCATTTCGTCCCAAAGCGACTCAGGCTATGAGAGGCGTCGGAGTGGGGGGCTTCGGATAATCCCGACCCCCTGGGGTTCCTTAACGTCCACTCACATCACACAGTAGACGGACCGCAAACATTTCGGCTCCTTCGAAATGCGGCCGCACCGGCCGGGATCGTGCCCGCGTGTTTCGGGTCAGCAGCGGAACACCATAACCACTGAACCACCGCGCAGGCCATGCAGTGTACGTGGCCATCAGGCACCTCCTTCGCCATACCGACCAGTATAGTTCTTAAACAAAGCTTGCAACGCGTGCACTTGTGTGCACGCAAACCTGAATGCGTCATCGTTCTCGTTGCAGTACACACGCGCATCTACCGAGGCTTCGCACAAGTGCATCATTGAGTTCATCGCTGATGTTTCCGCCACATTCGGCCGCACTTCACCAGTCGTGCTTGTTGGTCACTTAACCTAGACGAACGACAAGCGCACAATTCGTGATTGATACTGCATCCCAGGGTCTCGTTCCAGAAAAAAATCCTCCAAAACTAGCGGCGTTCCACAGCGTCTGCATCGTCGTTGTCGTCATAAAATAGCCACGAAAGCATGAAAATTGCCACATATTTATCCGTCCCCACGCTGTCTGACGGTAAAAGTTGACAAATTAAATATGTATAGTAATTTCAGCGGCGTCAACTAGCACGTGCCTTCGGCTCAGAAAAGAGGGGTGTAAGCTGTGGAGAGGAGAGGCGGAAGGATGGGTAAGTCGGGGATAAGAGATTAGGAAGTTTATGAGATAAGGAGCCCGCACCGGGTGGAGGAAGGGGCAAGCAGGAAATAACTGAGGTGAATTCCACAAGTCCTGCACTGGAACTTACCTAGTGGGTCGTTAAGTGTGTCATATTCAACGGACATTTTTGTTTCTTAATTACACCAGTGAGGCCTTTGGTGATCATCCGTTGATTCGAACGCAGGGTATATCTAGAAGATTAATTACCGAGCGGCACCATGCAATCAAAATCAGTCTTGTTCACAAAATTTTTTTCAGAAATTTATTTACACGAAATTCTAACTGACGCAGCAGGGCGGGATAAAATCAAGAAGAAAATATAAATTTCTTTGTTTTTGTGATATTCTGCGATGCGAAGTCCTCTTTAACATTATTCAATGAGCCATATGTTTTCCCGCCCTTCACTGACAACATCCAGGTTTTCCAACCAATAAAATGAGCAATTACCTCTGATTTCTCTAGCGTTTTCCCTGACTACCCTTCCTGCCATAAACAAACGATATCGTAAATAAAACTTGTAATTTCTCTACGCCAGCTCATTTTTTAAAAGCCGCAAGGGAAAATGGAAAAGGTACATGTGTTTTATTAAACACCGGCACGTTTTACTTTGAGCGGCTCATATCATCTCTGTGGCGCCCAATTTCTGAAGTCTTGCGCGCTTTATTGTTTTCTTTTTATGGTTATAGTAGGCTTTAGTAGGCTTAGAAAACAAACCCGAGGCTGCTAGCGCCACGCACTTCCACAGACTGGCTGCTGACAGTGATGCCTGTCGCGGGCTCTGTTTGAAAAAGTCTGAGACTTGGTTTGCGACAGGAGCTAGATGACGAACGAGTCTTTTTTACCGAATTACTCGCTGAGATCTGTTGTCCAGCTATAGGCACTGTTTTCCAGAAACAAGGGAAGGAAGAACGTCTGAACAAGTGTCGCCACGGGCGAAGCCAAAATGCTAACATGTCCCTTTATCACGTCACCTGGGAGCGTGCACTAAACAATGACTCCCTTAAAATGCAAATCTTTGTATTACCATTTTAGACACACTGCTAACACTAAAAGACGACAGCATGGCCTGAGTTAACACCCTTTGACATCCCGGCACTATCTGCAAGCATTTTAGACAGTATTAGGGACAGTACCATCGTGACAGTACCGTCGTTAAATCATTGCGTGAGGTGGACTGTGGTTCAAATGACTTTACTTGGAAATCGGTAGTACACATCGCAGAGGAGGCCACTACAGTGAACTAACCGGAAAATAAGCGTAAAAATTGACGCCGGTGGTTGAATACGTGCCTAAGAGCCACTGGCCGTATAGTCACCACGATGCAGCTTGGGAAATTCAATAACCAGATGATCAAATTCTTAACAACCATAATTAAAGCTTTCTACTCGCCGTACCCGGAAAATATATCTTCGGAGATGAGAATTTTGACGCCAACTGCTACATCCTCCGTCAAGGAATCCAGAAAGGCACATAGCGGAAGAGAGTAACGGTCATGACCAAAATCAGTCAGACGCTCTAGCGGTCCAGTGGGTTAAGTGGACGGCAGCAGCTGCGAAGGTGACAATCATGA
This sequence comes from Amblyomma americanum, assembly GCA_030143305.2. NCBI lineage: Eukaryota > Metazoa > Arthropoda > Arachnida > Ixodida > Ixodidae > Amblyomma > Amblyomma americanum. Next base: position 103,957 of record JARKHS020029902.1, on the reverse strand, counting down.
AACTAGGCCAGCGGAATGACCTTTAGGAATGACTGCTGCCACACAGTGCAAAGGGAATATCGATCGAGTTGATTTTCTATACCATTTTCTATTTGCATTTTTCATTTTATAACACATGCCTGAAGCGAGTTGCTGGTAAACAAACATGCAGTGTCATCCGCAAGCATCAAAATCTGGTACCACTGTAGCGCATTCCGGAGGTAATTAACAAAGAGTGAAAATAAAAGAGGTCCCAGAACTGATCCTTGTGGTACACCACATATAATATTTTGGAGCGTGGACTAGAACTGCTTAAAGACCACTTGCTGCTGTCGTAATGATATTCAACTTTTAAAAAAACATAAGGGTCGAGCTATATACGCCGTATGTTTCCAGTTACTTTAAGTGAATCAACTGCGAAACAGTGTCGAAATCTTTTTATCTCTATAAATACGCTTATAGCAACGCTATGGTTTTGAAGAGCAGGTAAAATTAATTATGAAAGAGTAAATACAGCCGTAGACGTCGAGCTGTTAGAGACAAAGCCATGCTGGTGAGGAGAAATAATATTATTAGTATCACGAAACGTCTTTAGTTAAGCGGCAATTAATTTTTCAAAAAATACACTGATGACAGACATTGGCCTGTAGATAGACGGTTTATTAGGATCACCAGTTTTATATATTGGATCAGTTTTTGTGCCGTTTAAAGTATCGAGGTATAAGCTAGAGTCTGTTCCATGACTGAATATTCTGCATAATGGAACACAAAGCGAATCAATGATGTCATTGTGTACATTGACCTGTATGCCATCTGGCCCTGCCGCTTTGTTCATTGTCATCTTTGCTACAATTACTTTAACTTCATCGCTAGCAATGGTAAAAAAAATGAATTCAGGATTAAAAACTCGAGTTATGCCTAATGTCACTGGTGCTAACGAAGTAAGCAGCGCTAGGTTCTCACCTTAGGTTGTGAGGAATAGATTAAACTGATTAGCAGCTTCTATTGACAAGTAGTCAGGAACGAGCTCTTTTTTTTACTGCTCTAGTAACTTCCCTTACAATCTGGCATACTTATTTAGTATCATTTTCATGGCGATTAACGAAATGTTTATAATTTCCTTCATTTGATTTTCTCATCAGTGATACGCATTTATTTCTGCAGTACTTAAACTGTCCTAAATAGTAAACGTTTGTTCTCTTGCTTTTGCGTTTATTGTAGTATGAATCCTTTTTTCTTTCAACCCCGCGAGTATTTGCTCAGTTATCCAAGGACATACGGCTTGCTTGTAGTTGCGTCGCGAATACTCACGCGTTGACCCGGTAATCGGATCGATCGGACATGGTAGTTACCAAGTTAGCAAATTCTGCATGAACGTCACTGCCATACAGATCTTCGAAATGAATTATTAACTATATATCTGACGTGTGCGTAGTCCACCCAAGACTTCATTCTAACATGTATTTCTAATTCAGTGTGTCAGCTGACATTGAGTGTTTTGCTTACTTTCTCGCTTTATTTGACGTCAGTTTGAAGCAAAGCGCATTACGTGGGTACTTACATGACAAGAAGCAGGCGTAAGGATAGAGCCGGCTGCCTTTGGGTTTTAAACAACCGGCATAGAATTGCTGCCTGGCGCATGCGTTCTGTGCGTAAGCGGAATAAACGCAGATTTTCATAAAGTGTCACATCGTTTCTAACATTATATCACGCAGAAACGACTGCTCTTTATTTGTTCACTACGTTCACCTCTTTAGTTTATGTTACATAAGAATTGGGTATGAAATACATGTTTCGCTGCATGTAGGTTTTGAGAAATCTTGAAACATATATGTGTTTGTGTTTTTCCTTAAATATCTGAAATTGTATGTTTTGTTACATTTGACTTATAATCAGGAAAACAAAAGTATAGAAAGCTCATTTTTTTGTCCAACTCGAGCGGTGTATCTCCATACATTAGCTTTTTATTTCTGGAATAGGCTTATCTCACGCAAAGAGATAAGGAAATTATGGGTTGAAAAAACATTAAAACCTTGAGAATATTTTTTGCAGCGCTTGTACGGGCTGCTGCCATGATCTGCATGTTTGCAGAGCCGAAGTTGCGATTAGCACACGCCTACAGCTGCAATTCTGTGGGCTTCTGTATGGATCTGCTCGCGTCTCTGAGTGACAGCCTGCGCAATCATGGGTGTAGGCTCGCTGACTGCGGGCGGCTATGAACGTAAGCACTGACGCACGATCCGAAAATTATTCGCAGAATCTATTTAGAAGTGCTAAGTTTTTCTTGTGACGAGAACGAATTGTTTGACTTGATTGTCTTTAGAGGCAGAGCTTTGAGCTTTGCAAGAATCATCATCTAATAAAAATCACACGAAAAACTGAAAAAGCTCTGAATGGCTGAAAAACAGGTGGTAGCAATGCCATTGTTCATAAAATACCTCAAATATTCAAATACGACACTTTAAACGGTTGTTCAGCAAGAAAGGAGCGGGCATAAGGGTGCGTATAATGACTGAGGCTTGAGATAAGCAGTGCCGCCCTTTCAAGTCACTAGGACTTAGACCACAAAAACGGCTAACTTTGTATTAGCGTGCTGTGTAACCAAGATTCTGGTGCTAAACCGTACTGTGATCGTTAATTGTGATAATGGATTGTTAATCGGCGAGCAATCAGACAGAAAAGGAATAAAAAATTGGCTGTGGCTTTGCTCTGGTTAAACCTGTAGTGACGCGAGAGCTACATCTGGCCGAGTGGAACTCGCTCAGTCGAATTGCAAAGTCAGTCTTTCGCCGCTCTGTTTCGCTGGGCGTTCCTTCTTCATCGTTCGTCCCTGGACGTGATTCACTACCTCCCCCTCTCCCCTTTCTCCAACCACCCCCACTCGGTTTCGCCGGCGCGCCACGCCGCCGGCAGCTGCTCCTTACCACGTGACCATCCACGCACCACGTGATAAACCACGTGACCACGTGGCGGCGCCGCCACGCTGAAGGTTCGAAGTGCTGTCGCTACAAAAAGAAAAAAATGGAGGAGAAGGCGCTATCGTGTTTACTGTTAAGGCGGAGCTTAAGCATCCTCTTTATTTTTGTTCACCTTGACTACTTTTCGCGCGTATTTTACGCTTTGTACATGTTGTTTTACCCTACAAATTCATTTATGTTTGAGCCCTCTTTGCATGTTACATTTTGGATTCGTAACATTATTCATGTTTTTGTTGTGTTGCACTTTTTACTTAGCCCAATCCCCTTTTTCTTCTGAACTCGTTCAGACATAAAGAGTTAATTTTTTTTGCTTCGGGCTTGTCATGTACCCTCAATTATTCCACAACGCAGTATTTAAGCTCGCCTAGAACAAATTTTCATGATAACAATTCGAAATTTCTCGCCTCTCCGGCAGTTTCTGTTGTTTCCTCTGTAGTCGTCACCTCAGCGTGAATCGTGTTGAAAGTTGAGAATTCCGTATTTGTTAAATAGGAAGCTGCATGCTTAAACTTCAATGCCACGCTTAAAGTCGCTTCTGGGTGCCTGCACCGAGAAACTTAATTGAGTGTAGCTGGCTAAAAATCAGAAGTTTCGTTTATATGAAAAATGTTTATTTTCTTTGTGAAAATCCATCTGATTGTTGATGATCTTGCAGAAGCGATGTCCAAGCTCAAACGGGAAGTGGTGTTCGGGTATTTCAGCTGGCGTGGCCAAACTGGCTGTCGTGGAGCAACTGCAGGCACAATTCCTGAAAAATTTAAATTCTTGCTTTTCTGCGAGCAACTAGGATCACGAAGAATTTCAGGATTCATTGTGATAATGAATGTCCACGATATTTCAGCCAAAATATATCCCATGCAGCAATCTGAAAATTGTGAACAGTGAGAAGTAATACAGAGCTTGGAAATGAGATCAGTTGTCGGCGTACTAGGACTTCAAATAAAAAAAATTCACTCCCTTTCCACTGTCTTTCCTGTTGTGGTTGCAGTCAAGAAAGCAGAAAGCTCCGCGGAAAAATTTTAGGATAAAAAAATGAAGTGAGATGATTAAACTCATTCCTCTGTATTTCTTGGCAGGGTTTAAATTATAGCGCACCTGCTCAATAATAAAAACAGCACACTTACACTTCTTGAAAGGAGCAACATAGCCATAGGTGTTCAGTCCGTAGCCATAGTTGAGGCCGTACGGGGTGAGGCCGTACCCGTAGCGGTAGCGCAGCGGGTGGGCGTCGTAGCGGTGACTGTAGCTGTAGCGGGCTGGTAGGTAGCCATAGGAGTAAGCTGGAACGTGGTGGACAGCGCCAACAACAGCGGCAGGCGCCGAGGCGTGGACGGTATGCACGGCGGCGGCAGCGGGAGTGTAAGTGGACACCCTGGCAACAGTGTGTGGGACCCCAGGCTGGACCGTCTGGAAGCTGGTCACCCGGGTGGCCTTGGACACTGCCGGTGCGTGGTGGAATGCGGTGGACACAGCCGGTGCCGCGGCGTACACTCTGGAGACAGCTGGTACTGCGTGGTAGCCGGCCACTGGAACACCGTAGGTGGACACGAATCCAGCGAAGGCGCTGCTGGCCAAGGCCAGTAGGAGGCAGGCGTTGAGCTGAAATGGTTTGTAGCAATTCAGCTAGTGTAGGATTGGTGGTTTCGCTGCGTTATTTGGCATAAGGGTTAGAAGAAAGAGTTTAAATAATAGGTTAGTAGTGAAGAGGGGAGACGGGTCCAAAGTCGTTACAGATGGCCAGTGGTGGGAAAAAGGAACAGCATGACATAAATGCTCAGAATAAAAATGCATTGCACTTGCCTTATATAACTTTTTCTATCAAAGGAGGAACTCAGGTTCTCCTGCTATAACAGCTTAGAGGTGAGAAGAATGCCGACTGCTTCAGCAATTTACTCTAGAGACGGCAGTGTTTTGTAACTCATTGTTTTTACCTGATTGAATGAGTAGTTTTCGCAAAACACTCTAGACGTTTTGTAGACAACAGCGAGTTTAATTGCCTCGCGGCAAAAGCTGAGCCACAGAAAGGTTAAAATATGCTTTTTACTATAAACGCATTGTGTATAGTCGTAAAACGTATCATATGCACAGGTTCTAAGTTTTGAAAATTCGCTTAATCCCAAGAAAGGAGGCGTATTGTATTTACGTTCTTTAGTGCTGAAATGCGTGCTTTTTCGCCGGATTTGAGAAGCTAGTGGCAGAAACACTGGAGAAGTGAATATGTCCTCTTTGCTTGTTTCAAAGCCTGCCGTTGGGGGCCAACAGTTGTAAGTGAAAAATTTGCAATGGAATAATAACTGATTTGTTTCTAACCGAATTCATCGCAAAATTTGAAGAACGAAGTGAAACCTGACTTCTTCGCCGCCGATCAGTTGTATAAGCGTCCTTCACGAAAATGTCAGAGGCGACGAGTTGCTTGTATCGTTGCGAAGTGTAGCTAGTATCACCGGAGTGAAGAGTGTTTCGTTATAAGGAAAGAGAGAAAATTGGTTTGCACTTAATTTGTTGTGTATAGACGGCCTCCATTATAGTTGATCCGCCGCAGTCAGTAAACGGCGCGAGAAGACGTAGTATACAGATATCTAGATTTACTGGGTTTGTCCGATGTATTATGCGCACGCGTAAAGAGCCTGTGGGCATGATATTGTAAAATGAGGTGCAAAGTGCAGCTAAGGTACTGATTAGGGTTGATGGACGCCTTATTTAGGTTGAAGTTTGGAAGCACACTTACAGCGATCATTTTTGCTTGGTTGGTGAGTTGGCTTTCTTCCAAGGAGGCTGACTGGAGTGATGGTGCTTTGGCACGGGGTTTCTTATATACCTCGCCTGCTAGGAGTGGTACTCATGCCTATTTTTTGCTTTGTGTCAGTTTTGAAGAATACCTTGAACGCAGTCAAAATGATGCGAGTACCACTCCCTTTCCCTCCACATCATATAACACGATACTATAGCTCAGCAGAGCCATATATTTTTGGTGACGTTGTCGGCTGCAGTTCGACGACTTCCAGTCGAACCGCCTCGTGCATCGTAGCTTGCCTACTCTAGCTCCACTTGGGTAAACTTATTGACGTCAAGGTAATGCTATCTCTTTCAAGGCCGAACGGAAAATGCATAAACCCAAAAAACGTGCATAGTGCCAGTTTCCATAGAATTCCGAAGCTGCCTAGCGACGGTCCCGTTCTGGGCGAGCATTCGTGGCTTTCAAAGATCTCTATCACTATAACGCGATCCTCAGCGGGGCTCACCGGACGCCAGATCGTATCTCTCCACTGCTCTTTGCTGGGGCGCATTTCTCAAGATTCCTTTCCACTGTTCAGTGTAAGGACACCTCCGATTTTCTGCTCGATTGGAGATCGAAGTTCATTGGTGCTGGCGCCTTTAGCCCGTTTTGCAGACCTCGCCTGCAACAAATTAATCAACATCAGCGGTGAGTTCAGTTCTACTCAGCGGTACCAAGAAAATGCGTACAGAGATTGAACTCAGCTATCAGTAATTGAAGCTAGAAGTGGACTGATTATATGTTACACATATGCATAGCCTGAATTGCACATGTTCATGAGTCTAACGCGTATTTTCGAGCAAACCGAGTATTTTAATCAAGCAAGCTCATTTAAGCAGAGCCTGCTGTAAGCTTGAATATGTATTCGCATTAAGGAGCAATTTGTAATGCTGAACACCTGGCGAGACCTCACATATCTTCACAACGACCCACATGGGCGGTTTGCTTGCGAACAACATCCTGGCAGTTTTCGTAACTCGCAGGTTATATATTATTAGGCAACTACGCAAAAGTACTTTAATGGCGTGCGAATAAATTTTAAAATCATTTGGAGCCACTAGAGCAGCTTTGAGATGGGAAGTGCAGAACAATGCCGGAGGAAACATTTTGAGGCAAACGTCATGTGACTTCTACATTCTTTGGAAGAAATTCAAGAAGAACGCTCAGTAACATCGCATCATTTGCAATATTTGCAGCATGTGAGTCACTTATTATCGAAACAGGAATAGAGAAATTTGTTTACTGCTTACTGTCGCTTTAGAGGTAGAATCGCTTTCTTCAAGGAATATTGAAATGCGGTCCTCAATCCAGCCGTAAAGTCTGCTCAAATTCACACACATTCTTCGATTTTAAGCCGCGATGTTATTGGCAAGATAATTAGCGGAAACCTCACGAGCGCTGGCTTCCAAGCAACCACTGCCTAAACCCATCATGCTCGCAGTATTGTCCAAGGATTGGAAACTTCACTGGCTTGTTGACAATAAACTCGCGTGCTAAAATATAGCAACCACAGACCTTTGGAAGCGTAATAAGGAAACCTAACCTCCACTAATGCAGGAAAACATGATAATTAGAGGCCCGTCTATGTGCATTAAGCATTTAGCAGGTTCCTTTTGTATTTATTCCACTTCTCTGGTGCGGTTCCTAAATTTGTTGCTTAAAAAAGGAGAAATGACGTGCACGATTTTTTGATTAAAAATCAATGTTCTCCACAGGTAAAGCTTACAATTTTTGCGTTGCAGTGGTGAACATTTTTTTTTATTCCACTGTGGAATTTTATATCTGACAAGTTACCTTAAGAACACGGTGCACACTTGCTGAGATGCAGGGCACTGAGAGAGGAGGCTTTACTGAGGGAAGAAAGATTAGTGCGCAGAGCATGCGTTTTCCTTGTGACACACCGCGCTTGTTAATCACGTTGAGCCGTGGCAAAAGGTGAGAAAGTGAACATTCATTTTTTAACGCAGGTCCACATTACACATCTTCATTGCATGTTTTCGTTTCCGTGTGTCTCAGTCCGCTCGAAAGGTACAACACTTCTCAGTTATACAAAGCAAGAAAGTCCAAAAACAAACTTTTTCTTTGGAGCGGGAGTCAAACACAGGCCGCTTTCGGGCTCCTTCGGCACCGCATATGCCATATAATTTCCTCATTCGCCTATTTTGAGAAATGAACACAACACAGACACATTCTAAATGAACACTCAGAACATTGAAGGTATTCCATATTATTTTTTGACGAGAATGGCAGCACGCCAGGGTGATGTGTACGTACCGCCCATACGCGAAAATACCATGGAAAGCGTCGCATATATTCGTAATCTATGTCAAAAATACTTGACAAGTTTGCACGTCATAGGCAGTTATAATGTGACCACGCCAGGGAAAGTGTGATTGATGCTTCGCCACTACCAGAAGTCTGCGTGCCTTGTTTATCATTGCATGGCGGAAGCAAAGTCACCAAAATCAAGGAGCATAAGGGATGTTTTTTTTATGATTTTAATTGGCGTTGTTCATCAATGGGATGATAGTTCGGTTATTGTTTTAAATATAATTGATTAAAAAGCAGAAAAAAGCTCCCACAAGCTGCCGGAGGGATCCTAATCCACGACCTCTGAATTTCGCGTCCGGTACTCTACCAACCGAGCTACGGCGACAGCTTTCCAATTTTCTCCTTTAAGGGGTATTTATGGGTAGTGTAAGCTAACCTTGATAGTATTCACCAGCGCCCCCCTCGTCCATAGGGGCGGACGTAGCACATCCTGAATTACCGCCAGTGCTACATACGAACGTGATCGAACAGTGAGGGCTGAAGCTTTGCGAGAACTCTCTTGTGTAGCCTATGCAGAACCCTCTTAGGCCCTCTTTAACTATTGAGCAGTTATGTATATCATATCGAGCCCCTCTTTTTTCTTCCGCTGTCTTGACCTTTTGTACCAGTGTAATGATTTAAGCAGGTCAAGAATTAAGCATCATCTGCCTAATTATGCACACAGCAGGGCAAATGTAGCTGCCGGATCTCTCCAATTAATGTTGTGCTATGCCGGCTGTGGCCTCTTTATTGCCGAAACCTTCCTATTATGACCCAGTCTCCTGACTTTCTGCTTTCTTCTGCTACGCTTGCCTTCTCTTGCAATCCACTCCGTTACCGTTAAGTACCATCTATTATTTGCCTTCGCATTACATGCCCTGCCCAAGCCCATTTCTTCTTCATGATATCGACCGAGATATCATTAACATGCGTTTTTTCCCGGCCCACTCTGCTCTCTTCCTGTCTCTTAACACGGGACTTATCGTTTTACTTTGCATAGGTCGCTGCTCTGTCCTGAATTCAGGTTTGACCCTTTTCGTTATCTCTACGTTTCGGCCATATAAATAAGTGCCGGTAAGATACAGTTGATACAGCAGGTTATTTTTATGATGTTTACAAATTTATTTTAATACCTACGATAGATACTTCAGTTTGGCCTCAGCAAGTGGATTGCACATCAAGGCGGACATTATGTCCGTAATGAAGTATAGTGATTATTCGATCAACTAGCTAAAGTTAACTGATCCACTTTTTGATTTCATTTTGATGGCCAGTATTACGTTACGCAATTTAAGGCCGTAAACACCGAAGATGAGCCCAGTTTTTAATATTTTTAAATCGGCGATGTAGTTTCAAATATCAAACGCCAAAAATGTGCATTTGAAAGCTCGTTGAGTGTGGTTCCCTGTATTCTATCCTCACAGTCCTTCAACAAAGGTGCAATTGCATGATCTTTACAAGCTACTTTGATCTTGTTGCTATCCTCTTACAATGGCACATACCCATACAGGCGGATCGGTCATGCATTGGAGTGCAGAGAGAGGTACTTTTCCTATTTGCACTGCTTGTAAGGCTTTGTTTCTTCTTCTTTCTGTACCCACGGAATGTCCAATTCCTCTGAGTCGCGGCGTCCGCCATTAGCGTCTTGATTACTTGGGCTACTGTATAGACCTGGTTCGAACTTCTTGGCTACCTTAACAAGCTTATTAATATTTTAAACAAAATTTACCTACATGCTTCTAAAGAGGCCTATACGTCTGATTTTTGACTATGCCTAGTTCCCTTTCCACTACGTTTCAACAACCTCCACCCGCTAGGACATGCTCAATTCCGGCAGCTTGTAATTCCTTATGCAGACTACGCGAAGAATATATATTAATTCCCGCAGCGCTACCTGTTTATGCCATCTGTGTGGTCAGAATAAATACTTAAGTGTTTCATAACAAGATGTTTCGTCTCCTGAGACTTTACCGATATCCTGTATAGCTACCGGTATACAAATCGCCCCTACTTATATCGCGCACTCCCTAATAATACCTGTAAGATTATCATTGCTTCAATTCCAGTGTCGTCTTCTTCGGTTAAAGTGAAATATCTGCTCTGAAGCGAGATTCTATATTACTCCTCATTCCCTCCTACAGCCAACTCATCGATGGGTTTGGACCTGGCTAGTTTCTTCCGTTCCCTCTTCAAGTCTAGGATAATTCGAGACGAGACCTTACCATTTTGTGGTCGCTATACCTCACATTTCCGACGACCGACACATTCTGCCCGATGCCACGGTGATGCACAGTATGAAGTCTATTTCATTTTTATTCTCGCCATTCGGGCTCTTCTAAGCCTACCTCCTGTTTTCACGCGTGCAAATGAAGGCGTCCGTGATGTACCAATTATTTTGTTCCGCAAGAACCTGTTATTAACTCTCCTTTCTTATTGTTACAACCTATGCAATGGCGAATTAAGAGAGGGTGGGCAGATGGTTCTTGATTATCACGAAGTGAACAAGAGAGGGAACGCCTCAAGGTCTTGCCGCGTATTGATAACCTATGTCATAGTCACTTAATTATTGGTCCTCTGCAGGTTTCTTGCCAACCTTGGCTTAGAAATCACCAATCAGTAGAGTGTAATGTGGTTGTACTTCACTCAATGCCGATTGGAGATCTTCATGGAAGCTTTCGACTATTTGATGATAAAGGCTGGATATAGGCGAAATGCCTCTGCCACCTTCAATTTGTATCTCTTGTAAAGCATAATAGCGATAAATGTCACCCTCTTTTTGGTGCTATAGAATTCCAGTATGTTGCTAGTTGTAGCCTTATTGATCAGGAATCCCACACCTATAGTTCTTGTCTGGTCGTTGAACCACTATAGCATAGTACGTGCCCGACTTTGCGCAGTGTATATACTCCATCTGTCGTACTAATCTCACTAAGCCATATTTCATCTCATATAATTGCCGCTTGTTCCTCAACAGCACCGCTGTGCCCAGGTTTACCTCAAGTTAAAAAAAAACTATAAATAAAAAGCCGCCAAGGTGGACGTCCAGCTGTTTACAAAAAATGCCACGAAATTCGGTCCTGTTTTTGTTTTCTTTTCAGGGCGTTGAGGTATTATTGAGGTCGTCATAAAGACATGCCGCAGTTTATAGCGAGTACAAATGCCTGTGCTTCGTGCGCTGGAACCATGGTTAAGAACAGTGTGATATTAAGAGCAAAAAATAAAGACTTAGAAAATGCCAATCATATTATACAACTCAAATATTATACAATGTGTACAGTCAATAACATTCCTTGTAGTTATACTTAATGAATACCTGTTGTGGACCGACCATGTTAATCAAGTAAGAAAGAAAATCAGTCGGTCTCGTAAACAAATTGAGGCTTTTATTACCAATATGACTTAAAAACAACTTTATTTAAGTTAAATTCAATCATATCTTCATTACTCTTTGCTGATATGGGGCGATACAACACAGATTAATTTATATGCCTTGTTTCTGCTACAGCAAAAAGTCATAAGAGCAACTGCTAACTTTGGTTACTTAGAAAGCACGGACCCTTGGTGGAACAGTTTTGGGCTATTAACCATATTTCAGTTAAAAACTCTTCGGCTAGCTCTTGAGAGATATGACAGAATTCATCAGGAACCTGTTTTTATCAACAGCAGAGATACCGGAAAAGCCATATCACCTTAGGCACATTGCATTAAGAGCACCAAAAGCAATAACAAATTATTGGTTTCAAGCCATTGGATATAAAATGAGTGCCTTTTTTTGAAAGAAAACACATATCCATGACATCCTGTACAAATGTAAAAATCAAGAAATATACAAGAAAAAAGTGATTGCATTGCTGAACACATGATTCTTTGGTACACCGTGTGATACACTGCAAGATTTGTGACAGTGAACTGGTGCTATGTGAATAACGCTGCTAATTTTATATACGTATATAGCGCAATGTATTGCTACAGCTTGCATGTGCTTAAGAGATCTACAGCTACTGTAACAGGTACTGTGCAGTTTTTCTTTTTTATACGTTTATCTTACGCTGCTTTTTCACCACTTGTGATATTTCATGGTTCTGTATTTTTTTTTGTACACAAAATACTTCAAGTTCAGGTATTCTTCTGTTTCTTCAGCGTATTTTTTTTTCGTCGTTGTTGGTCGTGGATTTAACTGTTTTTTTTTTACACTGTGGCAACAAGTGTCGACGTGACTGCTACATAATTTCTTTGTTTCTTTTGTGTGTACGCGCCAAATGTAACCAGCTACCACAGAGAGAACGCCTTCGTCAGGCAACGTGCCTTTGGGCGTCCTTCCTGAACATTATGCCAATGCACCTCAAATGAAGTTCTAAGTTCCAAGTTATTGTCTCATTTTCTGCCAAACTTAGCAATCGCCTGAAGGCGCGTTCACATCAGCAAGCCGCGAATGGTGTACGATAGGTTTTCTGCCAATCCGTAAGTGTCGAGGAGCTCCGAACGGGCACACGGAGGTCTGGTTTGGGCTTCCTTTCAAGTATAGATTTCTTGCGATGTGACGTCGCGCCGTATAACTCACTAACCAATCCGCTGCTCTGCCTGAAATTATCACACGCCACATAACGTTTATTTGCGTCCGACTTCTTGCTTCGCTGGAAAATACTAGCTTACACGTTCTTTTTTTGTGGCCCCTCTTGTTACCGTGTGCGGCACACGCAGTTAATTTTTTTTCTGCTGAGCACGAATACACCGAAGCGCATCTTGGCCGGAGCGGCCGCATATCTATATAGGCGAAATGCCAAAGTGGCACGCATGCTGTGTAACGTTAATGAGCAGTATAGAGCCCCAGGTCGCCAAGATTCCACTGCGATTCCTCCTTCTCCCTCTCTCCTTTGAGAGCATCTCTCATTCCGTGATCACGAACGGTTTCACGTATACCTTAAATTTGCTGCGTCTCTCCATTGCTTATGTCCAATCTATAGTATTAATATTGATTTCTGTGTTTCAACGGAAATGTCGGTTCATTGACCGAAACATCAAAATATTATATTTTCTTATATATAAAGAACACATAGACTTCCCCGACCCCCGAGAATAGTAAGGAAAAAAATCATGAAGCGTGGTAAGAGATCGGTGTTTTATTCAGCGTGGTTAATTTGTATACAGAAGGCATCGGTATCTTACATGAAGATTATACTTGTTGTAATAGCTACAAGAATGCAGCAAGTGTTTTCCCCTGCTTTAAAGTTAGCAATCTACGTTTTCGAAATTTGGCTACGCTCACTTTACAGTCGTGTTTGCATTAAGGTTACGCAGACGTATTTGTATTTTAGCCTCTTTATACATGCAGCAGTAAGGGTGCGGCTTGTTGCCATTGAGACATACACGTCACGGTATCGTGAAAACCGACACTGACTCTAGATAGTACACCATACGTCGTGTGCGTGGAGCCGAAGTTGGAGACGACTTTCGTGGCTGGCTACTTCGGGCTACTGCAAACAGGAGCGCAACAATCACCGCCATTTCCATTGTTGCTGCACTATAGCTTTCTAGCCCATGCACATTATACGTAGGTAGTACCAAAGCCCGGTTTTCCTTGGCTCATGTCGCCTTATGTTTCCATGGCTGTGAAGCCAACACGATTTGATCTATCAGGCAGCACGGGAAAGCTGAGATTGAAGAAATGAACGGCTGCGCAAATCAGGACACAGACAAGAAAGAGACACCACATGCGCACACTACCAACTGACGACAGGCCCGGCAACTTAACGACAGGGCACGGGAGCATGAGAAAACGTTAGAAAGCGGAGGCGGGTCAAACTTGCCTCCCCATTGTAGAGACTGCAAGTGTGTGCCGGTGCTTAACGGAATAAAGATTCTGGGCAGGAGTCGCAATCAGGTGGCGCGTGAAATACTTGAGGCCCTTATGATAAAAAAGAAAGGAAGCACATGTGTCAGCGACGACTCGGTATTCCTCCGTAGAAATGAAGTTTCCTTCCTAGACAGTTTTTTGTGACGTCATGTTCTGTGCAAATTTTCAGCCTAGCATTACTAGCGGCCGTCTGCTGTTTGTTTAGGTGGGTTGTCAAATTTTTTCTTAGTTTTATCCTTCTTTTTCTGACTGCTTTTGCTTGATATGTTTCACTCTGCTTTTGGTACGATTGTTATTGGTTTTTTACTTTTTATATTTTGTTTTTGGTTTCTGACTGCTTTTGCTTCTCCTGTATGACTCTGCTGTTGCTACGATTGTTTGACACTGCTTTTACTGAGAGATGAACCCTTTTTACCGTTTTTGATTCCTTCGATCTGTCAGTCTAATCTGCAGTATATAGTCTGTTAACCTGATGTAGCGGCTTTTCATACCACGTGCTGGGTTCGAAGTGATAATGGGATGAGTATCTTGCTTGAGCGGAACTGTTTAAATATGCCACTTTTCCTTAGAATAAACAGTTGGTAGTGTGCGCATGTGGTGTCTCTTTCTTGTCTGTGTCCTGATTTGCGCAGCCGTTTATTTCATCATGCACCAACTCGCCCCTCAGGCCGTTATGCTGAGATTGAAGCTTAGAGAGGGTGCGGAAGGGTTGTCTCTCACGCTATATCTCGTTCTAAACGTGAAGATTCGAGAAGCGAGTCATAATTCGTAATCGCCTGCGTGAACTCTTGATGCAACTCGGAGCTCGTTGGGAGTCGATCGCCAGCGGTCGTACAATTTTTGCGAAACGCCGGCGTGAACGTTTCTTTAAAGTGACTAACATTGCGCTAGCCTTACTGAAGTCTTGAGCATAAAAAGGCTGAGGAGCGAAGTACGAAAGCTCTGCACAATACATATGCGCATAAAGCTACTGCGGACTGCTCAAGATCCACTGCCCTTGAAAACAGTATTTAGTCACAGGATTAATGAAACCGTAAGTGTGTCGGCATTTATCCTGATTACACCGGGCTGTATTTGTGCGCAGTTCTTTTCTTGAATGACCACTTCGCTGCACTGGGGCAAATGATGTCAGGACTGGTAGCAAGCAACGTCTGCCAGCGGCTCAGTTCCAAAGGATGGTACAGACGAACGGCAAATAGGCAGTGTACACGTAATACAGCCGAGAAAGGATCATTACGAGCTGGAGATTCGGTTTTCCTTCCAAAAACCATCACGAGCGGTTCTTGTCTTGTCGTCAGAAGCACTTGCCGCAGTTTTCCGCTAGTGCAAGAATACTCCGTTCTTGTTAATGAGCTCTCTAACGCAAGGCCGGATGTTATAAAACTATTATTTCAATTCGACTATATTTCATTCTTATCAACCTCCGGTTCATTTGTTAATCATTTGAATACGCGGTGTGGTGGTGCTTCAGGCAGCGGCTAAGTGTGAAGAAAGAATGATCTTGAACACGAACCCGGCAATGATTTACTATTGTTCCCATCTTGCAAAGTGCTTTAAAGAAGCTAAAATAATGTGAGCGTGACAAGCTTTCGCGCTTATCACATCCTACACTACAAGGCGGACAAGACATGCCTGATTCCTGGCATGTATAATATAGCCCATTTGTTTTCTGTTGCACCAATGTTTCCTTTTTCGCGCTTTTTGTTTTACGGTGAAGGGACGCCATTCAACTGCAACCGCTGGACTTGAACCAATACCAATTAGAAATAGCCAAGGACAAATCAGAACACATTATAATGATAATGATGATGGTGAGCTTTAATGCGCAAACTTTGATCAAAGAGCGCCTTGTTACCAGGTGCTTGCGGCCACAAAATTTGGGGTCAGAGACCCATTTCATCCCCGAGTGCCTGTGTACGCGACCCCGGGAGAACTTATATAACTGGAAACCATTGGGTACCTGGCGTCACTGGAGATCGAGCCCTGGACGTACCGCATACGTGCCGAGAGCTCAAAATACTAGCTCACCGCTGAACTGAGGTAGTAAAAGCAGAACAGAAAATGGAAAAGAAATCATTAAACAATGCACAGCGAGGCCTTGCTTTCGGGCCAGGAATGCTATAGTAAGCATCAGGTTTCGCGCAAGTTTTAAGTCTAAATAATTGTTCGTCTGCGGTAATGAGTTAATTCATCAGCGTGACACTCAGCAGCCTTCCGAATGCCACTTCGCAAGTCATAGACATTTTATTACAAATACAAAGTAATAAACACACAAATTAACACACATGAGCAAGTACTCCAGAATAAGCAAGATCGCTCGACATTAATTATGGCATTCCTTTATTACAACAAAACTGTAGCAAAAATTGCTGTCTCTCATTTGTAGTAAACACCGTACGGCCAAACACCGTAGCCTGGGATGAGGCGAGGGCAGTTAAGGCAAGGCACATAGCCGTAACCGGAGCCAAAGCCAGGCACGTAGGGAAGAGGCCTCACCACCGGACCGACGCCACCGAAAGGCAGGCGAACTGGCACGAATGTGACAGGCACGAGTGCGGGTACCAGCTTCTTGGCGTCGACTTCATCGGCGGTGACATTTTTACTGGATTCGTCGGCACCCGGCTTGGGTGGGGGTTCCGCTTTGTCTCCTTCCGGTACCTCCGGTGACTTCGGTTCTAATTCGGTCGCATTCACGGTGACGGCAGGAACCACGTTGGTCCTGACCAAGTGGTAAATCGTCACCGGTGGAACATACTGGACAGGTTGCGGTCCGAAGAAAGTCGCTTCCGAGCCTCCCAAAAAGGAGGCGAGCAGAAACGCTGGAAGCTGAAAACAAGGGGGCGAGAATGAAATGAGCGACGCTGTCTCGTTCAAGAATAAAAACTAATTTTGTAGCGTTACGAATTGCTGACACCTCTCTATGCCTGCTCACACTTGTGGGGCGAGGCAAAGTGCTCCAAAATGTTGAAGCATTACGATCGGTGGTTTGAGCACTTTGCTCTGGATAAGCAACATACCACGCTAAAGATGTCAACAGTGGCAGTACAAAAAGATAGCATATAACTTACTGCTGTGTTAGTATATGACTAAAACAGATGTAAAAAACTCAGGTGGTGCACGATTCTCTTATAAAGCTGCAAAGCTGACTGCACTCAAAAGAAAAGAAGCGATTTCCTGGAATTCAAGCGGACTGATAGCCGGAGGCTGGAATCAGCTCTAGCCAAATCTAGACGGAATGGGCTTGGGTAGGGCATGCAATGAGAACGTAACATAACCGGGGGTCGTTAAGGGTAACGGACTGGATGCCAAGAGAAGGTATGCGTAGCAGCGGGCGGCAGAAACTTAGGTGGGCGGAAGTTTGCGGGTATAAGGTGGCCGCAGCTGCCACAGGACAGTGTTAACTGGAGACATATGGGAGATCTCTTTATCCTGCGTCGTGCGCGGCCATGCTGATGCTGATGATTATTATTACGATAATGACTATGCAATCAGCTTCACTGCTGAGGCGTGCTAGAGAAAGCAATTTCGCCTTGTACTGCAATCTTTACTACGACGGCGTAGTACCATTTAGGCGCGTCTATTTATAGCAGTAAATAATGCTGTTCTGGAGGTGAATGGCTGTTTGTTTCTTAATTTCGCTTTTTTTGTGGGCTGGAAATTGTGCGTGGGCGTTGAGCATCATTATTGCCCTTTTGTGCAGTAATAAAATGAAACTAAAGATATAAACAAGTACGGATTTTTCTGCGCCGCTAATGGGCGTGTAAATGCGCCAATAGTGTGCTTGGTTTCCTTTGGTGACTCCTTTTGTTATCTTTAGTAATGGCAGCACATGCGGTGGCCTGTGTTAGGTGTTTGCACCAGCACAACTGCATGGCGTTGAAGTACTTAATATTTGCACAAAAAAAAAGCGCATACAAATGTACGGATTATTATTTCACCGCATTGAAGTTCGTACTATATACATAGTTCATGTCGCCGGCCTTCATCTGTGTCATCTTGAGTTTTCGCGCCAGCTAATTAAACGGCCAATAATTATCAACGAAAATTAGTAGTTAAATTCCGCCATTTTAACTCGGCGAACTGGCATATAATCAACTAAAGTCAGTTTTACTATTTGCTATTTTAAATTACTGCTTTCAGTGTAGTTCTTGAGAGGCCTACTTTTTCACTCAGTCAAAGCGAATTAAGCGCATATCAGTTGTCCACCCATCAGTACCTAGCAAATACTAAGTTCATGTCAAATTCAGTGGTCGCAATGCTAAGAATATCCATAAGCTATGCAAAAGCGACTGATTTCATTCACCACAGCAAATATTCGCGTATTTCGTAGCACCCCACAAATTTGAAGGGCCGGACCAAAAACTCTGCTGCATTTAAAACGAGAGCGCGTTCTTGAAGCACTACTGTTTGGCCGATTCGCTGTTTTATTCAATGGGCGCAATATGCTTTATACCGAGAGTGCCATATAATATAATCGAATACACAGGTCTAAACGCTCAGCTGCTGTGGCAGCTCTTGGAATGAAAACAGCACAGAAAAAAGCGAGGCAAAAGGTGATCTATTGTTTCCTTTTTTACTGAGAGACGAGTTTCTTGTGTATGCAGCGAATTAGCTAAAAGCACAAGGCTCGCCGTTACAGCGCACCGGTCTGGAAGCCATAGCTTCGCTCTCCTAACTTATATTGCATGGTCTCAAAACGCTTTCTACATACAAGTAAGCAGCAAGCGCATTTCCACACGGAGGGAAAGGAGTAAGGCTACCTCTTGAGTAGCCCACGGAACCTGCCCCGCGAGGCCGAACTAGCAAAACCTCGCGACCCAAAGCTGGCCACGCGCATCCTTCTCTGAGTACACCCCGCGGTACCCTCACTGGGCCCACTGTCATCCGTCATCACGAACTGCGAGTTCAGCAGCCTGGTTTTCAATACTTTGGGCATTTTTCTGGGCGGCCATCGCACCCCGCTTTAAACCAGGAGCAAGAGGACAGCCACAAGCATGCACAAAGTGTTCATGCACAAACTTACCACAAGGATCATGGCTTGAATCGAGTTTCCAGCGGCGATTCAAGCGCTGTGGGGTGCAGCTAGGGGTACTCGACTTCTGTGCTATACTTTTATACCCGCCAAGCGGACCAGAGTCACAGCAGGAGTCCCCGAAGCCTCGTGTCCAGGCACTGCTGTGCAAAGGCGAAAGTTCTCTAAGCTTTGGCGAACCTGGGGAAACAAATGCAGTCGGGGGGACGGCTGGTCGTGCACCCGGACAGCCCACGCACAGCCGGCTGACCTTGGGGTGACGCTGTTGACTGCTTGGCTGGACGCAACTCCCACAGTTCCTCGCATTTAATGGCGCTTGATGTCGGCCGGCGCTTTGGGGCGGTGCAGCGTCTCTTGCGCGTCGAGGGTGGTCGGCCATTACTTGTTTCCTTGTTTTCATTTTCCGCCGTCGTGATTAATGCGCTTGGTCCCGCCCCCGTCACCTGAGTCGTAGGCTGGGAACGACAACGAGCGAGACACACGCTTATGACTAGCGGCCGTGAAACCTTAGCCGTCGGTGCTGAGACGGCGGGAAGGAGAGTGATGCTTATGGACTTTCACTATGGGGGTTTCGGTTCTGCGGAGTGACTGAGCCAGGCTGAACAGTCCGGAGACAGATAGCCTAGCGCAACAAATTCATGATCTTCGTACGATATCTTTTCGACGAGCTTGACTTTGATACATTCGTATTTGTTCTAAGAAGGCAGTATACAGTGCCGGTGCGATTGGCTCAAAGACAGCATCTGCGCCGTTTGGATGTACCGATTCTCTTTAAATGGATGTTGTGACAACAATACGCCACCGTTGGTTTCACAATTGCATTTTGAGATGGTTGTCTCACAGAAAAGAGAGTGCATTTTAATAGGCCGCGCTCGAAATAACTCAGTTATTTTGTAACTGTTTTCAATGAGTTTCAATGAGACTATAACTACTTCTTCTGTGAAAAATTATTCAGTGAAATCACACGGACTATTTCTAGTGGCAAAGGAAGAAGTAGACAACTTCTGCGATAAAAATGTAGTAAAATATGAGTAGCTACTAAGAACCTTACTTTTATATAAACTTTGTGCGCTGTTGATGTCACAAAGCACTACCGTAAAAAATTGTTCGGTAGCTTGCTGTCTACAGAGAATCATTACGCTAAGACACAGAGAGGTTAAAAGTGCTCTAGAGACACCTCGTCTCTGGGTTGGTATTGTGAAGAAAGCAATAATTAATAAATAAAAAAATAAAGAATCGATAAAACGGACGACCCGAAACCACGGGGAGCAAGGAGCATCGTCGGTATGATGAAAGCGAGATGGGCTTCCAGCTTCAGCCAGTCCCCCAAGACGTACTTTTCATTGATGTCGCTAGATCTTGTTTACAATAGTTTGGTTTGCTGGCGCTGACAATGACCCATGAAGCTTGGACAGATTCATCATGCTTTTATCGCAACGTAGGCTTACGCATTTGGGGCTTTATTTTCAAGATATATATCGCGCCAACGTCATTATTCCCCGAAACAGAGATGTAAATCTCCGTTTCATGACTGACGGTAGCCTTCGCGGGGTCTGCTGTTGTTGTTTTCGAATTTTTTTCGAATGTGTTCGCCGTGAGGGAGTTTTGAAGGTTCGTTGTGGGGAAATAGAAAAATAAATATAAGGTTCTGCTGCGTAACAACTCCTCAGACAATATATTGCTTGTGGTTTTCTGTCAAACTTGACTCCCTTTTTATTTATCTATTTCCAAATTTGAAGTCGCTTATTTTTGACCGTACCGGTTGTGTCCCAACACAGCGCAGAGATCAGTCTGATTCTCCATCCTGGAGTCTTCAGGTCGCTGGGAGCAGTTCCTACAAAGTTGATGCACAGTTTGAGCTAAGACACAGACTTTAAGAAGAGCGCTGCTGCCATGCATATAAATTCAGACGGCTCAGTACCATAGAACAGTCGTTGCCGGCATTTGCAGTGCTTTGGAATAAAATTTGCAATAATAATAGAGGCTCATGGCAGACATATATTTATCCGACTATATCTGAAAACAATTTGCAGATTTTTCGTGCAGCTGTTATGAGCAAAAAAAAAAGTTAAAATGGAAAATACTTGCTCCATAACTTTAATGTGACCATCACGCGTTTTAGTCGTATTTTTCTCACGAAGACTCCCCCAAGGAGGTTCCAGTGTCATAATGCTATAAGAATATAAATACATAAATCTTGTTCTCTTTAACTAACTTCAAAGGGACAGTCGTGAACAGTGAGAATAATCCTTTTCGAAATCTAGAACGATGAAATTTTGTCTTCTTAAAAATGAAAAATTTCGTATAAATTTGCTTAATATTGTGTACAAAATATTCCTGGTTTAATTTAGAATTTTTTCTGCCGCTAATATTAATTATTTGGGCTGGTAACGCGGGAAATGTTTCCTTTTTCGAATAGCAACAAGTCGTGGGAGTATCAACACTTTCGATAATTTATTAACAGTCGTCGCATAGGCTATGTTTAGTAGACGGCGAGTTACGGTCCTCCTTTCCAGAGTCCTTTAGGCATTCCAGCTGCGGAACTATCAGTCAAAGTCTAGGCGTACACCGCGGGTAGATTCTGAAGGCTAGCATGCGCAGGTGCTTTGCATGAGTTATGTTGTGAGTTATGGGCGGCGCAAGCAACTTCTTTCATGACAAGCATGAACACTTAATTTAGATGTCGCAACGAGCACGATAATCGGTTCCCAACTTTTTACCAATAAGGGATTAAGTTACGCTGCCGTATGGAAGGTATCGTGACAGGCATTGCCAATAGCTCGGCCGCCACACCACTGTGTGCACAGGCAGACATCTGGTGGCAGAAGGCTTACTTCCTGTTTTTTGCGAAGTTCTCGTTTGCTCGGCAGATGGCAGCCCTAGCAGCTGCTACGACTGGTCGGTCCGGCTACATTCGAAAGCGTCTCATCTGCTAGCTCAGGGTCAACTTCTCCACCAGTACGTGTCGCTGCCGCTGCCAAGGGTAGAATTTGATCATCACCAATGTTTGACAACAGGAATCCCAGGAGACAATGAATAATTTGAGAGACTACATGTTCGGTAGTTTTGGCAGTGCAATTCAATATAACACAGGCTGTAAAACCGACACAGTCTCACTCAAAATATTTCAGCGTTTTCTTAAAACGACTTCTCCAGTACTCCACTTCCTATCTCATATGGACCAAGAAAAACCGAGAGAAGGAAGTAGCGTATCGCGTTAAGTGTTTTAATGGTGCTCTCTGATGTATTTTTGTATTGCCATACTTAGACAAAGCAAAGTCAGTGTGGAGACAAAACCAATATCCTTCTGCGGAAGTGCCAAGAAATGAGAAATGTTAACTCTACCACCACTACTACTACATATATTAGTACTACTACAACTGCTACTACTGCTACTAATTCTAATAATGATACTACCAATAGTAATAATGGTAATATTAGCAGCAAACATAAAAGCGGCTAAAAGCACATAAAGTTCAAATCGGCTCGTCTCATGTGAACCATCCACGTGTAAGTGCCGCACAAGCATTCATGGGCTTAGCATTACCATCCAATAGCGACAGTGGTTCATTTTGGGCAACACAAAGACTACGCGAAATGATAAAAACCTTTGAGGAGGGATCTAGTTGTGAGATTTTACTAAAAAAATTTAGGTTATAACGCAAAAAAAATACATCAAATGTTTGGAACAATGGGGTGCACTTTTGCACGCCTTCTAAAGATATTTTGGGGAAGAAATTTTTGGCGCAATTCTAGAATATTTCAGTTTTTAAACACCACTTCAAGCAACGCCATTCACTTCCGGTCGGAAACGCATGTGCGCCGTTAAGTCTTCATGAGAGCTGTGCTTTGGATGCTGGAAAGCAAGCTGCACATTATGGGAACCTGAAAATTGCATTTCAGTGCTATCTGCGCCGTTTAGGTTCTTATTGCCTGCAGTCGAAATTAAAGCATTGCAAGTTCTAAATAAAGATGGTTTATGATTAATGGGTGTTTAACGTCACAAAGCGACTCTGGCTATGAGGGACGTCGTAGTGAAGACCTCAGGAAATTTCGACCACCTGGGGTTCTTTAACGTGTACTGACATTGCACAGTACACGGGCCTCGAGAATTCCGGCTCCATTGAAATTCGACCGCCGCAGCCGGAATGAAGCCCGAGTCTTTCGGGCCAGCTGCCGAGCGCCATAACCACTCAGCTACCACGGCGGCTCTAAGAGGTATGCATGCTTTAAGGCAGGTATTTATTTTCAGCACTTAGTGCCTGTTGGCGTTTTCATATTTAACGCATTTCGATACGGAAAGCTGAAGTTACCACTCAGGCGAAGAGAATTTATGTATTTATTTATTAATACTGCAGAGTCTCTTTGACTGCAAGTGGGGGTGAGCACAAATTATCACAATGAAATACCATAAAACACATAAACTCTTGCATACACAGACGCATGATATGATCGTGTGCATATTACAGTATACACATACATACAAACGAACACATTACAAAGTTCACACTCTGAAGGCTCTCAAATCAGCAAGAAATGTTTCAACATTCGGTCTATACACCAAACACCTCGGCAGTTTGTTCCAGTTGGCAATTGTGTTCAGAAAAAATGAGTGTTTGAATGTACTACTGAGTTCCTGCTTAACGGAATAATGGCGCAGATCAAGTGACAGGACAGCTGGAGAACACAAATACACACAAGCGCCACTTGATCTGGGCCATTATTCCGTTAAGCATGTCTGACCAACTTGCCCAATCCTTTACGCTTCTACTGAGTTCGATATTCTTGAATCATTTTTACATTGTTATGACGTGTGCTTGAGTGGGGCACGTAGTCATGAGGACTAGCCATGAAGACTAGCTAGCCATGAGGACTAGCCGGCTCTTCTAGGAGCGCCAGAGCCTTCCTTAACAGAACACAGTGGTATATGAAAATACCAGCCACATCAATTTTGCCATGGAAAGATGTGCTAGGGCGCTCTATGAAGAGGTCACCCCTTTATCATTTAATGCCCAGTACATGTGCAGCTTAGAGAAACAGAATTAAAATGCGTACAAGTTTGGGTACAAGTTTTCCCCTGTCCTGGTGCTGGGCTTATCTGAGGTGAAATGCTTGCAAAATGGGTCTTATACCCAACCTTGCGTAGTCTAAAACACATTGTGCCATGGCGCCCTTCGGCCACAGATGATATTGTGCCATAAAAATCTAGCATCATCACAAGCAGAATTCTTAAATAGGCGGAAGGATTGCGTAAAGGTGAACGAAAGTAGATATTCTTTGTGTCACTTCGCCGCTGTTGATGACCGATTATCCTTCTTAGCACAATTGATATGCGGATCTGAATCCGCGTGAGGCTGAAGCCATGCATGAGTGCTAACGGCGCCACGTTTCCTAAGAAAAGAGCTTGAGGTGAATATGAATTGAGCGGCTCAACAACCGGTGGCAAAAAGCGTTTACGGATCGGGCTAGTTATTGCGTCATTTCCGAAGCGCTTCTATCCACACAGACGCAGAGTTAGATCCAGTCAATGACGAGCTAGTCCTTGTCTGTGTCTCTGTGTGTCCGTGTTGATTGCAGCGCTTCCGAAACTAACCAGTTGGGGCCAACCTTTTTTTTAACCGAGATTCATTGCCTGAAAAATAGCGCGTAGAACACGAGAGGAAATATGTAACAGACGTCTTTCCGTCGTTCTTCACCTGATGAATGCAATGAAAAAAAAACAGTGCCCTCGCCAGGTTGTATAATCCGTTTGGTCTTCCAGATTAGCAAACTTGGCACCCAAATGTTAATGTTCGAAGCCTGCTCGTTGCTTCTACGTTTGTTTGTGTACTCTTGGGAAGTTATTTTATTTCTTTTTTTTTAACGGGTAACTGGTCTCGCTTGCGACGCACGAGCTTCGGTGTGAGCCACTGCAGTTCCCTACGTTTTTCTGCTCAGATTGCTGCTACACCTCTGCAAAGCAAACCAACGGCTACTCTTCCGGATTTTCAATGATGGCGAAGTCTTCATTCTGCGTAAGGTGCCTCTTATGCGAAACTTTGGCACATCCGCCGTTGCACCTGGCATGTGACTACTTTTGTATCCCAAGTACTTAAAGGGCGTGGGTGCTAAAATTTTCGAATGCGTACTGGATGTATACAGTTGCATACCAGCGTATCCAAGAGAGCTGAACAGTAAGTGGTAACACGAAACTGCTAGCGTATTGTTTTTTTTCTCAGTTACGTCAAGGTCATCAGGTGTGCTGCTTCTGTTCCTCGGGAACACACGTGGCTTTAACGTCAAACTTCTAAATGTAAGTTAAGACTTTTAGATCATCAATGCAAGAAAACTCTTAAGTGTAATTTCTCTTCTCTTTCTCTTCCTTTCCCTTTTTTTTAAGTTTCTTTTAGCGAAGTAGCTGAAATCGGTAGCAAAACTTTAGCATCAAACTTCGGAAGTGTCTTTAAGCGAATCCTCGGAGGAGTTTTCAGCCAGAAGTATTAGATTCTGGACATCGAATCAGTGTGAAAAAAAAAGAGTTTGAGAAGTTCACTGATGTAGTTGACTTTATTTTTTGCTTGCCTTGCGGTAACTTTGTGACTTGATGAGGATTTCGATGGTGGAGCCAAGCTTTCCGGACGACGTGGCAGGTTGAAAGCTTCCGTTTCGGTCCAGCAGTCTCTGAAAGCCAAGTAAAGTAATGTGACTAATGGTTGAGGAATTGCCAAGAGATGCCAAGATCTGTTTAACGTGATGTATCGTAATAATAATAAGAATTCATTTGCAAGGCACTAAAAATGAAAACAATTTAGATATTTTTGTGGGCACTGAAGTCGGTAAAAAGTAGGTTCCTATAGCGAATTGCCTTCAAACCGCTTATGACGAAATAGACGGATGCATTTATTTAAAACTGTAGATGTGATTGACAAACTTGGAAGAATATTCGGAAATCGTGCCATTGTGAGAGGGTTGAAAAGAAACCTGTTCGCCAGAAAGTTCGCGCCGGTGAGAACTTAACTGAAAGGCAAAGTAAGCTCAATAAACTGATGGGCACATCATCCCAACTAGGACTGAAGAACTGGCGATAACTTACACTTCTTCTTGAGGAGGGTGGCGTAGTCGATAGCACTGAGGCCGTAGCCATAACTCAGTCCGTAGGGGCTGAGGCCGTAGCCAAGACCGTATGCGTAAGTTCCCAGGGGGTAGCCAAGCCCGTAGCCGAAACCATAGCCATAGGTAGGGAAGTGCTTCACGGTCGTCGTCGTTACAGCTGGGACGGTGTGGACGGTAGGCACGTAAGCGGCGACCTTGGCTGGAACAGCGGGCACCGTGGTCACCTTGGTCACAGTAGGCGCCACCAAATGGGCGGTCGTGTACACCTTGCTGTAGGTGTAGGCAGGAGCCACGATACCGTAGTGGTGGACAGGCACGTAGCCACCGAAGGCACAGCCGGCCAGGGCAAGGAAGAGGCACAGCTGTGCAAGACAGTTAAAAGGAAATGTGTTGATCGCAGAAGGATAGTTACATCGCAACTCCCGTGCCCCACAAACTTTTGAGGTCATTTGTATGTAAATTAGACAAGTAGCTTCAACTTTGGGTGCTCCACTCTTTAATTGGTTTGGAATATTAAACGCAAGTGAAGAGCCGTCCCCTAAAAACGTCATGCTTTAGGTCCTTCAGAGTATAAAGATAGTAGCTAGATCATTTACTGACTCCTTAAGAATAACATAGAACGCAAGGACGTCAAAATGAGGTCATGAGCGTGCTTTTCCGGCCAACGTTCGCATACACTGTGCGGTGAAGAAGGGATAATTAGTTATCTACGTTGCAGCAAGAGAACTGCCTAATATTTCTCGTATCTTAAGCATAGGTATGTAACTAAGATGCCGTTGCTAGAATTCATGCCGCGCTCTGTGGCCACGACGTCACAAAAATATTCAGTACGAAGGAAGCTATTTCGCTAGCTGATAAAATAAACCAGTGAGCAGCGCGCTCCAAATATCAGCCATATATATTTAAATGGACCTCTCTCTGTTTTTCTCTTTCTGTGGAGACCGGGACCGCAACAGTGTTCAAGTGTCCCCATGAGTGAAGTTCATCGTGTGAGTCTCTGATTGGGAAACGAAAGTGATGTTGACATCTCAGGTTAAGTTCTAATGTAATTATATACGTCGCGAACCTATTGCGAATCGCTATGAGAAAGTATAAAGCACCAAACAGACAACACCAAGGAAGAAACATAGAATGAGCGAGTGGTGCAGCGTTTCACCCATCAGGCTCAAGCTAACTCGCTACGTTCAACTCACATTGCCTCTACTATCTACTACTTTTGAGCGTCCGCTGTGAACGTTGTTACTTCTGCCGAATAGTTCGCGACAAGAGCAGGTGTTTTTAGTGCGATTGCTTAACCAGTAAAGAGTAGGGGAGAAGTAGAGCTAGGACGTAGTTGCTGTGTTATTGTTGAACAAATAAAATTGAGATATAGGAATAGTCTCGACATAGAATCCTCCTTCATTTCACGAAAACAATCATACCGAAGGGTGAATCTATGTACTCACAGATATCATGGTTTTGGGCGGGTAAGGTGCTCTGCTGCAGGAGGCTTGCAACTGCGGACAAGATCGACAGTCGCGATGGGCGCCTTTTATAGGCGAAACAGTAGCCGTCCAGGGATCCCACCAACCGGCCCTGTACCTCACCCTTCATTCCTCCATATTCCAGCACTTGCGGTCTGTATGCTGAAAAGCTGTTTTCATTGGTTTTGTTTCTTCCTCGGTTCCCTGCAGGACGCCAGTCTGCATATCTCAAGTAACTGATATCACTATGTGCATCGGGTGAAAGGGTAGAAAAGTGAGGTCCGGTTCCAGACTAGCAGGACAGCCCATGGCTTCGGCGGGCTGGTGACAGGGTCGTGGAGTCGAGTTCAAGGCCTCGAAAACCAGACAGGCGCGCCGGAGTTCACGTTGGGAGGCATTTATATGAGCAACCAGCAGTCGGACGGGTCTGTTTTAAGCTGTCCTTTCTAAATATATGCGTGCACTCCCCCCTTCCCCTCCCCGATGTGCAGACACACGAACTAAAAATGAACAAGAGGAACCACGTTTAGCGTGCCGCACCGACAGTGCATTCCTTTACGATGCAAGAACTCAGTGACCCAGAGCACTGACCTGATCCATATATGTTGTGTTATTGCCGGGAATCTCTCGCTCATGCCAGTCAGATTAGGTCCAGACACACACACAAAAAATGCTGATGCGAAAGACTGCTGAGTTATTGAGGAGCGATCGCTCCAATGTGTCTTGCTCCTATTTATTGTGGAGTGCACGTGGACGACCTAGAAGAAATTTTCGCGACGAAAAGAATATACAAAGTAAGCAGGGAAAAAAGAAATTAAAGCGTTCTTGACCCAAAGCCGCGTAAAAAAGGGATACAAAGTGGGGTAACAAGAACCTGAAAGAGACTTAGAGAGTACGATATCGTTTCCAGTCAGAGCTAAAAGGGCCCCGTCGGAATACAGATTAGCAAAACTCGGTCGCATTACGCCACCTGCCGATCAGGCGCCTCGAAGCCAGCGATAATGGGGAAGATGAAAATGTAAACAGAAAGTGTTTTTCTGCTACACTGCTTGTTTTGATGCTGGCAACGTTCCGAGAAGGCTGGTAGAATATATGTGTTAGATTTTCAAATTTTGTTCTTGCTGCAGTGGCGCACAGCTTAAAAACACAACGTAAGAACTTGCAAAAAACAAGAAGAGAATAGTGCTCAAGTATTCTCTAAGCAGAGGACATACTCAACGTCTCTCGTCATTTGACACATAGAAAGGCTTAAGAGTAAGAGGAGAGGTATATTAAAGATTAAGAAGCCCAGCAACGTTCATCTGACCGCTGGGCTTATGCCCTCTCTGCTGAAGATTAGCGCAAAACACAAGGATGTGGCACGGCACATGAATAACAAAATAGCAACAATGTATAAAAACCATGTCTTCGAGTATTATGTACGCTATGAATGTATTCTCATCGAAACCTCAGTATGCGGCACAGTTCTTCATATTTGTATGCTTCATGATTGCTTTGATTTTGGTCTTGTTACACATAAGTGAGAACTCCGATGACGGCACGCAATCCTCTGCCTTTCACACTAATTTTTCCGGTTATCCAGTGGCATGAAAGATTAGTGCCGTAGTGAGGGAAAGACTCAGCATGACTGAAAAGTGGCAAATGCAAACAAGTTTTAATAAGCAAAAGTGAACATGACTTTTTTATATGGCAGAATGGGATGTCTTCCCGGAATGTGACGAAGTCAACTGCATTGGTGACTCCATCTCCTGATGACTTTCTCTTTCTCCGAGAGTTGGTCGTCTCTGAAATAAAACAATGAAACACATGGTAGGTCAAGATGTGAAATATCGAAGCTTGCTATATGCTTGTATAATTAAACAACCGCTGGCAAACGGCTTGTCAACAGGAGGCCTGTGTCTCAGTGTGTGAGTAACAATAACGCAACATAGCCGTGAGAAATGTCATCTTTCTACAAACATACGAAGTTGAGTCGCTGTTTTCATATTTACTCACATTTCTTCTTGTGAATCTTGGCAGTGTAGCCAAAAGCATCGAGGCCGTAGCCGTAGTTGTGGCCGTACACAGGCAGGCCCTGGGTGTATCCCAAGGCTCCAACACCGTATCCATAGCCTGGTAGGTGGGCGACGGTCGAAACAGGGGCGTGAGCAACGCTGGAAACCACAGGGGACGTGTGGACGGTGTGGTGCTCCAATGCATGGAAGGGGTCAGCCTTGGTCACCCTGGAGACTCCAGTGGCTGCGTGTACGGTTGTTACAACCGGTGCCCGATGAACGGCGGACAACGCTGGGACAGCGTGCACAGCAGTAAGAGTAGAGACTGGAGCAGAGGCCACCACAGGAGCGGCATGGTAGACCCCAGTGACAGCTGATGCAGCCTTGTACGTGGCCACGGAGGGCACGGCGTGGACTGCGGTGGCGACGGCTGGCGTAGCAGTAAGAACTGGGGCACTCTGGTAGACGCGAGTCAGAGCGGGTGCACTAC
This sequence comes from Amblyomma americanum, assembly GCA_030143305.2. NCBI lineage: Eukaryota > Metazoa > Arthropoda > Arachnida > Ixodida > Ixodidae > Amblyomma > Amblyomma americanum. The sequence goes on along the minus strand of JARKHS020029902.1, from coordinate 73,989 downwards.
GATACGTAGAGAAAGCCGGCCCGGTCTGATAGGTGGCCACCTTGCCAACAGCGGGGAGAGCAGCGTCGGTACGAAAAGAGGAAGCGAAGAGGGGAGCGCTGTGGTACTGGCGGGTGAGCACCGGCGCCGAACGGTAGGTGGAAAAGGCTGGGGTGGCAGCGAGGGTGGCAACAGCTGCAGCTGGATGGTAAGTGCCCACCGGCGTCACCCTTGATACGGCGCTGACGGCTGGAGAAGATTGGTAGACTCCTGCAGAGTGGTAGAGAGCCGGTGCCGCCTGGTAGACACGGGTGATAGCCGGAGCTGTTCGGTAGGTGGCGTATGACGGCACAGCAGCTACAGCGGCGCGGACCGCAGGGACAGCGTGGTACGTTTGCACGCGAGAAACAGCAGGCAGATTTGCACCGTGGTACGAGAGAGCTGCTGGCGCCGAAGCGACGACCGCCTTGTAGGAGGGAACGACGGCAGAAGTGGCGTGGTAGGACTCGACCGCTGGAGCGGCGGGCAGCGGGTAGGCTCCGTAAGCAGAGCCGAGTCCATAGGTCACGCGGTAGTTGCTGTAAGGGGCGTAGCCGGCAAAGGAGCTGACGGCCAGGGCCAGGAGTATAGATACTTGTACCTGCAGCGAAATGATAGTGATACAGGTTTATCTATAGGGGGAACACATATATGGAAGCTCGAATCAGGAACAGTGCGAGTTTTTAACATGGAAGTCGTGACATGTTTGGACGGTAGTGGCATTGTCAAAGTGCAGAGTATTGATTACTAAGATAACTTAGCTTTTTAAGTGCGTTTTTTTTTTGTGGTCAGAAGTGTTAGCTTCCCATTTTTATCAGCGTCGCGGGAATGTTTGCTCGACATTTTCAGAAGTCATGGTGCGAAAGGAAATAGGAACAGAGAATGCGGGTAGATGCTGCTTATTTCATTCTCTTCACGTATATAGGCGGTCTTCATTTTTACATTAAGGGACAGTCATTTTTGAGTTCGAGTCTGCGAGGTTTTGAAAATTGCTAAGCGTGAAAACGTGGCCTGTAAAAGGTGCTGCGGGAGAGATGTAGCCCTTAAGGCGTAAAGAAAAAACAACAACAAACAACGAAAGCTGCGATAATTTCTTTACGCGGCTTGTTACAGATTGCATTAAGTTTCTTCAGACTTGAGCATTGTGTACGTAATATCGCGTGCGGGGACATTTCCTTTGATGAAATTTCTAGCATCATTATTTCATATAATACTTTATATCACAGAGTATGCCGTGGCGCTCAACAAGTAAAGAGGGCGCGAAACATTACTTGCTAGTTGATGCCATCGCGCGATCGCTGGAAGGCGCGAAAACATATTTTAAATTAGTATATGTGTAATTCTACAGCCGTGGTGACGTCCTTCAAATGTTCGGTAAGAGAACCCCACTGAATATTCTTACATGTTGAATTGCCTCCGCGGTGGCTCAGTGGTTATGGCGCTCGGCTGCTGACCCGAAAGACGCGGGTTCGATCCCGGCCGCGGCGGTCGAATTTGAGTAGAATAGAAACTCTAGAGGACCGTGTGCTGTGCTATCTAAGTTGACGTTAAAGAACCTCAGGTGGTCGAGATTTCCGGAGCCCTTCACTACGGCGTCCCTCATAGCCTGAGTCGCTTTGGGACTTTAAACCCTATAAATCAACCATAAACCAACTGACAGGTTGAATACCGTATATTTTCACTACGAAATGAGGCGTCCGTAATAGGTGCTACATAAAGGACAGCGAACCACACCCGCAGTGCAGACAACACGCCGTTGCTGAAATTATAACTTATTACGTTCTGTAGAGGTTACAGATACAAGGCTCTTCCGAGTGAAATACTTTCTTTCTAATCGCAGCTAGCATTTATGCAGCAATACTAGACAAAACGTAACTTGTACTTGCTTTAGACTGCAGTCGGTTAGTCACTGTGCTGTTTTTCAAGGATTTTTTTTACATTACACAACACGTGTACAACTGGACTATATACTGGCTGTTTCATCGAAGAGTTATTGAAATTAAAAAAAAATATTTTCTTTTTGAGCTAGAATACTTCCTTATTGAGAAGAATACACCTTTTTTGGGAACAGCATTGTCCGGCCTATAGCAGGTCCTATGGCACCTAAGATTTGCTGGCTTGTTAAATAATACTCAATAGTTAACTTTTTCTAAGTACTGAGAGGTGTGTAGCCCAACGGAAATGATATACATAGCAGCTTTTATCATCCTGATCAAACAGTTACCCCCGCCGCAGTGGTCCAACAAATATTAGGGTTTTTTTGGCGAGATTACGTGCACTGGAGGGGTTGCTTTGCCGACAGTTTCCGCCAAAACGTGCATTTTAGTGGGATGCAGGCAAAATTTCTTTGGCCACAGAGGTGATGGTAACTACCTTTTCGAAATCATAGAAACTGATATGGATGTAACTTGCAGTAGGCTATACACCTTTAGAGGAATATTCCTAAAATAAGGTATTTATTATTAACCAGCCTACTTGTTCGCAAGTCTTAGCTATATTCTGATGCGCTACTCTGCTGACACTGCTATGCCTAAAAAGCACTCCTTTAACTAAAAAATCCTAATTTAAACATTAAAAAACATCTTAAGTTTTGCATTTATGCGAAAGGTAATGCCTTCAGGCCTTTAGGGGAAATAAATAAAATAAACTAAATAAAGTAAACGTGATTGTGGATTTTTATGGTGTAAGAGCATCTATGGCCAAACAGCTCCATGGCACAAGGTGTTTTCGACTACTAAAAGTGGTGTCAAATACCCATTTTACAAGCATTTAACCTCAGATAAGCCGAGCGCCAGGCCAGTGGAAAGCTTGTACAAATTGTATCACCGCTAGGTATCCGGCTGCACTGGGGATCGAACCCCGCATCTCCCGCATGTGAGCTGGATGCTGAACCCCTTGGCCACCGCTGCGCTAAATAAATGGAACATGCCGTATACCTAGTTAAAGCTGAACGATTTAGGAATTGTGACGAAATCATTTCTGAAAAAGCAGCAACCATTCTTGGCCGTGTTGCTACCAGATCCCAACCATTAAAAGCAGAATATGCGCCATTAACAACAACCAGTATTCAAAGGCTGGCTCTGATACTCACTGCGATCATGGCTGCTTCGGTAGTGCGGTCCGTAAAGTACTGCTTCTGATCAAACGGCGGAGGCTTATATACTGCCGATGTTTTCCGCACAGAGGGAGGCAGTTCGCGCTGGAATTTTTCTCAGATGCAAATACTGAGCGAATGTAAATGCAAAAACACAAATGAGGTGCCTGAGTCCGTCTGGCAGATGTGTTTACGCTTGATCGAAGCACACTGACGACACCCTAAGGACGGGTGGACGCTGAAACGTTGCTGTGAGACCAAGTTCTTCGCAGGATCAGCGTGTTTTCCACGCCCTCTATTGAAGGGAAGCGATAAAATAAAAAAGCGTCGGCTAGCGCACCTCTGCTTGCAGTCGGAGGATACTACCGGATTGAGATCACGTTCGCTTTCGCTTTTCGAATCTGAAGGCTGTTCGGGAAATACCTGAGGACGCGGCAATTGAAAAAAAAGGGCGAAAAATAATTCTTCGCAGTTCAGATTGACTGGCCTCTGAATCATCAGAATTCAGTCCATTTGCACACAACATCAATTAAAACGTCCAGTAGGTCTTAGCCATTCTGTGACGCTTTTCGAGCGTGGAAGGTCGGAGCCTTGCGTTTTCAAAAGTACTGTTTGGTGTTATGTGGGGAGCGTATGAAATGCTATTTGCAACGCTGAAATTGCGACACTTGTTTTCTTCTTTCAGAGCGATGTCACGGTGAGCGTTTTCAAAATGGCTTTGCGACAAATAATTTTCCATGTTACAAATCAAATGCAAAACTGTCGCCAATGAAACGGAGCGAGGACTTTGAAAGTCCATCGTCCCATGAGAATTTTCAGCGCGGCCGCCTTGAATAAGAAGCCTAAAAAATTATCAGTTCCTGACCGAAAATAGTTG
>JARKHS020029902.1:0-65000 GCA_030143305.2 Amblyomma americanum | reverse complement strand
ATTTATTCTGTCAAAAATCGCCAACTGCCCCTTGGCAGTTAAAGGTGGATACATAGTTCTTGAACAATTGCCAAGTTAAGTTTAACCGCAGCAAGGAAAAAAAAAGGTGCGATTGACAATCAGCCACGAGGGAATGCGCACAATCAACAAATAGAAAAAAGAAAGAAGGAATACACTTCGAAAGGCGGACGGCAGCGCATGAAGCGTTGTAAAGAAATACTTGCTGAATCATAAATATGGTGACACGGCCGTTACAAAAGACTCAGCAGAGGGCTTGTCAGCAACATCATAGGGTAAGGCCTTCCATTCGGCTATGGTTCGAGGAAAGAATGATGAACGGTAGGCGTTAGTTTTAACCTGCGGCATTACAATTTTTTTTTATTGGAGAAGTGTGCTATGAGGCATAAGTTGAAAAAGGAAGGGGGGGGGGGGCGGGGAGTAATGCACGGCATTGAAAGTTAAAAGAAGGAGTGAAGAACCGTTGCGCTGAGATAGTCGTACAGGTTGCTAATGGAACGGTTGTCCATAGTCCACTTCACGTAGTCACTTTCGCGGTTCCACCGCAGGCCCACCTCCCTGAGGAGCCGTTTTCTGATAGCAGCCGTCGCTGGGCACGTCCACAACAAGTGCCGCACATCACATATGTCCGGTGCAGCGCTACAGTGAGGGCACCTGTCAGGTGCTGGCAGATCTTTGGCACACCACCGATGACGGACAGATGGTGCCAGAGCCGCCCCTGCCCGAATCCGGCGCACGGATACCTCCTCCTGCCGAGTAAGACTACGGGGGAGAGTGTGCAAACACGGAGGAATTAGAGAGCGTGTTCGCTGGCGCAGAACTTCGGAATCGGAAACATGGGACAGGAACGGATCTGGGGGAAAAGGGGAAGGTAGCGGATCGTCTAATGTATGAAGATGAGTCGTAGCATCCGCTTGAATGTTATGTGGATCCTGGGCATGGCCGCGAATCCAGTGTATGCGCACAGGACATGCATATTTTGCGCAGAGCACATGAATTGATTGTGAAATCTGGAACGTTCGTCGAACAGCCTTAAGCTGTTTAAGGGCGGCGCGGTGTAAATATGAACTGTATTGAATGTTGGAACGAGCGGAAGGGAAGCAATGACATTATAAATGGCTTGAAGTTCCAATGCCAGGGGAGTGCACGTATCCGCAGTATACGTCGCGCGAGAGTTGAGATGCGGATGAGATGGACTATACACAGCAGTACCTCCCCTCTCTGCAGAATGTGATGCATCCGTGTATAATATGCACCCTTCAGGCCGATACGCTGCTGATACCGGCGGGGAAACAGTGGGGCGATTGTCAGTGAGCTGGCAATAGGACCACGGTGGAAGTGTCTTTAAACTATGAAGTTTGAGAGACTGTTTTCGAGCTCTATTTGCCACCCGTTGGTCGATGATTTCACTGAGTGTATTAAGTTGGGCGAACTCCTGTAGCACAGGAATGGGTGTTAAACGAGGGAGATATGTTATGACGCGCATAGCCTCTCGATTGATAGCTTCAAGGGAGTCCCACTGTCTGCGGGTGAGACGTTGAAATTGTGACTGATATACTATCCGTGGCTGAAGGATAGAGCGCACAAGCTGGCGGGCCGTATGAGCACGTGCGCTACCAGAGCGCATAGCTATGCGAAGAATCGGACCTAGAGTAGCGTGAGCCGATTTACGGGTGGCTGTCAGTCAGGGGGTGCCAGTCCCAGATGCATGGAGGAGAAGACCAAGAATACGAAGAGTTTCTACCTCAGGAATCAGAGAATTATGTACCGTAAAATTTAAAGGGGGAGTTTACCGTAAGCCGGCTATATTTCCAATTCGAATGAAACATGATTTAATAGGAGAGAGTGTTAGACACAGATGTGGGAGGCGAAATGTCAATACATCCAGCGCGTGTTGAAGGACCGACTGATGAATAGGCGCATCTGGATGACAGCACCACAAGGTTATATCATCGGCATACGCAAGCACGCGGATAGAAGGGATGGCCTCTAGGGCTCGAAAAAGAATTAAAGCCACATTAAATAATGTGGAGGCGAGAACGGAGCCCAGCGGCACTCCTATTGGAAGTGAAGTTACTAAAAGGCTTTCCGTGGACACGCACGCTGAAGGTTCGATTTGCTAAAAAGGCGTGAATAGAGAGGAAGAACCGGTGAGGGAGACCAAGAGTTTGGAGGGAGGCAAGAATGGCAGAGTGAAGGATGTTATCATATGCTTTTGTTATGCCTGCAGCGATTACGGTTCGTACAAGGTGACTCTGCGGAGAGTGGTCAAGCACGTCAGCAGCCAAAGTAGCAAGGCCGTCCTCCGTTCCAATTTGTGGGCGGAAACCAATTTGAGAATCTGGGTAACAATCATGGGATTCCAGCCACCACGACAATCGTGCGGCTAGAATTTTTCATAAAGCTTGCAGATATTAGGCGTAAGGGAAATTGGACGAAGGGCCGAGAGAGATACTGGAGGCTGACCTGACTTGGGTATTGGAACCACAATAGAATGCTTCCAGTCTCCCGGCATGACGCCAGAAAGCCACACTTCGTTTAAAGTATCAAGTAGGGTTTGCAAAGCCCTCCCTTCCAAGTTACGGAATAAGGAGTTAGGTATCCTGTCGTGCCCGGGAGTAGTAGTAGCTTTTAAACGTTCAATGGAGGCCAGCAGCTCTGCCATGGTAAGGTCAGAAGTAATCCCATCGGAGGGCTCTGTAACCGATAAGTCAGGTGGAGACGTAGCGGTGCAGTCATGGTTTGGAAAAAATTGACGGGCCGCTTGTTTTGCAAATGTGTCCTCATCCACATTTAGCACGAGGCGAATGCTCTCTGTGTAATCTGCAACCTGAGAAGGGCGCTCCATGACGTGAAACACTCTCCAAAGATGTCGATTGCCCTGCGTAGAGGACAGGCGGGAACTCCATGTAGCCCAGCGTTACCTGCCTAGCCGCTTTGCATAGCCCCGCGCCCGTGCGGTAGCGCGGTGAAGAGTAGGAAGAGCCGAAGGGTCATCGGGGTGACGAGTAGCGTAAAGATCCGCCTGGCGACGAAGAGCCTACAGATTCAAGAGATGTATGTTCGGGTTTGGGTTGTCTTCATTTACAGTAGTGGTAAATGTGTGAGTAGCGAGAACAGCAGAGAGTAGACAGTGCTGAAGAGGGGTTGACTGTAGATTCATTCATTCATTCATTCATTTTTATTTGTTCTTCACAACATTACGTACACATTGTGAAAGGGGCCAAGAAGAAAAGCCGTTCCTTTACGGCTTGAAAAAAAAATCTTGATCCCCCCTGGCATTGACGGCAACGAAGCAACACAATCCAGAAACAAATGTACAGAAAAAATATACAGAAATATACAGAGACAAACAAAATTATAACTTGGCATTTTTATGAAAGGTATGGCGACAAGCTCATGGAACGGTCGGGAAATAAAGACATGCAGTCATAATGAAACAGTGGCTAAATATCTGTACAAGGTGTTTTGTTTATGAAATGTGTGGTGTGTATTAGGGACATGCAAATTAATAACACAACGCCTTCAGGTTCCGGAAATTTAGTCCTAAAATATCTGTTCGCGCTTTATTATGTTCATTTAGTAATCAAGGCAGGTTATTCCTAAGACTCTGAAACCCATAGTTGGTACGGCATTTTGGCACTTTCCAACGGTCTGTTGTCCTCGTATTGTAGGCCGCGTTGCCTATTAATTCTAAGTTCGATATGTCCAAAAACAGCCTTTGATTTTCCTTGATGCTGAGTTTATATTCGCGTAGGAGTTTATAATGATACATTGTCTGCGCGTACAGAGTCCCATGACGTTATTCGTACAGTGCGGCGTATTTTCCGTAGACGCGTAGGCGTGAGGGAGATAAAAATAGGGCTGTGATCGCTACACCATGTATCAGAATCAACAGTCCAACGAGGGTTACCGGGGCCTAACCACCAAGTCAAATCAGGTGAATATGGGCCACCTCAAGGGCGGGTAGAACTATTCGGGTGGTTTAAAAGTTGAAAGGAATGATCCGAAAAGCTCCCTTGGATGTGTGCACCCCTTGAGCAATCCGATGGGTAACCCCACGCAGTGTGTGCGCCGTTGAAGTCACCACCAAGTAGTATAGGGATACCCGAGTTGGTAGAACGTAGAAAACGAACCCACCCAGATTGGGAGATGCGGAGTCAGGACGACTATAAAAAGAAACTAGAATAAGGGGTGTGCGTGCAGGTTTTACGAGAAGGGCGACAACCTCTTGACGTGTGTTGCACCACCGTGAAAGGTCGAGCGGTGTGTGCGGAACAGAACTGTGAATATAAATTGCAGATTTACCTGGGCTGAGGGAGGAGGCGGTGCAACGGCGATGAGGGATAGATGGTGAATGGTATGCGCAGAAACCTGAGATGCGTGGGAGTGCATTATGCTCTTGCAGTAGGAACGCCCATGCCCTCAGCTTTCCGTCGCGAAGGCGGATGTTCACTTCAGTGGCCTTATTAGCGGATACTCGACAGTTCCACTACACCACCACCGATGATGATGCGCTATCCATGACGAGGCTGAATAGCTTCCACGATGAGGGATGTCACCTGCTTCATCAGCGCTAATATCTTATCCACTGTCGGTGTAGTCACGGCTAACAGGTGGTCGGCACCTGATTGTGGGCCAGTGCTTACCCTAGGTGATTCCTCTGATGACTGCTCTGCTCCCCGGTTTACTAGAATTCTTCGAGAGGATTGAGAACGACACTGTTCCCGGCGCTGGGTGAGTTCGTCAAGTCGGCGGCGAGCCTCCGCGCTTGCATTGTCTAAAGCTGTGTCTTCATCTGTGGTATCCACATGTGATGAATGCACTGGACGTTTTGGCGTACCATTTGATCCGGTAAGTTGAGCCGCTTGTGCACATGTACGCTGGTGAGGAGACGTATGGTGAGCCGCGGGCTCAGATAAAGGAAGTTCAGGGAAGTAGTTGTCGCCACATGCGAGAGCTGCAAAGCGATTACTTGTAGGAACATCCATTCTTGCAGGCGACTTGTGAAACTTCGCTTGCTTCTTCTTTGGACAAGCGGGGGAGTGAATGTCATGGTCCGGCGATTTGCACAGGGCACAAGGAACTGTTGGTTCATTCATGTCGGCCACAGCTGCTGGATTAGGGCAGGTATTTTGCATATGTCCTTCTTTGTGGCAGTGATAACAAAAAATACGACGAGGTCGGAATGGCTGGGGTTTGACGATCGCACCGTAGTAGGTAAGGTACTTCGGGAGAGTCAACGGGCCTTGCAGGATGAGCAGGTATGAGCCCCTGCGACCCATAGGCCGTGCTTGCAGTACAACGTGAGTTGCGCGCACCTCCTCGGGTAGGCTCGTGCTGTCGACATGATGAGCCATGCAGCGGAGTGTCAGGAGCAGATGCAAAATATATTTGCACCGGGACATGCTTGCTGTCATTCAGGGGGATCCGCGTAACTGCGCAAAGTTTCTGGGCGTCCATCAATGATGACAAGTTTACCGTGATGGTGTTCGATGGGCGATGGACGACAAACCCGCAGTAGTTCGAAGAGCCAAGAGCGTGGTCAATTGTGGCTTGAACATTCCGGACAGGGATGGCAGTCATATCAAAGCGCAATGTAGGCTTGATGGTAACGCGGAACGAGTTCGCAGCAGGCGGAAGAGAGCCTTGACTCACGGCAGGCATCTGTGGAGGAGGCTCAGACGCTGGTGACGGCCCTTGGTGGGAATACTGAACTGGCGCGACGGGCACAGATTCTTGAGGGAGTGCCACGGGCACGCAGGCGGTGGAGCAGTCCATGTCACAGGCCAAAGTCGTAGCATCGGAAGACGGCGCAGGCTGGAGGCCCAGAGGCGCGGACGATTGCGTAGACGTGGAGGCTGCGTCAGGTGGCAACACAGCGGGCATCCGCATAGCTGCCGTCGACACCGCAGAATCCATGCAGACGCGTAGCGCGGCCTCGCTCGGCAGCGCCGAGCTAAGCCTAGCTTGCCCCTGAGGGTTCCGGTTGGGTTTTCTCACTTGAGAATGCGCCCACCTTGCCGGGAATTTCTCCGCAGGGCGTCGTCAGGATTCGGTCTCACGGAGGGCACTGTCCGACCCACGCCACACGCGAGAAGACAGCGAAAAGCAAAAACACATACCTAGAAGCAGACACGTAGCCACCCACTAGGTGTTCGTCTTCCTGTTGTTCAATTGTCTTACAGTCTACAATTGTCTTGCTGTGCTTGCCTCTAGTTTTCCTGGTTTCGTTGAAATGCATGCGAGTATGAAAATTGATTTTGACATGGTCCATTGCGTTGCTAATGGTGAACAGGAGCGAAACAGGCCTCTAGTTAATGACACTAGCCTTATCTCCAGACTTGTGAATGGGGATGACCTAAGCCATTCTCCAATCATCAGGAATGGCAGCTTGTTTCAGACTTTCGTTGAATATTATAAGCTGGTATTTCGAGCACCATTCTACGTATATAAATAGAAAGTTATTATATACGTGGTCCGGTCCAGCAGACCTTTTTTGTGTCTAAGTTCAGCAGAGACGAAAAAATGCCTTGTTTCGTAATAATTTAATATACGTTAAATAGACTCTAAAATGTAAGATAGTCGCGTAGTCTGAGCTTGATTTTCCTGATTTCTCGGTTGTCACAGCTTCCGCTACAGTGTTTCCACTTCTCACGAGTAGAGGCCATGCTCTATATTGTTTGTATTCGTGTTTTGAAAACCACTGAACGCAATTCAATACTACACCAAATTTCTGCAAGAAATGAGGAGACGTAGCTTAGTAGTTGCTCAAAATTTTTCATTTATTGATCATTTCAATGAAAAAACTGAAAAAAAATAGACAAGCAATCAATCAAACAAACAAACAAACCAGATCCCGCATCTTTCACGTTCGGTAAGATCGAATAAGTGATCACGAGCGCTGTATCGTGATGTCTGTGAAATTCTTGACAACACAACTTCATTTTTTTTGTCCCCTTTCGCCTTTTCCTCTTGCAAAATGGGTGCATAATCTTATATGGGTTGTGAAGACATGTTGTGAATAAAATGTAAACTGTTCTGCTAATTCAAGGGTTTTAGCAATGGAAGCCAAGAAATTAGTGATAGGAGCTGGTTTATACGCTTAAGCAACACACAGGTGAGCACATACACGTGCGGGCGATGTGAATTACGTTCGTTGCCCGCTGGCAACGGACCAAATCGATCGATGTTTTTCCGGCGTCTTTCTTCATCTCCAATGTAGGGAATCCGTGCTTCAAATTTTGCCTTTGAAGTATGAGCAGAGGTATCAAGCGCACATAACAAACAACAAAACTGGACCACTGCAAAGTGCGGAGCCTTCAGGAGGAATGTAAAAATCGGCCGCTTTGGTCAGAAATTTACGGATTCGATTCTGGGCATGCATGATTAAGTCGCATTCTTCCTCATGCCCGAGTTGGGGGGGGGGGGGGGGGGCGCAGGAATGAAGAAGAGAGCAGCCAAAGTTAAGGAATGATGACGCGTACACTGAGTTTATGTTCGCATATCGTCATTGCTTTGAATGTTTCGTGAGGGCCGGCGACAAAAAGATAAAAAGTCTAGCCGTAGGAAGAGCGGTGTTCATCAAGTTGGCCGCAATGCCAGGCTCAGATTCTGCATGGCAATGGACTTATAGCAAGCAGGAATGTTCGTTTTTAGACACTGAGGAGAAATCGAACATGGGCTTTATCGGGAGATTATCTTGAGGGCAAAAACTATACTTTGATTTAAAATGAAGCTTTTATTCGCCAGAAAACTCCAGAACAAAAACGACAGGTTTCGCCATCACATCCGATCTTGGAAGTTAACTACCTGCGTCGATCCATTTCTGCGAGGATCACGTAGGTCAGGCTGCATCACCACCACTGATTTCAAATCGGTGATCATGGAATACTTTCCGGCGTGGAAGTCTCGAGCTCGCAAAAAGTGCCGGGAATATTTTGTATGCAATATCTATAGAAATAAGTGCGTATTTTGCTCCTTGCCAAGTATTGACAAACCTGAAAAGAGCCACTGAAGCGGTTTCAGCGCGCTTCCACTAAAACCTCCAATCTCAGATTTCGCCGATGCTAGTCTGTCCGAAGCCTGTGAAAGGTGGCTCCCCTCAATGGCTGGCAGGTGACAATCGGGTTGTGGGCAACCTGCCGACAGGCTTTGTGGCCAGGCAGTCAGAATACTTTACGGCAAGGCACTCCACCGTCATGAGTTGGTTTCGAACCGGCGGCGGCACGAAAAGATCACCTACACTGACAACTGGATTCGACCACTACGTCATCGCTGCAGCCGAACAACGCACGTGTTCAGCTCCCAGTTTCTCGCGCTGCGCTTAGGAGGTCGTTTCAATCAGCTTCCATCCGTGCGTAATGAATGCAGAACACACCGCTATCGATTTCCCTCTTAAATGTTGACTCGAACCGAAATCGAAAACCGAAGTGCGAGTGCCCCAGATTTGCATTTGGCCTTATCAAGCTAAATTCTCCGTCTTTTGGTGTACTTAGAACAAACTTTGGATGGTGTTGCCCTCAATATCCCATGTATTCCGTTCGCGCCGCAGACAGGCAACTTTCATATAGGTACAATGATCTCAATGAAGTTCTCAGTTTGCCGTTGCGGTGGCTCGCTGGTTATGGCGTTCGGCTCCTGACCCGGAAGACGTGGATTCGATCCCGGCCGCGGCGGTCGAATTTCGATGGAGGCAAAATTCTAAAGGCCCGTGCACTGTGCGATGTCAGTGCACGTTATAGAACCCCAGGTGGTCGAAATTTCCGGAGCCCTTCACTACGGCGTCCTCATAGCCTGCTTCACCAACTAGCCCTACAACGTGTTTTGTTAAGTGAAATCTCATAGCCTGAGTAGCTTTGGGACGTTAAACCCCATTACACCTTTACCTAAACCTAAGTTCTCAGTTTCCACGGTGCAGCTACCGTGGCCGGTTTTAGGTTAGCTTTCGCCCATCTATGCTTGCATCCCCAAAAATAAAAACTGAAGGACAGTATCGAAGAATGTGTACCACCCACTATGAATTGCTTTACGAAGCAAGAGAAGAGTGACGCACAACGATGACCGGACACATATGGCGGCGTATTTCAGTGCCCGCGACCTATCGCGCAAGTCAGGTAGATTGACATAAAAAAAAGAATAGCCCGCTGTAAAAGATTGCTGAGTCACGACGCAACGTTCCAGGTATGGTTTCTTGCTTATTTTATTGTTTTGTACAGACGGTCGAAGTAGAATGAATTTTCGGCAAAGAAGCGTGTATAAAGTTTGCAATGAGCCAAATAGAAGCCTTCTTAAGACAAAGCCGCTTATAAAGAAGGAAGGACCCATATTCTGACTTTGTCTCGCAGAACACAGGAATCTTCAGGAGCGTGCGTGAATTAAAACAAAGTTGTTCAGGAAAGTAAACTCCTCAACGGGCGTAAGTCTCTTGTTTATGGATTCAGGCACAAAACAGGCAAATAGTGCCGCACCTCTAATCCACATTAGCAAACGAGCACAGACCAACGAGATTAAGATGTTTACAAGCCCGTCCTTGTGCACTCATGCCTTAGTAATTGTAATAAAGGCCTTAATATTCTTTATATTTCACAAAGTCTTCTGATGCTGGTTTTTGCAAATACATGTGATTCCTGATATTGGAGCACACAGTAGAATTTCCAATGACAATAAAACCGCTTTCTTATTTCCCGGCGGGAAAATAATTTTGCGCTGTTGTCAGAGAATGAGATACAAAAGATGCGAAAAAAATTTATTGTAGAAAACTCAGCACTACTTTGTTACATGAATATTGATAAGACCGCCTCCAGAACGATGCGACAATGTTACGGGCATTGATGACGTAATTTTCATATTTCCGTCGGAATTCAGGCGCCTCTGAAATAAAGAAAGAATGCTCAAGTAATAGGTAATAGGCTTGTTATGTGCTTCAAGTGTTCTTAAATATACCCAACTATTCTGAACAAAAACTTTTTTTTGACAGGAAAAATTTTATGAGCGCAATTTTTTTCATATGCTGTAGGATTTTACTATAGCAATAAATAGATGCCCCGATATTCCTTCCCCAGGCTTGCATTTTATTGCTATTAACGTTTTTGTTATCGTCAAAAACGTCCCTACAGGTTTTCTAAGGAAAAACTTTAAAAGTATTTGCTGCGCTTCGAAAGGATGGACAGTTACCCCCAATATTTCTATTACAGGACATTACTTAAACGAGCGTATGTCATTCCGTATTTCAGTCAACAAATGTGCACTGTCGGTGTGTGCCACCTTTATGACGACATGGCGGAAATTACCCTAATAAATGTGATTTGTCTCTGAACCTGCTTTGTCCAGTCCCTAACTTTAATTGTGTACTCACACTTTTCTTATGGACCCTTGTGATACATCGGTAAGCGTCGGGTCTGTTCCGTTAGCTGTGGTCGTACACTTGCAGGCACCGGGTGTGTACGACAGCTCCGACTCCGTATCTGTAGGCTGGTAGGTGGGACACTACCGAAACGGGCGCGGGCAACGCTGAAAGCCACAGGGGTTGGTGTGGACGCTCTAATGCTACGATGCGTGGAGGTGGTCAGCCCTGGTGTCCCTGGACGCTCCAGTCGCCGCATGGACGGTTGCTGCAGCCTGCGCGACGAGGACCATGGCCAAGGCTGGAGCAACGTGCACAGCAGTAAGGGTGGCGGCCGGTGCTGCTGCCACAACAGGAGCGGCATGAAAGAGTCCGTTGACAGCAGGTGCAGCCTTGTACGTGGCCGCCGTGAAGCAGTGAAGAAGGTAAGCCGTGATGGCAGGAGCCGTATGATAGGTGGCCATGGATGAAGCAGCATCGACAACTGTAGTCAGAGCCGGGGATTCGAGGGAGGGGGAATTCTGGTAGATGCAAGTCAGGGAGACCGCGCTGCGATATGTGGGGAACGCCGACGCTGTCTGGTAGGTGGCCACGTACAGTAGTGATGGTGGGAACGGAAAAACTGAAGACGGGAACGCTGTGGTACTGGCGGCAAGTCACCTGTGCTGAACGGTAGGTGGCGAAGGCAGGGGTGACGGTGTGGGTAGTTGCGAAAGGTGGAGCTGGTTGTTGGCGCCCACCTGCGTCACCCTAGAGACGGCAGCGAATGCTGGAGCCGAATGGTAGACTGGCATAGGCTGGTACCCGGCTGGTGCAGCCTGGTAATTACGGGCAATAGCCGAAGTCGTGCGGTAGGTAACGTAGGAAGGCGCAGCACCCACAGCGCTACTAACCGCAGGAGTAGCATGAGACCTTTGTACGCGGGATGCGGATGGCACAGCGCCAGCGTGGTAAGCCAGTGCTACTGGCGACGAAGGGACGACTACGTTATGAGATGGAACGACATCGTAGGGCTCGGCAGCTGGAGTGGGGTGTAGTGGGTAGACTCCGAAGGCAGAACCGTGCCCATAGCTCACGCGGTAGTTGCTGTAAGGGGCGTTGCCGATGCAAGAACTTACGGCGAGAGAGAGGAGTAGAAAAACTTGAACCTGTAGCGAAGTGAAAAGAACAGTGGTTAAGAAATGGGAAACACATTTTCAGTGTGAAATCGTGGACAGTGAGAGTTTTGTAGGCAGTACAGGTGGTGGCTTTCGATTATAATAACATTGACGAAACGCACTACAATGATTACGGGAATCGCTTTCCATTCTGTTTCTTTCTGCTGCCGCTTGCTTTAGCGTCCTATTTTCTTCAGTGTTAGGTGCTTGATCGTGTCGGATTTACGAAGTGATGGCGAATGATCAAACACGTTGCTCATTTCTCTTTCGTCAGGTATATAAACGAGTTATATTCTCACGCTAAAAGACGCTGATATTTCAGTTCGGTACTGGGAGATTTTGGAAATTACTCGAAAAACGTGCTGCGGAAGGAATTTAAATCTGAATGAGTAAGGAAAAACATCTAACGAAAGCGGAGATAGTTTTTTTCCTCTGCGTGCCAAATAATTTATTGTTTGTTTTTAGGTCTGAGTAAATTCAACGTAATATCACAACTAGGGTTCTATACCATGGTAAAATTTCTTTCATGCTTATATTGTGTAATATTTATTGTCAGAGAGTCCGTAGCACGCGGTAAATCGATTGGGCGAAAGTATTTCTGAGTAGGTGACTCTTGCATGCTTGTGCGAGAAGGCTACAAAACATCGTTTCTTCGCTTATCTATACTCTTCCTCTTGGTTATGTCCTTTAAATGTTCGCTAATACATCTCCTCTGACTAACCCCGAAGTGGCGAATTACGAAAGCATGTTCACTACGAAAAGAAGCTCTCGTCCAAGTTCTACCTTCTACACTGCGAACTAAACCCGCAATGAAGTCTTCACGCTGGTGCTGTTATCATAGTTTTTTATATTTTGAAGAGGTAACATCAGAAATGTGTTTGATAATCACCCCTTTCGTTGTATTCAGTGCTCGAATTCGTACGGAATGAGTTAACAAACATTTTTATGTGCCTTCCACATCATTCGGTTGAGCGCTGTGTTTTCAAGATTTTTTGTTTTTTCCAACATGTGTGGAACTTTGCTGCAGGTGATTTTGAAAAAATGAAGAATTTTGGACACGCGGCAAGATAATTCCTTAAAGTACAGCAAACCTTTTTTACCGTGCTGCTACCACTTTCACAATTGTCAGAAGAAATGTCATGCGCATTTGTTACATATTTTGGTCATTAAATAAAGGATAAACGCCATTAAGAACAATGAAGATAAGAGTTGGCTCTGATACTCACTGCAACAATCATGGCTGCTGTGATTTTGCTGTCCGGAGAGTACCGGTTCTAGGCTGACGCCGCAGGATTATATACTGCCAATGTTTTCAGCAGAGAGGGCTTGCAGTTCGCACTGGAATTTTTCTTAGATGGAAATATTGAGCGAATGTATTCACCAAAACACAAATGAGGGTTCTGTGTTCGTCTTGGAGAAGTGACTATGCTTCCCTGAAGCACGTTGACGACACCCTCTGAGCGGATTGATGCTGAAGAGATACTGCGAAACCAGGTTCTTTGCAAGACTAATTTTTTCCCCCGCGTCCTCAATCGAGGAAAAAAGATAAAATATAAGAATCATCGGACTAATGGAACTCTGTGAGTAGCCACCGTATCTTGCCGGGTGGAGATCACGTTCGCTTTCGCTTTTTTTATAACTGAAGGCTATTTGGGAAATACCTTACGATGCGGCAAGAGTACGAAAGGAAAAATAAAGAAACATTTAGCGCAGCTCAGAGCGACTGGTGTCTGGATCATAAAAATGCTACGAATTTGCACAAAATGTCAATTAAAATTGAAATTTGGTCTCCGACATTCTGCGCCACTTTTTGCGGTGGCATTCTGAAATTTGTATTTATGATTATTTATTGAGACGAAATTACAATCTTCAAGGGACGCCCTGGTTGTACAAGTATTCATGGCCTTTTGCAAGTAAGAGCAGCACGGCGAAAATGACAAGAGGAAAAAAAAATTATCAC
Organism: Amblyomma americanum; assembly: GCA_030143305.2. NCBI lineage: Eukaryota > Metazoa > Arthropoda > Arachnida > Ixodida > Ixodidae > Amblyomma > Amblyomma americanum. The sequence continues at coordinate 51,520 of JARKHS020029902.1, read as the reverse complement.
TAAAAATAAATAAACAGCCATGAGCACACAAAAATAAAGTTGTACAAGAAAGTTGTGCGGTTAGCTAATAACAGGCTCAGCCAGTTACAAGCGGCCCGCACAGTAAATAGACAAATTTTGGTAGAAATACGGGTATGTAATAGACCAGAAAAAGAAAGTGTCACACTTTTCACTTCTCAATTCAAAAAGAATATACAGCAAGCAAACAAACCTATTGAAGAGAGTAAAAACATCGAGTTATTTTATTAGACCATTATTCCAACCCTGCACTACTTTTCTCGCCTTACATATATAGAATGGTGCTGTTTCCTTGGCCAATCGTTTAAAGTAGAGCGGGATATATTAAGCTCGAGCCCTGTTCAAATAAAAGACACTCTTGGTAAAAAAAAAATAATTGAACAAGACGTAAGTCACACCATTTTATGTTTTTAGTTTTGAAAGAAGTTCAAAACCGAACATATTTGTTCAAAATAATTTGCAGTAACAGCGTATGTACTTTAGGAATTTCAAACATCATCATTAACTGCAGTTAGTGTCACCCGGATTTCGGGCGCTATCCGCTACATCCAGTGCAATTCTTTGCAATATCCTAGTAGCACATTAGGTTTAGACCTCGAAGCCCGTGCACTGTTAATCCGCATCTCAACACTAATTCTGAAGTGCTTTATATATCATCAATCTCAGCCTTCTGTTTGCAAAGCTACTCTCTTGAGATGCGCAGAACCTTTCAAGCCATGTTTACAATGCAATAATTGAATACGTTCGTTAAGTTTGTTCTAACTAGTCATAATCTAATCATTTCCACCTTTCATGACTCTGATTAATATTCAGTGAATGATATATTAGCTTCCCTACTGGGTGTTTTAAATCTGACACTGAACGTGGACGCGAAGAAATTCAGGGGCTCTGATGAAATTCATAATGAAGTTCACGTTCTATATTCGCTGATGAGATCTCTTTATGTTCAAGTTGTATCTATGAAATCTCTTACTCTCAAGAGTGAAACCTTAGGCTTGCAAGTTTCATAAATGCCCAAGGCATAACTGGCACCATGGGGTTGTTGGTAAATCACAGCACGCATTTGCAGTGGCTCCAAAGCACAAGTCTGCTTTTCACAGCAGGTTTAAATATTCAATTTAATAATTCCAAGATTTTACCCCCTGATGGAATGCAAAAGACGTGTTATGTGTTTAGGCCAAATCCAAACTGATGATTTCAGTAACGGAAACGTTCCAGGCCTCGGCACAAGAAAATTCACACTCACGTTTCGCGCCTAGCCAACGCGGCTAGACAGTAGCACGGATTTGAATGGGATAGAGAAAATAGAGTATTACGCACCAGAATAAGCTAAATGAACTTTCTAAATTCAAGCTAACCGTGCAATCTGAGTGATATTGCAGGAATTTCTAAATAGCTGGGGCGGCAGAAAGCTCGGTGGGCGGATGAGATCAAGAAGTTTGCGGAGATCGGCGGCTGTAGCTTGCAAAGGACAGGGTTATTTGAAGAAGGACATACTCAAAATGTTTGACAAAAGCATTCTTGAGCGGAAAACCGTTTAATAACACAATTTTTTCATATAAAGTGAGATTTCACTATAACACTCAATATATCCGCAGATCACCCAACGGCAGGATTGCATTTTTTTCCCATTAACTTTTTTTGCTAGTGTCAAAAGCGTTCCACATTGTTTTTCTAAGGCAGCCTTAACTGCTGGATGCGATCAATGGAAACACTTGCAAAGAAAGATTTTGCTACATATTAGAAGAATAGATCATTACCTTTAATCTTTCCATAGCAGCATGTTACACTTTTCTAATTTTCAAAATTTTTTCCCGAGAATGTGGGACATGGGGAGAGGCCTTTATCCAGCAGTGGGCGTTGTCAGGTTGATGGTGATGACGAATCATCAATTTCTCTGCACTGTTTTCAATTCTGATCAGGAGCAGCTCTATGGGATAAACTTTGTTTTCCTGGTTTAAATGAATACTGAATAGAATTTATTACACCTGTTTTTCCAATTGATAAAAAAGAGTTAGCTTAATTGTATCTTAAAACTGTCTAGTTATTGATGCTCTAAGTAAAGAAAATGCAAAACAAACAAAGAAGCAAACAAACAAACAAGATCGCGCACTTATCGCCTCCTCCCAATGTGAATACGTGAGCACGCGAGCCTTACCGTGATGTCCGTGAAATTCATGACCGCACAACCTCAATTTCTGTTTGCCCTTTTGCCGTTTCTTCTTTCAAGAGGTACACAATCTTATAAGTAGTGTGAGCAGGTGTTTTTATTAGAATTCAGAATTTAAGTGCGCAAACAGAGGCGATATGCAGACATGCCCGAGTGTCGTGGGACATCGGTGTGTGGTAAATATTTCCATATTTATGAAACTAATCAGGTGCTCTTCAGTGCAACGTCTCTTCGTACACCGCATCAAGATTTCGGGGCGTTAATCCCTTCGAATAAACGTGTTGTGGTAAGGAAAACAAATTGTAGGCTACAGTTCTCTTTAAGTGTAGGCTACGAGGCTCTTTAAATGCTTCAGAGTTTCCTCATTTTCTTTCTAAGCTGACAAGAAGTAACGGAAGAACCGAATACATTCTGACATCCACTGAATACCTTGTTACCCTCACAGTAGAAAAATTTAGATAGAAAAAGATTTTCAATCTCGTGTTTGATAGCGGTTGTAAAGAATTGGTGACGAAGTAGTTAGTGACAAGAAAAATGCCTCTTCGGAAACTGCTTACCCTGATATTCTGGAGGGTGCCGGACGACAAGAAACTATTTTGCTGACAGCCCGGCGTTGCGTAATAAGCAATTCCAAGGCAAGTGACACAACCTCGCTTTTTTTTACGGGTTGGAAGAATACATCGCATCCGTGCAATCTATATTCGATGGATGTTATGCTGAAAGTGACCTAAAAGAAATTCTCATTGAAGCTGTAGTTTTCTTTGTCACCTTCCTTCTCGTTTAACCAGTGCCCCCTGCTAAAAGAAGAAAGGCATCCCACGGGTGTCTCATATCACGCTTCTCTCATTTGGCCAGCATCAAGTCGCAATGCAGTGGCATCTTTTATTTTCGTCCAGCAATGTCGTTGCGGAAATGCTCTACATCTTTAAAACACCAAGCACGAAGTTCGAAGTGTCTCTAGATTACCCAAGTGTATCGGAAGGTCGGTAGAGGTACGTCGACATGCTGAATATGCCACTTGTCTGAGCGTCCTTCAAGAGAGAATTCGAGGAAATTCATCTCTGCGAATTCGATTTCCAGTGGCAGCAAAACGTGCTACCTACGGCACAAATAACCTGCACTGGCGCATGATATTGCGACAGTTCACAGGAGGTGAAAAAAAAATAACGACAAGGATTGATACCGTGTTATACGCACTTCCTCTGTTAAAACGTAGTGTCCGCGTAGCATATAAAATTTGTACTCCAAACTGTGAGCAGAAGAAATATTACGATCATCAGACACACTGTTTATTGGCGCAGCATCTCGGCTATGAGCTTTTTGAATCCATTTGCACTGGCAGGTATATGCAGTGCCACGTGTACAAATTTTCACTGAGAGCAACAAAAGAAAAAGTTCTGGCCGAAGTCCCAAGCGTTGGGCACCTGTGCAATAACCAAGTATTCAATTCAGCGTGTACCAGAAGGTTTTGGAACATCTATAGAGCCTATTGCCGAAACAAATTAGCTCTCCGAATCTGCTAGACCGTCGAGCAGATTTGATAGTGCAATTTTTTTCTCGTTCGAGACAGTATAATTACATAGCTGCATGCCGGATATTCTTTTTACTCGAGTCACATGACTCGTTGAGACACTCCGATGTAGTTGTCTACGGAGCCAAGCACGTAGCATGTCGATGGAAAAGTGAATTTGACGTGTTACGATCAAATTTGGTATAACACATGCTTTTTTACAGCATCAACTTTGTATCATCAGTCTTAAGGAAATTACGACTGGTAATCTTGGCTCCGTTTCTGAAAAGTATATCTTCCAATTATTGATTGCGGCTGATTACTGTCTCAACGGAATAAATTATGGGCAATCAAGTAAGTTATATTTTGAAGTTGGCTGAAAAAACAATGACGAAGCTCACGAAGAAGATATGAATTTTTAGGTGCACATAATATTAAACGCTTAGCAACACAACGTGTTAACAGTTACTCGCCATAAATTCACATTAAGATTACATGGTCATCTAGCGGAGTATGAGCACAGAAATTGACTCAAAAGATATTGCTGCTAAGTGCTAAATGGTTGTGAATTAGTGGCTAATCTTTTGATCAGATTGAACGCTCTTTGGCATTAGGAGCTGCCACAAAAATGAGGAAAATGGCAGCTTGCGCCATTTTGCTGCATGAAGTACGGCTTGCATATGCGACTTTTGGTGGGCATTCACAGTATATGAATGATGTTAAGCTCCATTTTAAATCTGCACATAACTTTATTAAGAGGTCGCTTAAAGTTAGTGCAACATTTACTTACGCTTATGCGCATCTATGAGTAGAAAGAAAACACTTTTGAAAGCATTGTGGTCTATACATATGAACAATTTATTTCACAGTGCTGAACAGCATTAGGCAGCTAGTCATGGGCCTATCTTGACGTCTTGTCTTGAAGATGCGTTGTTTTTTTAACGCAACCATAATTTCTGGAAGAGAAAAAAGAATGAACGTTACCACTGGTTGTTACAAAAGCTTGCTCTTTTTTAAAAGGAGTATTCGAAAAAGTCGTGCCGAATTCGCGACTAGAGCCAGTCGCTGTTTAATTATCTACTCACATTTCTTTTTGTGAATCTTGGCAGTGTAGCCAAAAGCATCAAGGCCATAGCCGTAGTTGTGGCCGTACACAGGCAGGCCCTGGGTGTAACGCAGGGCTCCGACACCGTATCCGTAGCTTGGTAGGTGGGCGACGGTCGAAACAGGGGCGTGGGCAACGCTGGAAACCACAGGAGACGTGTGGACGGTGTGGTGATCCAATGCATGGAAGGGGTCAGCCTTGGTCACCCTGGAGACTCCAGTGGCCGCGTGTACGGTTGTTACAACCGGTGCCCGATGAACGGCGGACAACGCTGGGACAGCGTGCACAGCAGTAAGAGTGGAGACTGGAGCAGAGGCCACCACAGGAGCGGCATGGTAGACCCCAGTGACAGCTGGTGCAGCCTTGTACGTAGCCACGGAGGGCACGGCGTGGACTGCGGTGGCGACGGCTGGCGCAGCAGTAAGAACTGGGGCAGTCTGGTAGACGTGAGTCAGAGCGGGTGCACTACGATACGTAGAGAAAGCCGGCCCGGTCTGATAGGTGGCCACCTTGCCAACAGCGGGGAGAGCAGCGTCGGTACGAAAAGAGGAAGCGAAGAGGGGAGCGCTGTGGTACTGGCGGGTGAGCACCGGTGCCGAACGGTAGGTATCAAAGGCTGGGGTGGCAGCGACTGTGGCAACAGCTGGAGCTGGATGGTAAGTGCCCACCGGCGTCACCCTTGATACGGTGGTGACGGCTGGAGAAGATTGGTAGACTCCTGCCGAGTGGTAGACAGCCGGTGCCGCCTGGTAGACGCGTGTGATAGCCGGATCTGTTTGGTAGGTGGCGTATGAAGGCACAGCAGCTACAGCGGCGCGGACCGCAGGGACAGCATGGTATGTTTGCACGCGCGAAACGGCAGGCACTGCGGCGCTGTGGTAAGATAGAGCTGCTGGCGCCGAAGCGACGACCGCCTTGTAGGAAGGAACGACGGCAGAAGTGGCGTGGTAGGACTCGACAGCTGGAGCCGTGTGAAGTGGGTAGGCTCCGTAAGCAGAGCCGAGTCCATAGCTCACGCGGTAGTTGTTGTAAGGGGCGTAGCCGGCAAAGGAGCTGACGGCCAAGGCCAGGAGTAGAGGTACTTGCATCTGCAGCGGATTATGCAAGACAGGTTTACAGATGGAAGAGTATATGTTGGTAAAAAACAAAAGGTGCAACATTTTTTCATATCACTCATTGCTGAAGGCATTTAGTCTTTTCATGTCTTGTTTGATGTAATGAAGTGTCACAAGTAGGATCTTATCCTATAGTGGTGTTATGACAACGTTGTTTATCTAATATATGTGGTGCGAGAGTTGCTCTTACTAGGCAGTAAGTAGGTTTAAAACATTTATCTGTGTTTTACTTTTACGGAAAATCGCCTGGGGGAGAGTTGAGTAGCTTTTTGTTCAACATGATGGTCTTTTAAAGTTAAGTGACAGACCTCTTGTGAAGAACCATGCGGTAAATTGCGAAAATATTTGCATCAATTGTAGGTCTAGTAAAACGCTATATACACTGAGCTGAGAACCACAACCGCAATAAAGGTTTCAGGGTTCAGCTGCAAGTAATTTTTTTAATGTTTTTAACAGGCAACATCAAAAATGGAATTAAGGAGCGGTGAAGTATGAAAGAAGACAGCTGCCTATCGCAACCTGTGAATGCCTGCACAAAAGGCATTGTGCGTTGTGTTGTTTTTAAGATTTATTTTACTTTTTGCATCAATTACAATGTGCTCGAAATATAGTAAACGTTAAAGAATTGAGTATATGTGACAGGGTAACTACTTAAAATGCAGCAAACATTTATTAACCAGTCGCCAATTTACAAAACCCACCACATGAGCAAAGGTATGAGCTTTTGTTCAGTTCAAACATGGAAGACCAGTGACTGCTGGTAGAGACCGGGCGACAGCCGCTTCAGTCTCCGTAGGAGCCCTGGACTATGGGCTCCTTTCAAAGCTCCAGAAAACGGTTCTTAATAACCGTTTTTGATGCGTTCTTTCAAGCCAGTAGGAAATAATTATAAACAAATGGAGACCCCCTTACCATCTAATTTTACTATGACATTAAGTAGTACCAACATTAACATCTATGGAGGATGCTGGGTTGGATTATACTCACTGCGATCATGGCTGCTGTGCTCGTGCTGTCTAGAGAGTGCTGGTTCCCGCATGCCGTCGGAGGCTTTATATACTGCGCATGTTTTCAGTAGACAGGGCTGACAGTGCGCGCTGGAATTTTTCTTGCGTGCAAATAGGGGGAAATATAAAAGGAAAACAAAAATGTGGGGTCTGAGTCCGTCTAGAAGAAGTGTTTACGCTTCATCGAAGCAGGCTGACGACACCCTAAGAACGGATTGACGCTGGCGAGTTACCTGCGAGGCGGCGTTCTTCATAGGATTAGTGTGTTTTCCAAGCCCCCTCTATTCAAGGAAGCCATTAAAATAAAAGAAGCACCGGCTAGCGCGACTCTGTGAGCAGCCACCGCGCCGGATGCTTCCGCATTTAAATCACGTGCGCTCTCGTTTTTTTTCAAATCCGAAGGCTTTTCTAGAAACACGTGGCGATGTGGGAAGAGGGAAAAGGAAAACAAAACACATTCAGCGCAGTTCAGATTCATTGGCGTATGGATTACTAAAACTGAATTCATTTTGGTAAGGCAGTAAGTAAAGCCGCAGTTCGTTCTTAGACATTATGTCGCGCTTTTGGCTTAGTGAAGATAGTAGCTTTGCATTTTCAAAATCAGTGCCTGGTGGGGCCATAAAAACGCTGAACTTCCTTTACAGTGTTAACATTCAGACCATTGTTTGAGGCTTCCAGAGCTCTATGAAGGCTGTAAAAGGGTTCTCAATTGCTTTGGAAGAAATATTTTTGGGTCCGGCTGAACTAAAAAATTGTCGACTTTAGAGAGAACGGACGATTTTTGACAGCGTATTTAACTCCATGAGAATTTTCAGCGCTGCCGCCATGCATAATGATGCTGAGAGGTAATCATTTCTCGCTCTAAATCTGTCGTATTTCTTAATTTTTATCATTTGTCTCTTAAAAACTTTTAGAAAGTGTTTTCTTCACGGATGGTAAATTTTCAGTATATCCCGCGAAGAAATGTTTCAAAGAACAGCGTACGAACTGAAAGTGTGTAGAACGAGTATTTATGATTGAAATGCGTTGAAAATGCAGTGCGCTTGTTTTTTTCTTCGAGAGCAATACAATAAAAATTTTAATAAAAGACGGTAGAAATAAAATTTGGGTTGCCATACTGCACAACACTTTGCACAATCAAAGAAAATTCGGACAAACGCTTCTAATTTGAACGGCTGCCACCCCAGCACGTCGCACCGAACATTCAGAACCACCACGGCATTTTAGAAGATTTGATAAAGCCCACTGATCTATGACCGGACGGAGCCCTGCCGAGTCATAGAAGATCAGTGGGTTGTTCCTTTGAACCTCTTTCTCATCAAAGTCACCCTCCCGCCCAATTTGCACAAATATCAGACCTACATCACACGTTCTATGCACACGACATCATGCTTTAGGTAACCAAAAGATGCGAAGGCTACATACAAAACACACTCCAAGAAATATTGGACACCATTGAGGCATGCGCATGGGAAACCGGCCACACTTGTTCAGAGCAAAAATCTGAACTTTTTGTTATTAGATATAAAGAAACAGGTAGGCTAACTACAACTTCCCCTCTGCAAATTAACGTCTACGTCAATGGACGATCCGTCAAAGAGGTACACACCATAAAAATACTGGGATTGCATTTACAAAGAAATGTAAAGAACAATGACACACTCACTAAGCAAAGATGCACGGTAGAAGTGACGGCGCGATTAATCTGCCGCATAGCTAATCAAAGACAAGGAATAAAGAAAAGATGTTTATTCCGACTAGTGTAGGCATTTGCGCTAAGCAGGATACTCTATGCCACCCCTTATTTAAAATTCGAGAAAGCAAAAAATGAAAAATTGGATATCATGATGCAGCAGACATACAAAGCCGCCTTAGAACTCCCACTAATGCCACTACCGAAAGGCTCACCAGGTTACGAACACACGACGCCTACAATGAACTGAAAGAAGCCCATTTAATGGCTCAAACGGGGAGATGGCTTGTAATCATTTCCCAAAATGGGTGGGCCGTCGGCCGGCACTGGGAGTCGAACCCATTGCCTCGCGAGACCGAGGCGAATTCTCAACCTCGAGGCTCTACCACAGGCTCTACGCCCAAAACATGACAAGTTCTCTTGTTCAAGCGTTGGCAAGCACCATGCGACTTTTCAATCTCTTGTTCACTTTGTGTGTCAAGAAACCATCGGCCTGCCCTTTCCCTACCCATGAAGGGTAATTCTGTTTAAAATATGTTATGGAGTAAAACGAGAACTGCAATTTCAGCGAACTCATCGTCTCTCTAATGCTATTGCGATGTAATTTTCAAGGATCTACTTTAACACATCTTTTTATCCAGCTTAGACGTAACCAAGCAAAGTGTTTTGCAACGGTTCTACGAAACGCAGGCGCGCCTGTTACTTTGAAAGGAACGTGACGGCAGTCTCTGAGAGATTCGGTCCAGGATTTGAGCAAGGTGATGAACCACAGAAGGACATGAATTCAGGTTTGTTCAGAACTGAAGTAAAAGTGATCTGCAAGGTTTAATTTTATAAACCTTAGAGAAAATATTCAGTGCCCCGAAATCCCACCAAGGTAACGCGGAAGTCCTGTTATAGTCGCACATAAAATCTGCATGACAAATACATGACATGCTACTGTGATATCTGGACGAAAAAGTGCCTCAACTGCGATTAAAACTGAGACCTTAGCGATATACGTTGCAGTAGCCACGCGCCTTCAGGACAGCTTGTTTTGGCAATGAGTTCACGTCTTTAGAAACAATACCAAAACGATCGCAAATTCTCGTTTTCTGGCATTACTGGGTGTTCTGTTTGCAGCCCGTCACAAGTGCAGATGGCACTCTAAGATCAGATATCTCAACGGTAGTTGCGCGCCTGCCAAAACATCTATCGGTTTTCACCGAGCCGCATTTGAGGTGCATTCCTGCACCAGATGAGATAAAAGGATGCTAATTTTTTCATTGTCTGCAAAGCCGCGTCTGTTTTAGTTGCGAGAAGCTGAAATATCGTCGAGTCAACTCCTCAAACAGGAGTAATTAGCTATATCTAGGAGCACAGGAAATTTATTTCTTCCGTTTTAACTTGTTAACCTCCACCAAAATTCAGCCAAAATTCATCAAAATCCGGTGAACCCGCGGATAAAATGTTTCACCAGACAAAGAATCGTGTAATGTGGGACTAGTCTTTACCGGTGGGCGGGGTTATCCTTACATTACTGATGTCGCCAGCTGCTCCTACTGTGCCACACAGAATAAGGAAAATATGATTCCACCACTGTCCAAGAAGGTGTCGATTGTTCTTAGGAATTTGAAAACTAACCTTGCTACTTGCTAGTTTTTTGGACGTTCAAGAGAGACGATGTAGGCGACGTGATAGAATGTCATATTCTGTCTCCTCCGGCTGAGCAGAAAGACTTGGCCCTTATGAAAAAACACAGACATAGACGCAAAATGTGTTGCACATCTCCCACAATGGCAGAGCTTAAACAAACATACCCGCTTCGATCGGCTTTGCGCCTCCCTTCAGATTAAGGGGCCGTCACGAGAGAAAGTCACTATTCCACCTTCTGAACACTGGCTCTGCTTTACGACAATCACTGAAGAAAAATGCTCACCTTGTGCTTCTCAGCATACTTAGCTAATTGTGGGTGAAATGCGAGAACCATAAACTGCTGACGCAAATCATGAGTTCGCGCTGTGTTGCAGCCATGTCCCGGAGAGAAATAACTGCGTACAATTTGGTGTGTTATGTAAACATGCATGCACTGAGCGATATGTTCTCGAAAGAACGAAAGGGGGTGGAGTGGCTCTAGCGCTTAGGACAACCGACGTGGGGGTCAACGTCCCGAAGCTGCAGCTGGGCCATGAGATACGTCGTATTGGAAGTTTCCGGACTGATTTCGGCTACCAGGGTTTATTCAGCGCGTGCTGACATCGGGCAGCACACAAGGGACTTTATGTTTGGCCGCCATCTAAATGTGGCCGCCCCGGCGAGGAAGAGCAAGCGACGCCTCTTGTTTCCGCTTACAACGATAGAATATTGGGCGAAAAAGACTGAAGAGTGCGAAAAATATAACGAAGATGGTGAGACCAATGGTGCCAAAGAAGGCGCACAAAATGGAGCGAATAAAAAACAAAATTGTTGGTAATTCATAGCGTGAATTTCGGTGCGCCCGAAGCACGAGTTTTCTGTTTTGGATCCAGGTATTGGTGCTTCAATTCGGTTGAATTTCGCCTCTGCGCGGCTTTAAAAGACAAATCTTCTTGTTCGCAGCAACTAAAAATTGAAGCCGCCAGCATGCGGAATATTGGTAGGCTATGGTGAGAGCGACGCCACGATCACGTTTATCGCTTAGCGAACGTGGGGAGAGATTGGTACGCATTATAATAACTAAAAAAGAAAGATTTAATACGGGAAAAAATACGTTATATAAAGTCGAAATTCCAAGCTAATCGATAACCTGAGACCGATTATAGCCATTTCTTGGTTATCGCCGCTTTCCTTTAAATGCGTAGAGCTCTCATGAGTAGAGGCCGCTTTCGGTAGCCTTTTTTCTTCCCATTTTAAGACAAAACTGAATACAATTTATTACAACATCCGTTCCCCCCAAGAAGTGAGGGAGAGTAGATGGCACAGTTGCTGCTGGCAATTGTTTATTTTTTGATGATAGTGATATTCAAAGCTGAAAAGCAAACAAACCATAAAACAAACCAGCTCCCGCAATTTTCACCTTCTTCCAGGACCAATAAGCGAACATGGGACATGTAACTTTATACAGAGAGATTGTTTACCAAAAAAAAATAGAAATTTGTGATCGCTTCTTTTTTTTGGTATAGACGTGACGAGCAAATATAACGCTGGAGTGCATTTAACGACTACATTTTAACCTCTCTTTCCTCGTAGATTTTTGTCCGCCCGTCTGTATGGTGTCCTCCACTCACACCAATTGAAAATTACTATCTCCAACGGCGCCAATGTCACTGCTGCGTGCAGGCAGAAGGGAGTTGAAATAAATAGATGCAAAACGAAAGATTGAAAGAATACGCGCTTGAATAGGCGAAACATCGGCGCTTGAATAGACGAAATAATGGGCGATTGTTCCAGCAACAGGACGCTCCCAATGACCCTCTTGTCATCAGAAGGGCCTGCAATAGAAGTTTATGCACAGCGCACTTGCCCATGCAATTATTGGCTTGCAAAAAAAGTCTGACAATATCTACAGCGCAGATAAGAACCGGCTTAATTTTCGTACGGAAAAAAGGGCTAGGATAGGAGTTAAGCAAAAATTTATTTAAAAGACATCGTTGGATAGTTAAGTAATATATGCCCATGAATCCACGATGTCCTCATTAGATGATAAAACACAGACCCCCTAGAAGTACTGCAACTTTTTTCGCTTTTTTTAAAAGCTCAGAGTGTTTCTCTTTGTCATGCCTTCTCTGTTGCGTTCGAGCACAATTTCTTGTCTCCGCTGGCACGTGCTTGTGCGAGTGTCTTTTTTTGTGTCAGGGGGCTTTCACATGTGTCTTTCTTTGCCGCGCGTTCCCTGTTGCAATGAAGCATACCTTACAAGCCTCACTCGAACGTGTTTCTTGTGCCCGGGTTTATTTCTTGGTGTGATTGGTTCGCTCGTGGCTTGCATAAGATTTATGTAAATATGATTGTGCCAACGATAGCGTCCTCGTTCAGTTCAGTAAAGACGAAGACTGTGCCAGTTGGTGAATTCGCCCCTGTGCTGTGCTATGCCAGTGCACGTTAAAGGTCCCCAGGTGGTCGAAATTATTCCGGAGCTCTCCACTACGGCACCTCTTTCTTCCTTTCTTCTTTCACTCCCTCCTTTATCCCTTTCCTTACGGCGCGGTTCAGTGTCCAACGATGTCTGAGACAGATACTGCGCCATTTCCTTCCTCACAAAACCAATTACTATTTTTAATATTATTATTATTATTATTGGTGAAGGTTTAGCATATTGAATAGAGCATTGGGTTTGAAGGCTTTACAACCGTGAGCCTTTCTAATAAAAATTCCGTTAATATTGAGCGCTTCGTGTGTGCGCGTTTCTTGCTTAGTGCTCGTTCCCTGCAACCTCCAAACATAATTCACCTAGAAAGTGTGACACTTGGAAAGTCAATGAAATTACAAAACAAATGCTTGCGCGCAGACGCCGATAACAGGCGATGATGCTAAGCATACTGACTGCACACGTTACGTAATTGCTCGATACTTTCAATGAAGGCGAAGTTCTAGAGGCCAATGAACTGTGCGATGTCAGTGCAGGTTGGTTAAAGAAGCGCAGTTTGTCGAAATTTCCGGAGCCGTTCACTACGGCGTCATTCATAGCCTGAGTCGCTTTGGGTTGTAAAACCCCATGAGCTCAACAATCTTGTTCCTTGTGCATGCATGAGACTGAACAATGAAAGCGCGCATGCATTATTGCAAAGCGGTAATCTGGACGCAGCATGAACTCGGCAGCTAAACTTTTTAATAAACTCTAGATAATAGTTATGCGAAATTCCAGACTCAAAAGCCAAGAAAGAAGAGGTAGAGCTCGTTCATATTATTAGGCATCACTTAGGTGTTCACATACACGTGGGGTGATGAGGATAGCGCTCGCCGATCGCTGGCAGCATACCAAATGGACCAATTTAATCGATGCTCTTCCTCATCGTCAAAAAGCGGAATGCGTTCTTTACATTTGGCTTCAATGTGTAAGGCAAGGGATCAGGCCCTTATAAAAACCGAGAAAACTGAACCGCTCTATATTTCGAACTGTTCAGAAGGCATGTAAAAATCGGCAGATATAGTCACAAGCTTACATGCACGGCATGCGTGATTGAATCACATACCTATTCGTGCCCGTGCCCAGGCATAACAGAATCAAATAGAAGGGGTGTTTTGGAATGTACGAAAGAAGCTGAGACCATTGAAAAGAGCAGTGAAAGGGCAATATTCCGACGCGTGCGTAGTGTCTATGTATGTACCTGCGTCTTCCTTTGTTTGCTTCATGCGTGAGAGGTGGTGGTGCAAGGATAGAGCAAAGGACGGTGGTGTTGGAGAAGCTGGCCGCAAATGCTGCCTCAGATTGGGCATGGCATATTGCCTCAGATTGGGCATATCAGGCTGGAGGGCATGTTGTTGGCAGTGAGGAAAAATCGAAGTTGGTATATATGAATACAGTACCGCACTTTAACGACAAATATGCTACTTGTTCTTTACAAGGCACCTTTCTTCGCTAAAAAAACCTCCCCCCCCCCCTTCAAAAAAAAAAAAAAACTAAACAGTTTTCACCGCCACTTGCCGGCTTCGACTGTCGACCGGCTTGGACTGTTGACCGCCTGCGTCGATCTTGTTTCCCGTGCGATGATCCCAGAGCCTAGGCCACGCAGTCATTCCCTTCAAAATGGTAATCACAAAGTTATACCCGGTGTAAACGTCCGATATTTTAATCAGTGAGGAGAAGGGGGATTTTCACAACCATTTTCGCGGTAAGAAATACCGTTTTTGCAGGCGTACAGGCATTAACATACTCGAAAAAGTAAGTAAAACAATTTTTATTCAAAATGAAAATTGAATGAGTTGACCTCAGCGTAAACTGAGTTTTTAGCTTGCAGAAGCAGGAAGCTTTACTTACGAGTACAACGGTTTCACGTTCGATCCCTGTTTCCACCCTTTAATCACCCACGTTGTGAATAAAGTAGACAGCCATAGTTTTGCAGAAAGTACATTACTGTTTGCGTGCCATAATCCACCAGCTGTCGCGGTGAGCTGTAGACGTCAAGCGCATTAATTGCTCAGTACTTAACAGCCGCCATCTTCTCGCAGGATCAGCATGTTTTCCGTGCAGGCTTTTGTACTGTTGCACCGTTAACTGAATTTACAGACGACACTGCCTACTCAGTTAGCAATCGTGAACATGTCGGCGCATTTTCAGTGGTAATTCCAACGCTTTCTACAGGATATGGCAGAGAAATCTTGCAGTTCGCATTTTCTTTTACAGGCACGTATGGTGATAAACTGCTTGGGTGGATCTAAAAAAATTTGCACCTCCGGAGTCAGCTCGTGAGTCACACTCACTGACAGTCCTCACCGGTTTTGTTTGAAAGTTTCGCAGGGTTCCGTTCTCGGACCCCATTTCTTTAACTTCTAATTAAACCATTAGTAAAATTCGACAAGATAGGCTTGTCATAAGCTAAATCTCAGGGGTAATAAGCACCATTTTGAAACAATTTTGCAAAAAAATAGCGTGGATAATGATGTCGTCCACGATGCTGTGAACACTCCAGTCAAGTTTTGTTTGTACGCGAATGAATGCATTCTGTATTCTAACGCTTGCGGTGCTAATGATGAGGTTTTAGTTTTAAGACTGGAGCAGAACTTGCAAACAGAAGATTAACTTTAAGAAACGCTGACGATGGCGTCTACTTATAAAAAGCCTTTGCAAAAGAAGTTTGAAAATGCCGACCACACAGTAGAAAGCGCCCCGAATTCAGGTATATTAGTATCTGACAGAGTTTAGACAGAACGGTATGAGAGGGTTGTAGTATGTCGTGCTCTAACCTGCGGTGGCAAAGAAGTTGGTGGGACACACCTTTTAGATTCTGTGACTGACACGCAGCGTGTGAGTCGTTGAGTAACTGGTTGCACAAATGTCACTGTTCTAAGCGTGCGCTTAAATATGTGCTGCAATTTCAAGAAAGGAAACTCAGTTTGTTCAAGAGCAGACTGCAGAGAACACAGCGCCAAATTTCTTATTTATTTCCGGCGGAGGCTAACAGGTTAAAATGAGCATAGAGCGGTGGGAGCGAAGACGACTAATAGAAAGAACTAATAAAATGTTTGCTGCTCGGGATCAATGAGTTCGAGAGACAGAGCTGAACGGTGGGTCTAAAATTTACATGCAGAAAACCAAGGTAATTTTCAGAAGTCGAGAAAGGAAACAGCAGTTCACAATTGGCTATGAGATGCTCGAAATGGTAAAGTTATACGTCTACTTAGGCAGGTAGTAACATCTGTTCCGGATCATGAGAGGGAGATAACTAGAAGGATAAGAATGGGGTGGAGCGCATATGGCAGGTTCTCTCAGGTCATGAATAGCAGGTTACCAACATCCCTCAAGAGAAAAGTGTACAACAGCTGCATCTCACCCACAGGGCAGAAACGTGAAGGCTAACAAAGCGGGTTCTGCTTAAGTTAAGGACAACACAGCGAGCCATGGAAAGAAAAATGATTGGTGTAACGTTAAGAGATCGGAAGCGGGCAGAGTGGGTGAGGGAACAAGTGCGGCTTAATGACATCCTAGTAGAAATCAAGACGAAGAAATAGGCTTGGGCAGGGCTGTAGATGATGTGAGGGCGGCGCGAAAAGGAAAAGGAGGAGAGAGGCAATAATGCTCTTCTAATACATCGATGACAACGATTACGAAAAAAGATGTAACGGGAAACTAATTTTCTCACATACAGATGCACTAAGGGCAATCCTCCTGCACAAACAGTCCTGAAAAGATTGTCACGATTCATCAGCTCGAAATTGAATTCCCAAATAAAACTGCCAAATATTCGATAAAACGCTGCATGTAATGGCCTGCGCAGTGCTAGACATTGAGTACATAATAAATTTATGTTGCCAGAAAGGGGTTGCAGGCCTAAGCACGACCAAAAATGGAAAGCCGATGTTGAGCAAAACTATGCTCGTAATGCTCGACCGCCGGAACCCGCTCCTTCCAGTACATATTGCGCTTTACTTAAATGAATGAAGTGGAACGGACGATATTTGTACACACAATCAATAGATTCCAGCATAACGAAGCGGTTTGAGCCCCATGAACCGAACCACAGGTACGAACTTTTGGGAGCGATTCATCTGAGCGCCAGAGAGACAATTCCAAATATATGTATTGTCGACGCAGCTTTTGTCGACGCAGCTTTGTGAATGCTGTGCTTGTCAGCGCAGAAAAAAGCCAACAGAGAAGCCATGGTTATTACAGCTACACAGAACACTCGAAAAAAGTGGCTCCAGATAAATGGCGTAAAACAGCGGGGACATCAGGCAGCCTTGCCTCACAGAAGAGCGGATTGGCACGGTGTTTGAAAAATGTCCATTCACAAATAAGCGAGTAGAGCAATTGCTGTAGCAAAGTTTTACAAGTAGTAGACCCAAAATTTGCTCGCTCAAGAAGAAAAACCAGGAATGAATGGCGAACACGGTCAAACGCCTTAGCAAGATCGATCTGAAGCAAAGCAAGCGCTGATCTTGAGAGGGAGGGGAGGTTTTGAGAATTGAACGCTCATTGTGTACCCGCCGCGGTGGCTCAGTGGTTAGAGCGCTCGGCTACTGATCCAGTGTTTCCGGTTTCGAACCCGACCGCGGCGGATGCGTTTTAATGGAGGCAAAACGCTAAGGCGCCCGTGTGCTGTGCGACATCAGTGCACGTTAAAGGTCCCGAGGCGGTTGAAATTATTCCAGAGACCTCCTGTACAGCACCTCTTTCACCCTTTCTTCTTTCACTCCCTCCTTTATCCCTTCCCTTACGGCGCGGTTCAGGTGTCCAATTATATATGAGACAGATACTGCGCCATTTGCTTTCCCCCAAAACAATTAAAAATTTAAAAAAGAACGCGCATTGTGTACAATACGTTGAATTGAGCGGACTCTCAAACCGCATGTTTGGCGAGGGCCGATGAGGACCGATTGCGAACTGTAGGACACAAAACCGCGTTGCTTCTTAGCGTACAAAGGCGAACCAAGTATTTGCGTTGCCTTACGACTGAATGCGAATGTTTAGGAATCTCATTAGAATGGAAGCAAAAAATATTTAAAAAAGAAGGAAAATAAAACACGGATATCTGAACAACGCTCACACAAAGCGGATATTCTGTTATAAAATATATCTTATTCCATTAAAACTACGCATCTTCAGTTGATATTAAACTTCAGCTGTTTGTTCAGCGCCTTTGTTGTCGTGTCACGTCCTTACCTTTAGCGCTGTTTCCTTCACTTGAAAAGTAGTCGTCAGTGCCATCAGTAATTTTTTCTGCTTTCTGCTTGTTTTTTTTTAACCTTTTCTTTCGGTTCATTCTTAGTTTCTTAATTTTTAAATCAGCTAGAACTCGGCACTGGTTCTACGTCTGGCTTTTCCTTTGTCCTGTTACGCTTGGGTTTTGGATCCTAAGATCATACTTAGTGCTTCCTCAAGCTAGCTTCCTTAATACTAAACACGCTTCAGGGTTAGTTGTCTTTGCCTCCACAGTATAGCCTTTTGCATCAGACGTCCATACTTCACAGGACAAGCGGCAAGGTTCCAATGTCTGTCGACATATTCGCTTCAAATAAAAAAAAATATACGACTCTGACCACTGCTGCTCAGAACAGCACGCTGCACTTCAGAGCGTATACACAGGCTTCATCAAAACTAAACAGACCCAGAGGTTTTCTTATGGACAATGCCGAGTTGCTCGCTACGCATCACCAGCGCTCACATCACGAAGGCAAGAGGAACTGTAGTCCTCAAATCTCCGAAAATTAGGGCTTCTAGAGGTGCTACAGGGGTCCCACTACGCAACAGAGCTATCCTCTTGGGTCTTTACTTTTGGCAAAGGGTTATTTAATTACCGTATGTTGCGACATCTTTCGAGAGTCCAAGGCAGCTGCTTGGAAAGCCGCCACCTACACGGAAGCGAACACCTGAGGTTTGCGGTTGCTGCCATTCAGGGGCGATACTTCATGCGCTTGCACTCTTTCAAGTGTAGAGCTGGCTGTCATGCGTCTTCATGGAAGTGACTGGTTGTGGCTTTCTGTTCTGGCATGACTGGCCTTGAGCGAGAAGTATTACCCTTTGCAGTAATTCGGTGGGGTTAAGGACTTCACGAGGAGCTATTGAAGGCCGTCGTAAGATAGGGGTTTTTGTACCCGCAGGTTTTCGTATTTTAATGCCCAGGGTCTCTGGAATTATAAATGGAGGTATTGGTGGACAGCTTTTGCACTTACTGCAGTCAAAAGGATTTGCAATTCTTTAACGCACTGGCCTACACTTGTATGAATATGCGAGCGGCGCCATTTAAAGTGATCAGTATTTGGGGTAGAGGCTTGCAGATGAAGTCCGATAGCTTTTTTCGGTTTTAAACTCACTTGACGTTTAGTTTCAGATGAACAATATTGATTTTCTTTAAAGGTGCTTTAAAGAGGATTCTGAGCTCGTCTCATTACCGCGGGAGCTCGATCTGCCCCCTCCGAGCATTCTCAGAAACTTGGAATCATTTTCCTGTGCGGCTGGTTTCCCTATTAAATCGAATTAAGCATCCCGGCCACTGCCTTTTTTTTTTGAAGTCACGGCCGAAAACAGGAGGAGTCAGCCGACGAGTGGAGTGCCTTTGAGCGAGCCGCGTGAGAGCTTGCCGCCCTGCCATCGGCGGAGTTGGCGTTTGCCTGCTTGGCCCTTCTCCCAAGTCTTCAGAATGTCGCCGCTTGGAGCGTATACCGCTTACAATGTTTATACTAACTGACAAACGGAGGTAATTTTTTATTGGGTGATCTGAAAGGATACAACATTTGGACGGCTTTTCACCAGCCTTTTACGTTGTATGTAAACAATGCACTGTGTATTGGCTGTACAGCGAAATTAGGAAACTATGGTGCCTAAGATATTGTGCTACTACAACACGGAACACCGGTAACTTCACACAGTACGGCTGCAAACCTGGAATGCTCACGGCATTTTCTCCTGACACCAGTAGCTCTTTGAGGATTCATGGGTGTTCGTCCTATTAGCGTCAATGTGGCCACTGTCAGCTGCTGCCATTGGTTTGCCTGATCGTGCAACCGTCGCTGTATCTTGATTGTGTGGCGGCAGGAATCAACTGACATCAGGTAATTGAAGCAATGGATATTATTTTTTACAGTACATAAAAATTGGGTTTGGAAATAGCTCGAGGGTAATCTACTTCTGAACTATCCCCCCCACCAAAAAAAAAAGAAAAACATCGAAAACATTTTTCTTTGTACAAATAAACAATTTATTACGAAGCTCTGGAAGACACTACACAGACCGTAAAATGTCGACGAGGACTTGATTCCTTCTTGGAGACCGCATACTTGCACAAAAGCCGAATAGTTTCTGCAAAAAAAAAAAACAGCAATGTAGCTCTAAGTCTAGGTTCGCTTCTTTGGATGGAGAATTCCTACCGTTATACTTACACTTCTTCCTGCGGAGAAGGGTGTTGTAGCCGAAGGGAGTACCAAGGCCATAGCCGTAATTCAGGCCATAGACTCCAATTCCATGTCCAAGGCCGTAGTGACCGGCACCATATCCAAGGGTGCCAATACCGTAGCCGTACACTGGGAGAGCGTTGTAACCTGCCAGAGCTGGGGCAGCGTGTGCAACGGTGGCGACCGCTGGGGCATGGTGGAGAGTGCTGGTGGCAATAGCTGGGGCAGCATGGGCAATTGTGGCGACGGCTGGAGCAACCTGGGAAAATGTGGCGACCGCAGGGGCAGCGCCCACAACTGGGGCGGACTGGTAAGTGGCGACGGCCGGAGCAGCGGCGACGGTGGCCAGGGCAGGGGCAGCGGCAACGACTGGTGCAGACTGGAATACCTTTGTCACAGCTGGTGCTGCGACAGCAGCGACAGATGGGGCCGCCTGATAGGAAGTCAGACGGGAAACAGTTGGAGCAGCAGCAACTACTGGAGCAGACTGAAAGACCTTGGTGACAGCTGGAGCAGCGATGGCGGCGACAGATGGGGCAGACTGGTAGGTGTTGAAACGAGAAACAGGTCGGGCGGCAGCAAAGTTGGCAACAGCTGGAGCGGATTGGTAGGCACCAGTGAGAACTGGAGCGGCCTGGTACGTGGAAATGCGAGAAACAGCGGGGGCAGCAGCAACTACTGGAGAAGACTGGAAGACCTTCGTGACAGCTGTATTTGCGACAGCGGCTACAGAGGGGGCAGCCTGGTAGGTTGCGAAACGGGAAATAGCCGGGGCAGCGGCAACGCTGGCGACAGCAGGGGCCACAGCCAACACTGGGGTAGACTGGTAGGTGGCGACGCGAGACAGAGCTGGGGCAGCGTGGGCCACGGTGGCGACAGCTGGAGCAGCGGATACAACTGGGGCGGACTGGTAGGTGGTCAAGCCGGACACAGCTGGGGCAGCAGCGACAGTGGCGACTGGAGCAGCGGCGAACGATGCGATAGCGGGGGAAGCGCCAACAGCGGTCACGGCGGGAGCAGCGTGGTAGGTAGACACGGTACGAGCAACCGCTGGGGATGCGACAGCGTAGCCACCAGTTGGGCCATAGGCGACACTGCGACCAACTCCGAAGCCGGTGAGGCCGGAGTAGCCGATTCCGTGGCTGAGGCCGTAGCTGGTAAGGCCAGCGCCCTGTCCGAAGGCGTAGCTACCATGCACGTTACCATGGAGGAAGCCAGCGAAGGCGCTGGTGGCCAGGGCCAGGACGATGCAAGCACGGAACTGAAATTCACCAAAGGCAAAGCATCAGCGCTGCCATATTTCGGATATAAACAGAGTAGATATCTTTGAAACACGTTATCTATAGATGTTTTTTTCAAGTATCAGTTTATATTGGATGCCTAAAAATAGCGTTTATGCTTGTTTCCGGCATTAGCTTAGATTTTGGAAAGCGGGGAACTTATAAGGCCGCTTGGTTATTTCAATTGTTAAAGTTCATATTTCACTCTCAACGAAAAACAAAACATATTAGATAGTATGAGCTGTTGTATGGAATTTTGTTGTGATGTTTGGATTTTAGCCAGGGTTATTAAGAAAGGCCTACAAATGAAGCTGCATTTTTTTTTCACGGCATGTGGTTGTGATCTGGAAAACGTTTAAAATCGTCACGTAAGGAAGTCTCCAGCATTGGATTCTTTCTTATGTTGCCAGCACACGCGAAACTGAGCACGAATAGGAATTATAAGTTTAGTGGTTATTACGAACTTTAAGAACTGCACCATTTTCGACCATGTGGCCACAGATATTTTGAAAACCTCGCTTAGAAAAGCGTCTTTAAAACAAACTTTCATCAGAATTTACATTTATGCTTACCATGTCTGCGGCAGTTGTACCGTTGGCAAACCAGACGCTGCTGATCTTTGTGAGAGTCAGGCGCGCTTATATACCCGCCAGGAGTGGGGCGAAAGTGTATTGAGGAGAGTAATTCAGTGAGTCAGGGCGAGTATGCAAAAGAGGTGACAACTATAAGCACACATTTTTTCCTAACATGATAGGAGCTTCGATTCTTACATCCGGTTCAGGACGCAGTTACCGTAGTGCCCGTTTGGAAGAATGCGGATGGGCCCTCCTTTGACTTCGCCGTATTCAGCGCTCACGGACTGCCCTCTCCAACGTCGCGAGCTCCTGCAGCTCCTTCCGTAGAAGTTCAGGGATTTCTTTTTAGTTTTGTCGCCTCGCTGTAGGCACAAACGATAATGCAAGGAGAATGAACCAGGAGAGAGAAACGATGCCGCCAGCTGCGCATAGCAGGGAGGGAGAGTCTGCGAAGGGTGAAAGGTGTTACCATGGCACAACGTTAGGCCGCTCTGTGCGGCAACTTTCACGCCCTCCAGGCATCATTGATCTTGAGGAAAGTGAGAGAGGCGGCCAGTTGGCATACATTACGCTGTCCAGGCCTTCTGGTTATTGATTTTCTTTTTAAGTCTTTAAATTAGCGCTTGCGGAGTTGGGGCATGTGAATTAATCGCTGACGGGAAATCCTTACTTGAATATTTGTGCGTTAATGGTCAAGTCCGAACTTGTCGAGTCGGAGGTGGCCCCTTACTTCTCCAGCATTAGGAGCCACAGGCTGGCCGTTTTAGCGCTGTTACATTATTTCGGCTAGCAGGAAGTGACCTGAAAAAAAAATATATAGTTGGCCAGAAACAGGTGAAGATCAAAATGATAATGAAAATTGATGTGAATGAGGCAGAAAGAACGTTGGTGGAAGGTTCCTCCTGTCAGTGACAGTAGGAGTTGTTGGACAGTAGTTTAAAGTATAATTTTGTTTAATAAATGGTTAGGATAATAATAGAAGAAAAGAGCTTTCGAGAGTGGTCAAGGTAGCCTAACAAGACCTCTGCTGCAAAATGTGGCTATTCGCCATCAACATGTGGCAGGTCCGAGTATAAGAAGCGTGGAGTAGTGTTTTAGTTTCTGGTAGTAAAAAGTTTTTGACAAGTTGTGAATGAGTGGGTTTCATTTTAGAGTTTTTTTGTCTGTCTGCGTGTAGCAAAAATTTTATTTCTATTTGAAGGTCAGAGCTTTTGGTGGGTACTTTTTTGTCTATCCTTGTCAGTGGTCTGAATCTTAAAAGTACTCTCAGACGCGTAGCATGAACAGATTAACGCGCAGTTTATGTTCTTAGATCACTAATTATGGGCAGTTCAGAAGAACCCATAAGGTTTCATGAATTTTTCCTGAAAAAGAAACAACCTTCAAGTGGTGTGATGTTAGGAGAGCGCTAGTATTAAAAATATTTTTGAAACTCATCATAAGCTAGTTAAGATAAAAAGCTCGTTTATCTTTATATTTTTGGCACAATTGACGGGACACATTATATAAGAATGTCCATAGCGTGATTTCGTTTTGATGTTGGGAACCTCAAGTATGGCTAATTTTAAAATCCACCATAACTTATTGTTTGCTGAAAGGCATTAGTGGAGTGATATTCAGCAAAAGTGAAATGGTAAAAAGGTTTCAACAGGATCTGATAGATGCTCGTGCTTTACGATGAAATAAATAAGGCAAACGATCCAATTATATTTACATTAGATGCTCATGCAAGTTTTCTTCCGAAAACAAGGAGACGAGGAATTGGCGTAACGAATATCGTATGTGACGAGTATGAGCGCAGGACTAATTCCTGAATGAAACCTCGAGAAACTTCCCAATATTTGCGGATTAAACATTGTAGATCTTTAGAAAAGAAAGTTGTTAAATTTCATTCCTGGCAATTATATACAGATTAAAATTTTGAAGACGATGCTGCTAATATTATTAAAATAATTGAACTCTCTAATCATCGATTTCGTTTCACCATGAGGAAACATACCGAATATCACTGTTTAAAGATAGACCGCGCCATATTCTGCAATAAAATGATGATGATGTCCTCAGGCTGAATGGCACATACCCACGGCGAGGGATTGGTCAGGGTGCATTGCTGATACAAACGCACACATGGGTAAGAAGTGGAGTAATTGGATAATTTTGTGACGAAGACCCGAATCCTGCGACACTTGTGCCGACCCTACCTTCGCCTTCGTTTTCATTCTTGTTTGTTAACTTTGCTGTGGCCATCTCATTAACATTCTCTACGACACCAGTGCATTGGGGACGAGCTTTTCGTGCATGAGTGATCGTCGCAAAATACATCTAAACGGCATATGTAAACGGCCCAGGGAAACATGTTGCTGTCAGCGAAAAAGAGCATCGCATGCGCAGCGTGGATAACGAATACCTTTTCTTCGACCCGAATCTTTGTAAGCGTTTAACGTAAAAAACTGTATGAGTTATTTCTCAGTCCTTTCAGAAGACTAGAAATCTTCGTGGAGTAGCGCATGATTGTGCTCACACGTTTACGTTAGATTTGTCTGGACAGACTGAAACAGAATCCGACGCCAAAACGCGGTTATGTCCAAGATATAAAACTTCCCATCAAGTACCTGCTGTAGGTGAGACAATAGCCGTAGTAGTAGGATAAGTGCATTTCGTTTCTTGAAGTCAACCACCAACAGCGCAAGAGGGCCAGCTGGTTTATCAGCTCGTCCGAGTGGAGCCAAGCACTTCACAAAAGTGGGTATAATAAGGTGAGGACACTTAATGGGAGTGGTACATTCTAAAAGACAATGGGCCAAATTGGCATCTGCTTGAGGACAGGTATACCATGGACAGGTATGCCATACCTGTGACAGGAAGAAAGCCCGTGCCGGTGCGAGCCGCACTTTTAGATGAATTAAATGAGTCTAAAACGAAGTGCACAGTGAAGTGTTGCGAGTGGAAATTGTTCGCATATTATCACGTACGTTGTTATATTGGGTGTAGATGCCTTCCTGCTTTGATTTCCTCCATCCATGACGGGAGGGGGAAGTAGAGGGGGCGAGGGATTGGTACGGCCAAGGCATTGCAGGGTCGGGTTCAGTGTAACGTAGGTTTAATAGCTCGTTGTTTGCCACCCAGACGTGGTAAGGACGTAAAGAATCCAGGCGGAGCTAGCGGGAATTGAGCCGAACGCGTCTGGTAATTGGTCGCAGAGTATACGGATGCAAAGTGGCTGCTCTGGATGTCCGGAATATAGCTCTTTAGGAGTCCATGAAGATGGTGCGTGTGGCATGGGTAGGTTATCTCGATGCACGCTCCCTAATACTAGGCATTATTTGAAAAACGTCCAGAGTAGGAGGTAAGGGTGGCGACCACTACGGCCAGATGGGAATGGTTTTGTTGTTGGAGTGGTAAGAGAAAGCTATGGAGGAAGCTACCGCACCTGCCTCGCTGCGAGTCACATCTGTAGAAATAATCGCACAGTGTTCATGGTTCGAGTGGGGCATGAAGAAACTACTAAGAAATCGCATAATTTTCTCACCGGTCATCCCAATCAAGGCTGTTGAGACTGTTCTGTGAAAAAGCAGTGCACCGTTAAAAAATTGAAAACTACCCAGCGTGGTATGCAAAGGATCGTACTAACACTTTCAGTAGCTTCCGGTCGGATAAACGGTTATCTCTTAAGTTAGCCTTCTGTAAGGACAGTATTCACTGGCAGCATCCCAGAAGCCTGCACTATTGTCTCCACGATTTGTATGTTTGAAATACATGCAACGACCTAGTTCTTCTCGGATTTCAGGTTGAAGTTAATCCTCCGAACGCAAAAAAAAAGAATCGCGCGCTTTGTTGTTGCTTTTTCTTGACACGCACTTTACGACTTCGGCTTCGAAAAAACCAATCGCATTGATAGTTTTCGGCGCCTCAGTGATGTCTGGTGACAGACAAATCATTTTTATGTCCATCAAAACATTCAGTCCGGCTGTAAAGTTCGAAATGAACTCGTTCGAAAGGATGATCAGAGGATGGAATTTTCGGCACCGCAATACCCCAGAGGAAGAGGATACACATGTTATCATATAACATGCTGCGAATTCCGGAGCCAGCTGAGCACTTAAGCTCGGCTGACTGTGACATTCCTAATGAATGAGAAGCTCATGGCTGGAATCGAAATTTGTAGCATCTCTGAAATTGTCATGGAGCGAACGGAGAAAACCGAACAGGTTGCATTGGAAGTGACGGGCAGCACCATCGTTGTTTCTCCGTCGGTTGCGCCTGGCGACTTTGGCTGCGTGAACCTACTGTTCCTAATCCTCCCAAGCACTATTTGCCATGTTTTTCAGGTGAAGGCTTCACACAGACGCTAAACCCGACGCCGCAGGACAGTTTTCGCCTTCATAACCCTCTTAATGCTGTCGCATTAAGAAACTACGCTGTTGAAACCTTTTTGATCTGTACATATGAACAATTTATTTGACAGAGCTGAAATGTAGCTTCTCGAAGGCCGATGTCTTCATGACTTCAAGAGCACATAATTTCCTAATAGAAGAATAATTTCTGGAAAAGAAGAAAAGAACAGCATTAAATTATAATGACAAAAGCTTGGTGTTTTTTAAAACCTGAATTTGCAAAAAATTTCAGCCCCCATTTCCTTATAGACTCACATTTCTTCTTGTGGACCTTGGCAGTGTAGCCGAAAGCATCAAGGCCGTAGCTGTAGTGGGGGCCGTACACTGACAGACCCGTGGTGTATCCTAGGGCTCCGACTCCGTATCCGTAGCCTGGTAGGTGTGTGACGGTCGAATGAGGGGCGTGGACAACAGTGGAAACCACGGGGGAGGTGTGGACAGTGTGGTGCTCCGCTACATGGAAGGGGTCAGCCTTGGCCACGCTGGACAATCCAGTGGCCGCATGGACGGTTGTTACAGCCGGTGCGGCGTGGACGGCGGCCACGGCAGGGGCAGCGTGCACCGCAGTAAGAGTGGCGGCTGGTGCGGCGGCCGCAACCGGACCGGCATGGTAGACTCCGATGACAGCTGGGTCGGCCTTGTAGGCGGCCACGGCTGGCACGGCATGGACACCGGTCGCGACGGCTGGAGTAGCTGTAAGAACTGGGGCGCTCTGGTAAACTCTGGTAACTGCAGGCGCAGTGCGGTAAGCGGTGACGGCAGGAGCCGCGTGGTATGTGGCGACTCTAGTCACACCTTCCACGGATGGAACAGCATGGACCGCAGTGGTCACAGCTGGTGACGCTGCAATGACGGGGGCACTCTGGTAGACACGAGTCAGAGAGGGCGCACTGCGGTAAGTGGCAAATGCCGGAGCGGCCTGGTAGGTAGCCACCTTGCTGACAGGTGGAAGAGCAGCGTCGGCAGGAAAAGAGGAAGCGAAGAGGGGAGCGCTGTGGTACTGGCGGCTGATCACCGGTGCCGAACGATAAGTGGCAAAAGCAGGGGTGTCGGCGAGGGTGGCAACAGCTGGGTGGTAGCTGCCCACCTGAGTCACCCTAGAGAAAGCGGCGACGCCTGGAGCCGACTGGTAGACGGCTGGAGCCGTCTGGTAGACGGCCGGAGCCGCATTGTAACCGCGGGTGATAGCCGGGGCAGAGCGGTAGGTAGCGTAGGATGGCAGAGCAGCTACAGCGGCACTGACCGCAGGTGCAGCTTGATACGCTTGTATATGGGATAGTGCGGGCCCCGTGGGAGCACGGTAAGAGAGAGCTACTGGCGCCGAAGCCACAACTTCCTTGTAGGATGGAACGACGGCAGGAGCAGCATGGTAAGATGTGAGCGATGGAGCGGACGGCAGAGGGTAGGCACCGTACGCAGAACTTCGTCTATAGTCCACGCGGTAGCTGCTGTAAGGGGCGTAGCCGGCAAAGGAACTGACGGCCAGAGCCAGGAGTAGAGAGACTTGTACCTGCAGCGAAGGTGAAATCGTGTACACTGAAGATTTTCTGGTCACACAAGGTTGCTGCTTCTGTTTATAACGACATGGCGAGAATGCACTGTATTTACTATAGGAGTAACTTTCTAAAATTTACTTTGGCTGCGGCGGGCTTGAGGATCTCATTTTTTTCATCTCTGGGTGATTGTTATTGTCAAATTTTCTGAATGGCAGTGAAAGTAGATATAAGTAACGAGGAGTGTGCAGACACGTTGCTTATTTATCTTGCGTCAGTTATCTATGCAGGTTGCACTCTTAAAACAGAGTGATGTTTCGTTTCCATACATTGAGGTTCTCGGTACAACTCGCAGTGAAATGCAATCTGTAAAATGCGGTGCGTTATTGATGTAGCGCTCGTGGCAGAAAAAAAAAGTACACAAGCTTCGATTATTTTTTGATACCGGGATGGAAATGAATCATGTCTTTTCAGGTCTGGGCATCTTTAAGGTAATGTCACAAGTAGCCCCTCATTGTTTGGTAGCATCTATGACTGCTGTATATCATGCAGAGTTTCATGGAAGAAAGTTCGTCATGCCGCGCGGTACGTGAGCAGGGCGAAAATATTACTCGATGGTTGACGCTCCCCCTCAATGGTCTCTGGGCGATTAAATATTCTGGAAATGCACATATCCGTATTGCAGCCCACGGCCATGTGCTATAAAAGTTTAGTAACGGATGACTCTAATGTGGCGGGTTGAGTGAATAGTTTCCCCACGAAATGATGCTCCTGCAAAGGCGCTATATAGAGGACGACAACGAGAGGTAAAAAATCAAGGCTTTTTCACATCAGATACTTTGTATACAGTGCACTCATTCGTACAGGAAGAAGTAGTGACAAATAGCCTTTATATTCCTGTTTCTACACATCGAATAATTGTAAGAGAAAAAAAGTTGCCGAGGACGACATGAGACTTCCTGCATAAGAGTCGGCTGTGCGCTATATTAATTTAATAATTTTTTCTTTGCCCAAGACTAGAGATGTTTGCTACAGATATTTAGAACGTGGGAGAAGATAACTGCTGAGATTGCCGCAGTCAGTTCAAACCTTATTGCTACCTCGTGCCAAGTAATTAGAAGCAAAATGAGGCGCTTTTTCACCATTGGATAAAAAATGAGCACCATTAGGAACAATGAAGATTAGCGGGCTTGCTCAGGTCTACTCACTGCGATCATGGCTGATGCGGCTTTGCTGTACGGAAAGCACTGGTGCTTCTCGTCGGACATCGGAGGTTTATATACTGCCGATGTTTTCAGCAGGCAGTGTGGCCAGTTCGCGCTGGAATGTATCTTACATGCAAATATGTAGTGAATGTAAGTGCAAAAACACAAATGTGCTGTCTGAGTGCTTCTGCCAGCAGTGGTTACGCTTCATCGATGCACACTGACGACGTGCTAAGAAAGGATTGACGCTGAAGAGTTTCTGTGAAGCAATATTCCTTCTGGAACCGATGTGGTTTCCGCGGCCACTGTACAGGAAAACATTTAAAGAAAGCATGGCTCTGCGAGAGCCGTCGTGTGCTTCCGCATTGAAATCACGTTCCCTTCGCTTTTCAGATCTGAAGGCCATTCGAGAAATACCTGAAGGTGCACCTGGAGGAAAGAGAAAAAGAAGAGCCTTTCAACGCTGTTAAAATTGACGGACGTCTGCATTATAATTTCTTCAAATTGCACTGAGCATCAAATAAAGCCGCCGTTCGGTCTTATCCATTCTCTCATGCTTTTCATTTAGTAAAGGCCGCAGATTGTATTTTGAAAGGTACTGCTTGGTGAGTTGTGAGAAAGGCTTGAAATGCTGTTTATAGTTCTGAAATTAGGACTCTTAATTGTGTCTTTCAGTGTCACATAGTGGCTGTAAACAGGTTGTTAACTGCTACGGAACGAACAACTTCTTCTTAGGGCTAAACAAAAATACTGCTGGCAATAGTGCGGACTGAAGACAGTTGAAAGCTTAATTGTGCGATGCGAATTTTCGGCGCTGCCGCCACGAATAAAGGGGCTAAAAGGTGTACCCCTAAACAGCTAAGTCTTTTGAATTTTTCTTGTTTGTTTTCGTGAAACTTTCATGAAAAAGGGTTGCTTGGTTTTGTGGCTTTGAAGCTAGGAAGGTGCTAAAAAAAAAAGATGTAAACCTACTACTGTGCGATGCAGACCTAAATATGCACTTGATAGCGGGCACAGCCTATAGATCAGTTATATTATTTTGCCGTTAAGATGATGAGAAAAAAATAAATTCGCACAAGTTTTGTGCGCTTTTGAGCGGTTATAGGCGCACATGGGTGTTTCAGAAGATGTCTCAAATGCGCTCTATATCAATATAGCTCGACTGAAAAGCTGAATGAAAACTCGCGAGGCAGAAGAGCCCCGTAAATTAAGTGAATTGTTCTTCCAGATAGTTCGCGTTTGCGCTTGCAACTAGTTTCAACTCTCAAAACTTTGGATTAGTAACGCAAGCAATGTACACTGTGTTTAATGCGGGGCGCTTTAGCAAATGTGAGTTCAATGAGGACTTACACATGAATTTTTAGACGCAGAATACCAGAATTGACATCATTATTTCTTTTGGTGCCTGTGGTTGACTTCCTGCGGAAGAACGGTAATCACCACTGCTCTTTCATACTGAGTCGGGAAAATCAATCAGACGTGATAAAAGGCATTGCTTTCTGAAGCATAGGGGGCATGAGAGATTGATGAGGTACATTTTTTGACACCATCTTAAATTAAGGTCTTGATAACGAGATGGAGATACGGATATAGGTTGAGTGATGAACAACTGGCAATTAGAGCGTTTTTTTAATACCGACGATTTTTGATCACTTACGCAGTATAGCCTGGAGAAAAGCAGAAATTATTGTTCCTGGAAAGAAAGCGACAGGAGCGCTTTAAAAAAGGGTTCCAAGCCTTGAGCGGGAGTAACGAACCACAGGAGGAGGTGCTTGGAACTTTGTCTTGAATGCACGTGAAGGTGGCCTCCAACTTTTCATATAAAGATTGAATAAAAATTTGAATACCCTGAAACCCGATCAATGTGACGAGGAAAGTTTTCTGACAATAGCATCGAAAACCCTCATGGCCCATATATCGTATCAACTGCGAATCTAAAACTATGGGGGAGGAAGGACATTAGCTCCGCATCCAGGGTAGGACGCGATAGCGGCCAGTGATCCTCTTCTAAACAAACATAATCATTAGCATACAGTCGTAGATATCGCTTTACTTGTAAGACTACGTGTCGTGCATACAAACTCCGGCCTTTTCCCAAACCGTGCCACCTTGCCTTGCATGGTCTAGTAGACCGCGAATATGGCTCGCAATCCCAACGTCGTGAGTTTAAACCTTGCCTAAAACTCTCAAAATTATTCTGTGAGTCAAGCGGATTGCATTACAAATTTAAATCGTTTGACACATGCGGCGACATTTATTTCTTACTAAATGCGTTATTTTAATCACTTTAATTTCACGCGTTACGTCATGTTTCAAGTGAGCTCTTAGTGGGTTGTTTGAAATTCACGCGTGAGTACATGCGGCTGTGACATCATTATCTTATCGAAGAGTGAGGATTTTCGCGTTACAACGCTACCGAGACAAGTTTTTCTGTGATTCGAGCTTCTTAACGCTGTCGCGTTGAAGAAACTTTGGTTTGGTTTGGTTTGCTTTGGTTTGGTTTTTTTCCAAGCTCCAAAAAATGCTAAACCAAATAGCCCAGCAACATGCCTTACTGAGCGATATTGTAGACAATAACTGAGTAAAATCCAAGCTTCTTCATTGTGAAAGCAAAGTAAGAAGAAGGAAGCCTGTTCATACGCTTCAAAAACGCACAAGTGCGCACATACACGTGGGGTCAATGTGGATGGCGTTCGTTACTCGCTGGCAGCGGACCAAGTCGGCCGGTTTGTTCGACGCTCTTCCTCGTAGTCTACTGACGAAATGCGGGCTTTACACCTTGCCTTCGAAGGGCGAGGCAATCAACCGGCCGCACATAAAAAGCAACAAAACTGGACGGCTCTATGGTGCCGGCTCTCCAGGAGGAATGCAAAAGTCGGCTGCTTTATTCGCAAGTTTCACTTTGCAAACGCTGATCACGCCTCAAGCTAAACTTCGAAACACTCTCGCGCTGAGCATTGCATATCGTCCTCTTCTGCGACTAATACTGCTATCGTGCTCTGCGCATTCCCGCTCGCGGTGAATTGGACACCGTCTTCTTCGTCATGTAATACTACTACTATCGATCTAATATCGTCGAAAGACGTGCTCACGAAACAGCAAAGCAAAACAACGAGAATACGGAGACTCAGAGCACTAGGCTATCGCCGCAGTCGATCACACCTCGTGTTAAACTACAACAGACTCTCCCGTAGTGTTTTGAACATATGGTCGTGTTAAACTAACACTACTATCAAATTAATGTCATCGCCAGACGTGCCGAAGACCCGACAAAGCAAAACAATGAGTCTACAAAGCAATGAATAACTGCGCAAAAACGACGGCACAAGACAGAAGAACCACACGAGACATGCGCATACTAATAACTGGTGTATTGCACCAACGCCTCCTTCCTTCAACAACAGAGCGCATGCGCACCAACCACAAAGACAAAAGCCATAATCATCTCGAAAATTCAAGAAACTCCAACTCCTTGCGGTATAAGTGTATGGAAGCCTCGCTAACACATTTGTCAAGCCCTAATCTCGCGATTTCCAAGGCTTCGATAACTTCATGTCCATTCTTATCCCTCGCCCGTTGGATAGCCTTAGTCCTGCCGAAAAGTGGAGGGAATTCTTTGTCGTCATGCTTGCAGGTCTTACAACGCTTATGCAGATGCTGTCCTCTAGACTCAGCTAAGGAATTGGCATGCTTTAATAATCTAATGTTGATGCAGCGGCCAGTTTGCCCGACGTACACCTTACCACAGCTCAGGGGAATCTGATAGATTACATTCTATCTGCAGTGCACAAACTTCCTGTGGTTAGTGCTACACTCAATCTTCTGTTGCCTATCTGGTGTAACCAAATTGCTCAAACGCGACAGCTTGAAAGGTGCCGAAAAAAGGACCTCTACGCCGAATTTACCGGCGACCCTCTTCAGGCCGTGCGAGACCCCGTGAACATAGGGCATAACTTCATACTTCCGCCTCTCCTGTGCATCCGTCCCACGAGGCTTTCAATTTGGGCGGAAGGACTTCAACAGAGACTCGGCGACAGCCTGAAGAAGGGCCAGCGGAAAACCGGCAGACCGACGGTGATCAACCTGAGCATCAAAGCTAACCGGAACCTTATGTGGACAGGACTTGGCTAACGAAGCCCTTAGGCAAGTTGACGCAATACTGCTCTTGATCAGCTTCGAATGGCACGAGTTGAAGGCAGGAGGGCCTTTTTCGGCCTAGGCATGTATGCCCAGCAGAGGTGGTCAGGATCGTTAAAAAGTAATTTGAAGTCTCAGAATTGCGAAGAAGAGTTATCACAAAGTTCAATGGTGAAATAAAACTGGCAAAACCAGACTCAAAAGATGCTAAAATCTCCATCGCCACCTGTGTCAAGTCATCGTTGTGGCCAGTATTTAAAAGGATTAAAAAGTCGTTGACGTATCGGAACACCCGAACGATACGGTCGTCAGAAAGTACCGGTGATAGCGAGCGGTCAATTTCAGCTATAAGGATCTCAGTTAAAACAGGAGCTACACACGACCCGATACAAATGCCGTCCTTTTTGCGCAGTTATTCATTGTTCTCATAATTTAGTACCAACTAGCCTCTCACCGCACTCTTCTGAGAGACTGAGGCACAAACACAGCTGCACTCAAATTTCTCATTAGGGAAAATCGTAATCGTTCTTAAATTGTTTTCCAAGGAGTAAATCACAAATTTTACTCTTCCCGCCTTTGGTGCCCCTTCGCCTTGTGTTACTAGGAGATATAAAAAAAATCAAATGTATTTTCGTTCGAACAATGCACAGGCTGCTTGGAAATGGCGAAGGATGTATTTGATGCGCAGAAAGAGTTCTGTTCGCAGAATGCAGCCACCGGTTTATTAAAAAAGTTATTGGACAGTGTTCAACGTTGAAAGGAAGCAGATGCGTACATGCAATGACTCAGCCATTTCGATGTTGTATCGATGTAATAGAGGCTAGACGGCTTTTGAGAGTAGCGGTGGCCCATGTAACGGATGAAAAGAGGGCTAGATTTGCGCGTCGGAAGACACTTTCAGAGACTGGCGGCTGTAGTGCATGAAAAAAAAAAAAACTATTCCACACGTCAGACGTCTTGCTCGATGGCGTTGAGCTCTGTCTCCCAAAACAAATTTCGCGGCATTAAAATGATCTTTGTATGTTGTAAGGGCTTCCTCAAGACTTTTGTCTCGAAAACTGGGCGATAAGACTTGGATGATGGCAAATTGGTTCCACCACCAAAACCTATACATTATTGCACAACAAACAAGTGCCGTGTCTGCAAGAGGCGGATTTAAGTTCTTTGATGGCGTCTGCATGCAGCAGTCGTCATCTCTATAAAGGCCCCACCTGTTAACCGTCACAGGTGACAAGAGGTGTTCAGGAGGATTTTTCTCTGCAATTCTAGGGCAGAGGAGGGGGAAGCTGCCCTCAGAATGCCGCAGGAAAAATGACTGAAAGACGCGATAACGAATAAAAATGGAATAAGAATACAGTAAGAATCAGAAGAGAACAGAACTTAAATAGAATCTGAATTGAAATAGAGATTTCGAATAGATTGGTGAGTTAAACACAATGGAATCCGTTTATCGCTTCACAGGGACTTGACGACTCAAGCTACGAGGGGTACCCTATTGAAGGGCTCCGGAAATTTCGACGACATGGTCGCTCCATCTCGTTCAGTCGGAATTCGGTCACCCTGGCCGGGATCGAACCTGCGTCTTTCGGATCAGCAGCTGAGCACAATAACCGCGGCGCCACCACGGCGGCTTGCGTGCAAACATTCCAGTGATGCTGAGCTATGCCATAATTTGTGTACCTTTCCTGACACTGGTAAGTTCGATCGCTGGATTGTATGCATGTGTGTATGAGGGGTTCAGCGTCCCGAATGTAGGCAGCTGACAAAAATTCGCCTTCATAAAAATGCCGCTGGCACGACGAGTATTCGACCCTGGCTTCCTCGGCTTAGTAGCCGAACAGCAAATCAACCGCCGCGGAGGACAGTGGCTGGAAAAAATACATTGAAGTGACACGTGATTTTGTGATGGGCTTGCACCAAGGCGGTAACTCTCAGCCAGATTGCCCGTGTGTTAAAGTAGTGCTTTATTTTTACAGAAGTACAAAAAGAAAGAGAACGATGCTGCCCGCCGCAGCAATTGCTGTCTAACGTACCAAACATTCGATCTACGGATAGGGGAAATAAAGAGGCAAGGAGAGAGTAGCAAGAATAAGCACAGAGGGGAGTAATAGTGAGAAAGCGAAGGGCAGAGCTTTATGCACTATTTGCAAAAATACAAAAAGTGGTTCTTGATAATGACAGACTGAACAAGTGACGGGAGAGCCTCAGTGTGCTTTCCAATGTTTCGATAAGAGGGCTTGTCTTAGATAACACAAAGTGAACACGGGAGGAAAAAGCCTCAGGGTACTTACCAACTGTTTTACAAGAGGACTTTCTTCACCCAGCCGAAGACAGGTGCTCTAATTGAAGCGTATGTGTAGGCACCCTGAGGCTTTCCCTTCCCTTGTTTATTTTGCAATCAATATAAAGGACGGAATGAGATGTGTTCTAGAAGTCCTATTGTTGGTTGGATAAAAGATGTCTCTGTATTTCTTCAGTGTCCTGACAAAGCACATGAGCCCAAATAAGCAGATGTATAGGCCTGTTTTTCACTTGATTTTTTTTCAAAGCTGCTACCCCTAGCGCCATCTGTCTGATCACACCCTCACTACTCACTCAATGATAATAATAATATAATAATTCGCTGTGTGCAACGATGTATCTAGATGGCCCTCGAAAATTTCGATGACTTATCGCTCAATTGGCTTTGAGATTGCCCTTCAGCAAGGCGGAAATTTGGGCGAGTTGGTAAGTGTTCATTTTCGCTCTCAGCGCAACACGAACGGGACACAAGACGAAGGACTAGTACAAACAGCGTATTGCGCTGAGAGCGAGATTGCCCTTGTGACCGGGCAAAAGTCGCACCTGGTATGATGGTATGAATTACTTCTACTTCCTTCTTTTCTAGACTTCGGTCCTTCTGGCATCCCGACTCATGTTGAAAACACAGCCTTTATGGAGAAAAAGAATACTGTTTCGATGGTATGAATTACTTCTACTTCCTTCTTTAATAGACTCAGGTCCTTCTAGAATGCCGACTCATGTTGAAAACACTAGCGTTTATGAAGAAAAAGAATACTGTTTTATAAGCAGAAGCGGACCCGTCATCTACAGTGCATCTGCTTGGCCAGCTAGTGCGCAGCGGGCCACTTTTTTCTTGCTTATTTGGAACGAACATCTCTTTGTCGGGCTTGCCAAAGTTTTATTTGATGCCAAAAATAGTTTCTTGAGCGCTGCTCGGTGGGCCGTCGTCCGAGGTCTCATTTACCAGCGAGGGCACAGCGAGATGTGAAGTTTGTACGCTTGTAGTGGCCTTGACATGTGTCTCAGAGGCCATTCCTTGAAAACTTCCTTTTTACTATCACAGATGGCGCAGCCACCCTGAGACGGGCGCGCCGATGAGTACGGCGTGCGTGGATCGAAGCAACCCAGGAACTTCTATAGCCAGCTTGGAACTACTTAGAGACTGAAAATTCACGTAGCAAAAGCATCATTCGTTTAATGAGACTTATAGGTGACGTAGTCACTCTAATCACTATTTCTGCCCCGAAACACCAGTACTGCCGTATGTACCAACGTATGGTAATATGTATGCGCCGTTGAACAAAGCTGTTGATTAATATTTGTTGGTATTATCGGGAAACTTTTTATCCTCCGGGCGGGGAGGGGGGGGGGGGGAATGGGAAGGCAACTACCTCCTCTTTTTCAGGTATCCTATACGCTGCTTCGAATTAAGTTTCACTTTGAACACAGCACTGCGAGGGCCGTTCGTGCCTTGCCTGCTCACCGATACTGTGATTCGGGAAGTGAGATTTCGCAGCTAAAGTTTTAGGGCTATATAATCACAGACTGTTGGCGCCAAGTTCACTTTCGTAATAAATCTAGAGTCCCATATCAGGTTCCTGGGTTGTCAAAACGTGAAAATCCCTAAGCGACCTTGAAGATAACGCAACGTTTTAGGGAACTGTCTGGACCAGGTAAATACATTTTTCGAATGCACCTGAATTGTTCCTGAGCGAAAAAGCTGAGAGGAATTTTTGCTGCAACCTTATGCGCGAGAATTTCAGTGTGCAATTTCTACATCATCTTAATTCAGTAATGCCCATTTCATTGCTTTTCTTCAAAGTGGCTTTAATGTGGTTCAATTAATTTTTTTCAAAACTAAGTCCGCGAGTTTTAAAAATTGCGACGCTAATACGCGCTCCCGCACCGCAAAATGAGCGTTGAAGAACCTCTATTACGATGTCAGTGCACGTTGAAGATCCCCAGGTGACCGAAAATATTCCGGTGACCTGCATTACGACACCTCTTAGTTTCTTTCTTCTTTCACTCTCTCATTTATCCCTTCCATTACGGCGCGGTTCAGGTGCCCACCGAGATGTGCGTGACAGTTACTGCGTAATCTCCTTTCCTGAAAAACCAGTTTCGGGAAACAATAAAGAGGGCACCTGTGACAGCGATTGCTCTGCGATGAGCGCGGACTCTTGTTTCATAGACTCATTGTAGTGGAGCGTTGGCGCTACTGCTCATGCATTCACTCCGTCACATCAGTGGAACAAACAGTGTCATTAATTGACAGGCTTTCGCGACAATTCGAGGCGCGATGCCTTAGCGCTCATGCGAACAGCAGAACGTCTTGGTTGCCGAAAAACGCCAGGGTCATGACCATGACAGAATTATGGTGGTTCTTACCTTGCTTGGAGCACCCACTGTACGCGCAATTTTACTGTTTGTTTTTCTTCTTTATTTGCAGTTCGTAGCGATGAAGCCAGATGGCAGCACATGGAGGCTTTGTTGGAATGTCCGGTTCAGCTGTTGGCTGGCTTTTCAATATGCGACACATTATCTACCGATTATTCTTGTTGCCACTGAGTAATAAAGGATTCAACTTTTCCTGGCAACTGACGGATAGAAGAATGGCATTACCCGTTATATCCTGTTCTGCTTTGTTTTTAGAGCGAGCAAAAAATAAATATCTGTTAATATGTGATCAACCTTGTCTTAGTTGTAGGTAATGGTTTCAGGTGCATCTTGCAGGCCTATCTGTTCCTCACAATATTTTACACATTTCATGACACAAGGGAGAATATCTTCCAGTATTTAAAGAAACC
Organism: Amblyomma americanum; assembly: GCA_030143305.2. Classification (NCBI taxonomy): domain Eukaryota; kingdom Metazoa; phylum Arthropoda; class Arachnida; order Ixodida; family Ixodidae; genus Amblyomma; species Amblyomma americanum. Next base: position 13,223 of record JARKHS020029902.1, on the reverse strand, counting down.
CCAAGGTGCCTATATGGCTTTATTTCTGGAGTTGCAAAAGTTTGTGAAAAAGATTCGCAGTGTTTCCGTTAACCACATCTTGTGGCATAGAATGTAATGCATTATTGGTCAGCACAAAGAAACGAATGCTGAAAACAGTTCCTCTAGCGCTAGAGTGTGGTACTTTGTAACGGTGATCCACTAGAGAAAGTAAATGATGAGTTGGGTGCCAATAAGGTTAGGATGAAAGTCGTGTTTGTCTAAAATAAATTGAGTAAAACCGTTTTGAACGGAGAGCCTTGCGTGCTTCACCCAGTGGAATTCAGTCGCGTTCCTTCTTCCTTTTGCTTGTGATATAGACCAGAATCAAGAGCCGCTCTCGGGCGCGGCCATTTTCCGCCGACTGGCGCGCCGCGTTGCGGGCGTTTCTTTGGGGACTGCGGGGCGGCGGCAGCTCCGCGGCCGCGCCTGCATATAGCCGCGATTTACTTCCCTTCGGGCGTTAAAAAAACGTTGTTGCAAGAGGTCTTTGCTTTATCAAAGGGATAGAACTGATGCGTTACTCATGACATTTAGTTCGGCATTCACGTTAATTGTGCCGGCGATTAGCACGCGCTCGCGCTTATATCGTTACTGTCTTGGTGTTCCATTACAGTGAAAAGCTTTTTGGTCAGTATCAAGTATTATGTGCCCAGCGAGCATGCAATTTCATTTCCAATGCGCTCTTAATCCTTCCTGTCGGCCATAAAGCACCCACCACAAATGGGGCTTTCTTGTCGCTAGCTACGTGGTGCGCCGGTCACAACAAATTATTGTTGTGAGCACAACTGAGTCACAGGGCAAACAGAAAACAAATTTTGCCATGATTTCTGCTGTCTGGCGCACAAAAACGTATTCTCGCTTAATTTATTCAAGATTGAACAATATCAGCAGAGAGGTGAGGTTTCACAAATTCTGCGGACCGAAGTCGCGTTTATTTTCTTTGGAAGCTCTCGGAGCATGTGACAGCGTTGCGTAGCAGTTTGGCCACGTGTCATAGAATGTAATAAAATCGTGTATATATTGCTGTGATTCAGGTAGGTACCAACAGCAGAGAGATACTATACGGTCAGCCCTTTACCCCGCGGACCCATCTGAGATACATACGGAAATAGAAACTTAAATTGGTGGCGGTCGTGCTTACATCCCCATGCACGAAATGTCTTTACGGGAGCAATAGCAAGCTCAGTGCACGGATGTCTAAGACGTACTGGCTATTGAAAACACGCGCTTCGCCTGGACAACCTTCGATCTGCAGCTGGCCGATCCGGTTACCGCTTGCACGTCACTGCACCATTCAGTCAAATCAAGAAATATATAATCTGATGCATAAAATTATCACAGCTGGAAGCGTACGTAAAAAAAACGGCAACAAACGACACGCCAGCTCAGACATGTGCTTGTAAGAACCGGTTTTAAATCCACACCGTACCTGGTCGACTACCCTCGCATATGTGTGTAACAATGTGTAACAGTGTGTGTCAGATAACCGTAGAACGGCCAGGGAAAATGTGACTAGTGATGCACAGCACACACCCACATACGTTAGGTGATAGAGCGCATCAGCGACGGAAGCGAAGAACACGTAAACACGCATTCTACGCGCCGCCGGCGCTACCCGGCCGCAGTCCAACGTGCCGCGTGCGCCGATAGATGGCGACTGGTGTCGAGAGTAAGAGAGCACTCGCAGCCTGCGTGCGAGGGTAAATGAATCTCGTCTATAGAAGCGACTGTGCAAACCAAGGACAAATCAGGAAGCAGTGGATCGAGTATGGTCAAGCATTTTTACATAAACATTGCATGCCTGATCACAGACAGGACATACAAATTTCAACAAGGGCAGGACGTGTGCTATATTTATATATGCTAACTTAATAACTTCTTTGCTGACATGCGGTAAATTATGTTAAATAAAGGCAAGAGATCTTTCTGCTTTACTGGAAACGCAGATAATATACGCCGATCATGCACTGGCCCAAGAAAAAAAATGACACCGAGATATTTATGCATAGCTTAAGACTTGTTACTGTTCTCTTTAGTGAATACTGATATTAAAGTTTGTTTTCTTTGTACAGCATACGCTGGCGCATTTGTAAACAGATTTTATTGTTTTCTAGCACATTTTTTACTCCTGTGATTTCCTGCGTCGTGTCTTAAGTTTTAGCAGTGGCCTTTTTGTGTGTATCCAAAACTTAATTTCACATCTTTGCTGCTGCTGCAAATCGATGCGTGATGTAAATTGTATGCCTTTTTTGGTGATGATGTGCTGTCCTCAAAAAAAGGTGGTGTTTAACCACGGTCATACCCAAACGTCCAGCCATAGCTATGACATGAATAGACAAACGATCCGGACTCTTCTACGGCTGATGGGGGCAGCGTGGCAACGAGGCGTTTCGGTACGCGCCATACGTTGTCATGTCATGTCACTTGACAATAGCGCCACCTCAACGAGACTCATTTAAAGTCAACTGTTCAAGGGCAAGCCACCGTCGTGGACATGAGGCGCGATGGTGTACCTTTGGCAGGCATGGTACACGATAGGGTTTTACTTGGTTGAAACTATTATATTGCGAATATCGCCAAGGTAAAACTTTGCCAATGGCCTGGACCAAATGCGGAGGTTGCCATTGTATCGGGCATACTCAGTTATGGTTGGACATCGATTTTGGTCCAAATCGGCCAAAGTCAAATTGAGCATGTGGCGCCGGCCAAATTTCGAAAGGGACCCGGGACAAATTTAGGTGTCACCGTGTCGAGTACGCTCAGTTAAGGTTGGACATCGATTGTGGTCCATATCAGCCAAGGTGAAATTTCGGCGGTAGCCGGTGCTAATTTTGGAAATCACCCGGGCCAAATTTGGAGGTCACCAACATTTTAGGAATGGTAAATTATGGTTGGACATCTGATGATTAACTTAAAGCTGTTGCTAAGCGGCATATCAATATCAGTCAACGTGAAGGATCGCACCGACAAGGATATAGACTTTTGCATACAGTAGACATATCGCTCTAAAATGACACCCATATATCTAAACACAACTACCGACTTCATTTCTCTCTTTAAGGAATACCGTTATATAAGGAATGATGTTATAGTTTTTATATGAACAGCATACGTGGGCCTATTTGCAAACATATTTCAATGTTTAGTTAGGTTATTCCTGCAATATCCTTTGTAATGTCTCAAGTTTTAGCCCCGGTCGTTTTTTGTGTACCCAGAACATTATTTCAGATGATTGCTATTGCTGCGAATCGGTGTTGGATTTAATTTTTCTTTCATTTGCACCTGCGTTCAAAAACTATTTCAGTGCCCGAGTAGAAGGCATCCCAACAATGGCCGTGAGGCTTTTCTGTTAACCGCAAAAGGGACAATTCTCGGGAAAATATCTATTGTCTTCCTGCAGTGAAACCCAGCAAAATATTTTGAACAGCATTATGGACACCCATTCACTTAATAACATACGCCACCCATAAACATAGACCTCCATATTTTGAACACATCCATCCCCTGAAGAACTAACTGGTTTTGACCGCTTGTGTAACTTCACTGCAGGGGGGAAGAAGGTATAATCGCATTAAGAAAGCCTCGCGAACATTTGAAGGCATTAAGTGCAACCTCCATATATAGCATGTTGTAAACAGTGGTCTTCAATGCCGCGAGGCCACACATGGGATATGAGAAACGCCGTAATGGAGGTCTCCGGCTCACTTTAGAACGCATGGAGTTCTTTAACGAATGCTGAAATCACCGAGCAAGGGGGCGATTTTAACTCTTCGTTATCCAAATGAGGAAGAAGCGGTAAGGATGCGAACCCCAATCCCTTGACCTTAGGATCAGCTGTCGACTGAAAAAGCGACTGAGCCACCGCGCCAGTTCCCCCCAGTTCCGTGCTGACGTTTTAAACACATCGCCCTCTAAATACCCAATATTTTCTGGCATTTAGAAATATTAATTCCAGTCTTCTGAAGATAGCTTTCTTTGAACAATTATCCTTCATTAGCACTGCTGCAATTATTAAAACATGCAAATATTATCGAAGTTTATGAACTCAGGCTCCTGGAAAGCCTGGCAGGTGTATTGCGACTCGCATAGGAATTTCTTGTTTCGGTAATGTAAAATAAATGAAGATATAAAAAGCTTTTCACTTGCCTTTGATGTTGATTTTGAACATTGCACTGCAAGTTGGTCGGAAAGCCAAATTATGAAATATTAATCTCTAAAAAGTTCCACGCATCATCTACGTTCCTAAGCAGAAAAGCCGGCACCACGAAGACGTCACACATGATTAGTGAAAGCATAACAACCTTTCCGGATTATCTGCAGACAAGATGAGCCGTGTGATTATTCATGGGTGTTCGTCCGAAAGCCATAAAATATTTCCATCGGTAGATTCCGCCATTGTATTCCCCGAATGCGGGCGTATCGTTTTCACGTTACTGTAGTTGCGATAATACCCTCCGCGGTGCCTCAATTGTTAGGGCGCTCGGCTACTGATCCAGAGTACCTGGGTTCGAACCTGACCGCGGCAGCATCGTTTCGATGGAGGCGAAACGCAAAAGGCGCCTGTGTGCGGTTGCTGTGCGATGTCATTGCACGTTAAAGATCCCCAGGTGGTCGAAATTATTCCGGGGCCCTCCATGACGGCACCTCTTCTTTTTTTTTCAGTCCCTCCTTTATCCTTTCCCTTAAGGCGCGGTTCAGGTTCCCGCGGAGATGTGAGACAGATACTGCGCCTTTTCCTTTAATAAAAAAAGCAATTTCTAGTTGCAATAACTTTGGAAAGTACGTTTGAAACATGAGCGTCAAAGCAAGACAGAGCATATTAAAATTCATGTGCTGTTCAAAGAAAAAACTACACTGTAGTAACGAATTTTCTCTGTACATATAAACAATTTATTACAAAGGGTTGTAAGACACTAGACAGACTCCATAAGGCGGACGGTGACTTCATTTCTTCTTAACGACTCCATGCTTTCTCTAAGTTAGAATAAATTCTGGAAAAGAAAACACAAAAAGTTAGGGCAAGTCGTGGTAAAACTGTGCAATTTTGTTTTACGTTGACAATTCCTAAGCCTATACTTACACTTCTTCCTGCGGAGCAGGGTGGTGTAGTCGAAGGGAGTGCCAAGACCATAGCCGTAGTTCAGGCCGTAGACTCCAATGCCATGGCCAAGACCATAGTGACCGACACCGTATCCGAGGGTGCCAATGCCGTAGCCATAAACTGGGGCAGCCTGGTAAGCAGTGATGGCTGGGGCAGCGTGTGCAACGGTGGCGATAGCAGGGGCTTGGTGGACGGTAGTGGTAGCGACAGCTGGGACAGCGTGGGCCACAGTGGCGACAGCTGGAGCGGCATGGGCAACGGTGGCGACGGCTGGGGCAGCGTAGGTGGCAACGGCTGGAGCTGCGGCGACGGTGGCCACGGCTGGGGCAGCAGCAACGACTGGAGCAGACTGGAAGACCTTAGTCACGGCTGGAGCAGCGGCGACAGTGACAGATGGGGCAGCCTGGTAGGTGGTGAAGCGGGAAACCGCTGGGGCAGCAGCAACAACTGGAGCAGACTGGTAGACCTTAGTCACGGCTGGAGCAGCGGCGAAGGCGACAGATGGGGCAGCCTGGTAGGTGGTGAAGCGGGAAACAGCTGGGGCAGCAGCAACGGTGGCAACAGCTGGGGCAGACTGGTAGACCCCAGTGACAGCTGGAGCAGACTGGTAGGTAGTGATGCGGGACACAGCTGGGGCGGCAGAAACCACAGGGGCGGACTGGTAGACCTTAGTCACGGCTGGAGCAGCGACGGTGGCGACGGATGGGGCAGCCTGGTAGGTGGTGAAACGGGAAACAGCTGGGGCAGCAGCAACAACTGGAGCAGACTGGAAGACCTTAGTCACAGCTGGAGCAGCGACGGCGGCGACAGATGGAGCAGCCTGGTAGGTGGTGAAGCGGGAAACTGCTGGGGCAGCAGCAACGGTGGCAACAGCTGGGGCAGACTGGTAGACCCCAGTGACAGCTGGAGCAGACTGGTAGGTAGTGATTCGGGACACAGCTGGGGCGGCAGAAACCACAGGGGCGGACTGGTAGACCTTGGTCACAGCTGGAGCAGACTGGTAAGTGGCGATGCGAGAAACAGCTGGGACAGCGGCCACACTGGCGAATGCTGGGGCAGACTGGTAGGTGGTGATGCGGGACACAGCTGGGGCAGCGTGGGCCACGGTGGTGACCGCTGGAGCAGCAGCGACAACTGGCGCAGACTGGTAGGTGGTGACGCGAGACACAGTTGGGGCAGCAGCGACAGTGGCGACTGGAGCAGCGGCGTAACTGGTGACAGCTGGCGCAGCGTGAACAGCGGTCACAGCTGGAGCAGCGTGGTAGGTGGACACGGTACGAGCAACGGCTGGGGCGGCAAAAGCGTAGCTGGCAGCTGGGCCATAGGCGACACCATGACCCGCGCCGTAGCCAGTGAGACCGGAGTAGCCAATTCCGTGGCTGAGACCATAGCTGGTGAGGCCAGCGCCTTGCGCGGTGGCGTAGCTGCCATGGAGGTTTCCATGGAGGAATCCAGCGAAGGCGCTGGTGGCCATGGCCAGAACGACGCAGACGCGGAACTGAAATTTACAAAAGAAACTTGTAAAAAGGGTGCCATGTACTAATCTAACATTTGCATTGCAATGTTTAAGGTAAAAATGAATGATAAAACTATGTTTGATACACAACCTTCTCAGGTGTCAGTTTGTAGTGAAGGGCTAAGAAAGGCGCTTTAGGCAGCTTCTAGCAGTAGCCTAAGTTAAGGTAAACTGCTAGGTTAAAAGGCGGCTGAATAAATTAGAATTTCCGAATAAAAGTTTACTAAAAGCGACAAAAAAGCATATCTCAAGTCTATGAGTAGTTGTATTGAATTTCACAGTTTTTTTTCTAATTTTAGTTGGGTTATTAAGAAACGCCTATACATGAGGCAGTTAATTTTTCTCTCTTTGTTCTGTTGCTATCTGGAGAGAACACTTAAAAGCGTCATATAAAGAAGCTGCCGGTTGCGAAGTCAATAATATGCTGTGAGAACTCGGGAAACTCGAACACAAACCAGTGTTATAATCAAGTGGTTTAACAGAGCTGTAGATTGGTACCACGTTTGATGATATACTCAGAGATATGTTTGACAGTTTGCTAAGTGTGGCTTCCAACTTCAATTCTAATGGAAGGGACAGTTCAGGCTTACCATGGCTGCTTTAGCTGTACCGTTGGCAAACCAGAAGCTGCTGATCTCTTTCAAACTGAGGCGTACTTATATACCCGTATGGAGTTGGGCAAAAGCGAGAGGAGGAGAGAATTTCAGCGGGTGAGGGCGAGCATGCAAAAGAGCCGAGAAAAACTGTAACGATACTTTTTCTGCAACACAGTAGGAGCTACGATTCTTACATCCGGTTCAGGGCGCAGTTAACTTAGTCCTCGGCCGGAAGAATGCGGATCGACCCTTCTTTTGCCTTCGCCGTATTCAGAGCTCACGGACTGCCCTCTCCAACGTACGGAGCTCCTGCAGCTTTTTTGTAGAAGGTCGGTGATTTTTTTTCATTTTCTATCCTCGCTGTAGGCAGAAATGATAATGCAAGGAGAATTAACAAGAGAGGGAACGGTCACGCCAGTTGCGCATAGGAGAGAAAGAGAGTTTGCGAAAGGTGAAAAGCGATACCACGCACAACGGGAGCCGGCTCTGTGGAGCAACTCGCACGTCCTTCAGGCGGCATTGATCTTGAGAAAAGCGAGAGGGGGGTGGGGTCCGAGTTGGCACACATTGTGCGGTCCGGGCTTTCTTGTTCTAGTTTCTCTTTTACAGGCTTTGAATTAGCTCACGCCGAGTCAGGGCACTTAAATAAATGCGTGACGGGGAATCCTTACTCAACTTTTTGTTCGTTAATGGTCAAGTCTGATCTTGTTCAGTCAAAAGCGAGCCGTTAGTGTTCCAGCAACGAGCGGTAGAATTGAGAGTTTCTGCGCTATTACATTTTTTTCTGCAAGCAGCTGGCGATCTAAAGAAAATTGTTTGGTCAGAAACATTTGAAGATCAAAACGGTCGTTAAAAAAATCTTCGCATAGACAGAAAGAGCGTTGTCGAAGGTTCGTCAGATAAGTTTCTTTAAGGTGTGGAGGGTTCATGGCCAGAAATTAAAAAAACGGTTAAAATACAACATTTTGTTCAATTAATGCTTAGGATATTTAGAGATTAGAGCAGTTTACTAGAATATTTGAAGTAACCTAAGAAAATATCTGCTGCAAATTTGGTTTTACCACCTCAACATGTGACAGTCCGGAAATGTACTCTCACCCGCGTTGCATAGATGGGTTGATACAACGTTCTGCTCGGAGTGTGCTAATTATGGCCAGACACATGAACGCACAAACTACAGTGAGCCTCCCTGAAAAATTAATTGAGGCGATTAAATCTCCGGGAAGCGCAACTATCATTAATTGCTTGCAAACACGGCACAGCGTACAAAGGAAGACTACCGGTCATAGCAGCACGGTTTTGCTCGTGGGTGCCGAGATTCGAATATGAGAACTAAATCTATGAGATTTTAATTTCGTGCTGGGAAACCTCTACAAACATCACACAAAATCCACAAATTCTTCTCAGTCTTGGTCCCCTGTCGGGGGATAATCACAAGGCACGTGGCGCCAACGATGGACATAATAGTGAATTTAGATACTGTTGAATTGCGCACTGAAGTGCAGATGCCTGACCAAAGACTTAAATTTACAACAGATTCTCATACAAGTTGCGAATGGAAGGAGGTACGAAGCAAGTTTCGCAGCAAGAATGTCCAATTGGATCAGTAGGAGCACAGGATTAATTCCTAAAGTAAATAGCGATTAAATTGATTATGATCGTGATTTTTCATGGCGGAAGGGCACCTGGGGCAAGGAGTGAAATGGCACAACGTATTTTTATTCTTCCCAAGGTCGGGTGAGAGACCAATTTTCCAAGAATTTCAACCTGATGCAGCCAAGCACCAAGTCAGGTGAAAGCTTGTACTCCGTTATATCACCGCTGCGTACCGGGCGGCACTGGGGATAGCACAATGTACCTCCCGCATTCGAGCCGGATGCTCAAGCTAGTAGGCCACCGCTGTGGTAAATGCCGTAGAAAGGCCTGAGTTCTGCGGACTAACGTCGTGTACCTATGGAGAAGCAGGTTCTTTCGTTTCCTTGCAAGCAGTCATATCCAGAATGAATTTTGGAAGAAAATTTGATAACGTTGTTATTCTGAGTGAAGTGCCGAATTGATGCTTTCATTTTACCGTGAAAAAGGATACTTAATAATCACTAAGTTAAACACTTTCTGAAAAAAGGTGTTAATAGCAGATATAAGCAACAAATTAGAAGTGTTCCTTTAAACCCCATTTATTTATTCTAATTAAATTGTTAAGGGAAATTAAAACACTTTTTATACAATCATTTTCAACAAATGCGCTGAATGTGTATCTGACGCCAGGAGTTAAAACTTTATTTCAGTCGAATAATCAGAATTTCATCTATATTTTTTTTCAAAGATACCTCATACCTTAAACATAAGATCTCCTTGTTGGTGGCCATTCGCATTCATGATGTCTTGGATTCATGTGAGCCCTGGGAATAATAATAATATTAATAATTGGTTTTTGGGGAAAGGATGTGGCACAGTATATGTCTCATATATCGTTGGACACCTGAACCGCGCCAGAAGGGAAGGCATAAAAGAGGGAGTGAAAGAAGAGGTGCCGTAGTGGAGGACCCCGGAATAATTTCGACCACCTGGGGATCTTTAACGTGCACTGACATCGCACAGCACACGAGCGCCTTAGCGTCTCGCCTCCATAAAAACGCAGCCGCCGCGGTCGGGTTCGAACCCGGGTACTACGGCTCAGTAGACGAGCGCCCTAACCACTGAGCCACCGCGGCGGGGCCCTGGGAATCCTTTGCGTATTTTTTACGACACCAACACAACGGCGCTAGGAATATTGTGCATGCTGGAGAGTCGCAAAGTTCGGCAGAACCGCCTATCACATGCCTAAACAGCCCATGAAAACATTTGTTATGCGCTGAAATAGGGAGCCGCGCATGCCGCAGCAGGGATGGCGGACCTCTTCTTTTCTTGAATCGAATGCTAGAAACGTTAAAATCCACACATACAAAAATGTGCATGAATCGTTCCTTAGCCTTCTTAAAGCCTAGAAGCTTTTCGTGCATGCGAATATGCTCACACTTTTTAATCAAAGCTTTCGGGGCAAAATGAAAATAAGCTAGGCGAAACGAACAGCAGCTGTTTCTGAAAGAAAACTCCTGCCTAATAGCTGCTGTGGATGAGACAGTTATGTGATTATTTTCCTGATCAAACGAAGTGTTGAAAGGAAAAGCAGTGACACTTTGGGACACCTCAGATCCCTTGACCAAGTAGCTCTTGAAATCACTATTTCTAGAAATAATGTAGACTGCGGCGTGAAGAGCGCGAAAGCGTGCATTATCACATGATCGATTTAGAGGACTCAGCTTGCCGCAACAACCAATTTTTCACTGGATTTTCTAAATCACCCTAATTTTCGCATTCATCACAAATAAAACCTGGGAGACACAAAAGCTTTGCCTTTAAGGATAGTGCGCGATATCATTATTGGAGTCCGCTGCGGTGGCTTAGTGGTTATGGTGCTCGGCTACTGGCCCGAAAGATGAGGGTTCAATCCCGGCCGCGGCGGTCGAATTCCGATGGGGGCGAAATTCTAGAGGCCCGTGTACTGTGCGATGTCAGTGCACGTTAAAGAACCCCAGGTGGTCGAAATTCCCGGAGCCTTTCACTACGGCGTCTCTCATAGCCTGAGTCGCTTTGGGACGTTAAACCCCCATAATCTAAACACGGTCTCGTCAGCGCTTGCTCTAGCCCACGAAGGCGCTGACACCATTTACATATTATGTGGAAGACCACATGACATGCGAGTGTGAGCAGCAACCCAAGGGACCGGCGTTCGATTCCAAACTAAATATCCGAATTTTATTTTCGGCGCAATTTGATTACTTTATACAATTACACGTTTTAATGGCATTTGAGTAAAGTTGCGACCTTCTAATGATCAATTTTCTAATGCTTTGTTCAGTTTTCAAATCCGCCGCTTCATCTAAGACGTGGGCACCTTTTCATCCAATCCGAATTTTTCGACCGCAACAACGCTGGCGAAACATTTTTTTTTTGCAAAACGGGACCTTTAAAACTAACGCTTTAAAACACTCTCATTGCTGTGGTGTCGCTAGCAATCGCGTTGTCCGTTCTTTGACGAGTAAGTGTAGTGGAGGATGGGAAACTGTTTTCACTCGAAAGAAGGAATTTTGTCCTTTTGTACCGTAGTAAAAAAAAAACGCCGTCAAGAGTATTTATGAATTAATATTTTTTGAGCGGCCGCAAAGCAGGCGATGAAACGGATAACGAAGTCCGCCTCAAAGATGACGCTACTTTCGCGCTAGCTGATTGCTAAACTTTGGCTGTATGGGACGTCTATGATGAATGAGAAGCGTTTGGCTACTAGGAAAATCCGCATAATCTCCGAGAGTCTGTGGCAGAGCGAACACGCAAAGCCGCACATGCTGCCTTTGAAAAGCGCCTTTGTTGTTTTCCTCTCTTCAGTATGTCGGCGTCGGCTGCGCGGGCGTGGACTTCCTGATCTGGCGACGTTGTCTCATCCTTTCGGCATCACAAGCTTAAACATCAAGATCCTTATACCGTGGAATCTTTTGATCGCTTGGCGGCCGTGCAGCGTCTCGTATTCATGCAGAATTTGCCTGTGCACCCTTAGGAAGTGACTCCCTCGGTGTTCTTTTCGCGAGTACATCTTCGGGCGACTTGTCTTCTCTGTCACGTCTATCGAACGACTCAGAGCTTCGTCACGCTCACGATCCCAACGCCACGCTCCAAGCAATGGGTGACACACGGAGGGCAAAGTAATGCCGACGCCGACCTCTGTGAAACCGAACCGCTTTGCATTATCCGGCCAGCGCTGCAAAAGATTACCGACTCACCAAGTTGGCAAAACGGTTGCTGCAATTTCCAGCATATCATATGAGATACGATATTCTAAAGAATGACTGCTATGCATATGACGTTACATCTGATAACATTGGGAATGTCTCTCATTCTAATTATGATCGAAGCACGTTGGCAAACTCTCAGAAAGCGGCTCCATAAGCACGGGCGTGGTTGGCAACCTTACTCACAGCGTACATCTGTTTTGTAACCTAATATCAGAAGAGCGCTAATTAAACGCGGCCTTCTGAGCTCTTTCACAGGCGGTGCTGGCACTTGCGAAGCTTGCGTTGCTGCAATAACCGACACCTGGCTTAATCTGAATGTTCACGGCGAGGTGATCGTTCACAAGCTGGCTGGTTTCTGGCTTTATAGACACGATCTCACTTCTCGCGGCGACGGCGACGTTCTGCTTGCATAACCGGTTCCTGTAACTCCATATCTATAGTAACTGTTACTCAATACATGAAAGTGCATATTTCTGGGGATTAAGTTTTGCTTGTGCGTGCACTAAAGCGCCTTACTTTCTTGAACACTTTTTGTTTGTGAACTACTTGATACCGCGAACAAAGAGGGAGCATGCCATCTTACCGCCTGAATATTCCTCACAGGTGCCGTAAATTATTTTAATATTCCTTGGATCACAAACAAAACTGCCTAAACTTTCTATTAATCTTAGCGCACCCATGTTTTCGACGTCTAGATGCCCAAAATTCTTCCTTTCGCAGCGCTTTGCTGAGCTGACTTGGTCACTTAGCGAAAGAGTTTGGACTTAAATGCAAACACGTGTCCAAGCTTAGTCTAATCTTTCTCGCAGTGATCGCTTGCGTTCAAGATTTTAACTTTGCATTGCGAGCCAGGTTCACGTGTTCACGTTTAACATTAATAGCTTCCTTAACCACACCGCCTGGAAACTCCAGTCGCACTGTGTGCCTCGTCTCTTGCTTGACCTTCGTCGTTTGATTGGCTTATTTGTTCAATACCATGTACCCACTGTCCCAGATGAACTACGTGCTTTGTAGCGATAGCTACACTACTCCACCTCTTCGACCCTTCTGCATGGCACTACTTGTGCTCCGTGGCGGTGCCGTTGGTCACGTGGTTGGTGGCGTGTGTGTTGATAGCGTGGTGTAGCCGTTGGTCACGTGAGTTGGTCACATGATGCGGAACA